>MU224743.1:1551445-1592305 GCA_018584345.1 Thuja plicata
GGGGGGGGGGGGGGGGGGGGTGAATTAGTGGGCTCAAAAATTTATCCAATTTAAACTTTAATCCACCAATCAGTACGTCTCAAATTATTGAGTCCCAACAAGATGCAATCCTTTGAAATACTTGAAACAAATAACTGTCTATTGGTTTACCTTGTATGTCCTTATTCTCCTTGATAATTGATAAGCAGTAAACTATATTTACTGATACTCAGTAAATATGCAGAATATACTAGTCAATCCATAAATGCATATGTAGAATGTAAAACAATAAAGTAATAAACCATACACACATAACACAAGGATTTTAACGTGGAAACCCTGTTAAGGGAAAAACCACTGGGACTGGTACCCCAAATTTTCACTCTTCTGAAGTGAGCCCTGTTAGGAGCCAACCCTATTAAAGGTTACAAACACACGGTTAAGTGTGACCTTATTAAATCTTACTACCATCCTTGAATCAACCTCCTTAGACTATCAATAGGATTTAGGTAAGACCGGTGCTACTATCATGAGTCAACCTTCTGGTAATCTGTTAGGATATACCTCAATTACAAAAGACTGTTAAGTCCTACTCTATTAAGAGACTTAATGCTTCAATGGTTAAAATGAAACAAAATGACCTATTTCTAATGCAACTGAATTGCAGATTTTCAGATCTATTTACTTACAATATCCTTCTGATCAATGTATCAATAAAATTCCTTTGTACTTAACTCTTACTGCTCTATGATGCTGTGTTTTTCTATTTGTCGGTGTCTGCAAAATTCTTTAGCTTTCCCTTAGCTTGATTGATTAGGACTGCATGAAGTTAATCCTTCATCAGTTTCTCTTCAGCATCTTCTTTCAGTTCACTCCCCTGTGTATCTGATTGCTTCCTCGCATCACCTCTTTAGTGAATTATGCTTGTCTATTATATAGACATGATGTTCCTTAATTCTAGGTTCTTGATTCTTGATTCTTGGAGTGAAAAAAAATCCAGCCAAATTGATTTACGACTTTAACTCCTGATTTATCTTATAGTTATCTTCTTGCCAACTGTACAAATCATTTACTTAACTATGGTTGAATAAAAAAAATCAAACAACTAGTTAAGTCTATCCTTCAGCTCTGCCAACTAGATATTTTGTCATTTTCTGATCTCTCTATTCTATTGGTCAACTCTATAATTTGTCACCGGTGACAACTGCCAGTTCTATTAGTGTCGCTTCAGTTAGATTTAGGATCTCCATCGGGCATCATTGGATCTTTCTCATTGGGAAACATTGTGTTTAGCTAGTTGGGTCTCCTTTGATTCTGCTTCATCAGGAAACACTGTCTTCTGCTCGTCGGGCATCACTGTGAATTTATCTCTATTTTTACCAATGGTGTGCACTCTGCTGGTGTAGTCTATCACTTAGTGAATACTTGACTTTTATGCATTGTTGAGAGCATAAATTTTGTTCCATTGATTCTCTGAAGTCTTTGGCATTATATATATGACCATATAGATGATATCAAATTAACATCAATGAAAATACAAACCATTAACTGATTTAATGTCTTGCATCATCTTCAACTTAATATAGTCAACCATTTAATTAGTTACATGTCATCAGATAGGTGGAGTCTTATCCTACTTTTCCATGATGCAAAGTTGTCCTTGTTCAACTTAGGCACATCCCTTTTTCTCATCTTGTGATCTTTGGCTTGAGTCTTGAAACTCTCTTCCAAGCACACTAGCTCTGATACCAATTGTTAGAATAGCTAAGAGTGTGGGGGGGGGGGGGAATCAATGGGCTCAANTTTCTCATCTTGTGATCTTTGGCTTGAGTCTTGAAACTCTCTTCCAAGCACACTAGCTCTGATACCAATTGTTAGAATAGCTAAGAGTGTGGGGGGGGGGGTGAATCAATGGGCTCAATATTTAAAAGTCTCAAAATTTTCCTTATCTCTAGTTATGTGGTGAGTACAACCACTATCAATAATCCAGACATCATTTTTACCAACCTTAGACATGAGTGCAGTTTCAACATACCTTTCTTCTTCATCTGAATCATCCTTCATAGCAACAAATACTACCTCAATATCTTCGTCAGACTCGATGTCATTATTTTCATCTTTGTTCTTAGCCAAGTAACAAACCTTCTTTCCTTTGTCCTTGTAGTCTCGTTTATCTCTTCTATCAGATTGTCGGTTGCTTCGGTAATCTCGGTCATCACTTATGCCAAACTTCTTTTCATAAGATCTGTCATTGTTTTTGTCTTCTTTTATTTTGTTAGGACATCTAGTAGAAAAGTTTCCAATCTCTTTGTAATTAAAACATGTGAATGCTAATTTACCTTTGTATATACCTTTGCCTCTTTGCAATCTTCTAGCCATTAGTGCTTCAATTTCATCAAGTTCTTGTTCATCACTATCACTTTCACTATCATTTCTCATAGTGTGTTTATGACTTGATTTACTTATTTTCAGAGAAGATTTGAATGCAAAATCTATAGTTGGTAAGACACTGTTGTCAAATTTATTCATCTCAAATGAAATAATTCTACCAATCAAACTATCTAGAGTAACATTGTTATTTTCTACTGCTCTCATTTCTTGAATTGCAGATACTCTAATAGCATAAACAGGTAGTAAGGTTCTTAGAATTTTACTTACCACTATTTCTTCTTCAAGTACACCTCATACTCCTTGGATAGAATTAACAACCTCTTTGATTCTGCTACTGTACTGAGTGATGTTTTGTCCTTCCTTCATTGTTAGGTCATCAAACTTTCCTCTTAGGCTTTCAGCCTTAGCTCTCAGCACATTTTTATCTTCTCCATGTACTAGCTTGAGTTTGTCCCATATTTTCTTTGCAATGGTGCATGATTTGACATCTTCAAATTTAGCATTAGAGAGTGAGGAAGAAAGTTCTATCATCATAGAATTGTGTTCATGTTTCTCTCTCAATTGATCAATTGTCAGAGGTCCAGTAGGTAAAACTAATTTAGTATCCAAATACTATGTGACATCATTTCTAATACCTGATAGGTGGAGTCTTATCCTGCTTTTCCATGATGTAAAATTGTCCTTGTGCAACTTAGGCACATCCTTTTTTCTCATCTTTTGATAATTATCTTGAGTCTTGAAACTCTCTTCCAAGCACACTAGCTCTGATACCAATTGTTAGAATAACTGAGAGGGGGGTGAATCAATGAACTCAAAAATTAATCCAATAATCCAACCAAAAATTTATATCACATATATAACACCTCTAGCTATCTTCATTCCTACAATATGTATGCCTTGTGTGAGTCTAACATATATATACTGCTCGGTGAATATACTATTTATCCTTTTCTTAGCTTTACCAAATAACAGTAAACAAACTTAGTGTCTACTGACCAATCCTATTTTAGTAATGTGTAAAGTAAAACATCAAAGCAATGAACCATATACATATTTGACACATGGATTTTTAATGTTGAAACCCTGTTAAGGGAAAAACCACTTGGGACCGGTAACCCAAAAGTTTTCACTCTTCTGAAGTGAGCTCGGTGAAGAGCCAACCCTGCTAAAGGTTACAAACACACTGTTAAGTGTGACCTTGTTAGAGGATTTAAAACCATTGGTTAGTCTTTTGATATTAGGAATTCACTATTCTATCAACAAGAAAAATATTTTGATACTCTTGAGTATCTCAATACATTAAGGATTGTTAAATCCCACTCGGTTAAGAGATTTTCTGAATCAATGGTTAAACTGAAATAGTAAATGATCTTTTTCATTAATACAACTTAAACTTGCATATTTTCAGATCTATTGTAAGTCCATAATACCTCTTTGATCAATGTTCTCTTCAATTTATTTTCTCTCCTTCTTTGTTCTTTCTGCTCGATGAATGTTGTTGCTTCTCTGTTGCTCGGTGTATGCAGAATTCTTGGATCTGTTCTTCAGCCTATATGATCAGATCTGTATGAAGACTTCTATCTTCACCAGAATTATATTTAGAATTCCTCTATTTTAATAATGAGTTACTTATTTCTTTATATAGACATTATTTCACCATTTGATCTCCTTGTCTTTCTTTTTCTTGACGTAGATAGCTTTCTTGATCTACAAATCTTGCCATGTATTGATTTAATCTTTAAAGCATAGCTTTAGTTTTATCCCATAGATTTCTCCTTGAAAATTGTGAATATAACAAGCTTTAAATCTTCAGTTCAATTGTTTGATGAAAACAAAGTAATCAATTAGTTTAACTCCAAATTATAGCTCCTTCCAGCTAAGTGTTTTGTCATTTCCTAACTCTAGTTTTGATTGGTGAAAGACTTCAGTTGTCCTCGGGAATCAAATTCAATTATGCTTGGGGTTCACTTTAGTTATGCTCAGTGTTGTGGTGCTTGGTTTACACTATGACTGATTTTGGTTCTCTGTCTATCGGTGTGCACTGTCTGTCGGTGTTTACTGTCACTCGGTGTAGACTGGATTTTCATGTTTACCGATAACATAAAATTTATCTCTTAGGTTTCTTGAAGTCTATGACATTTTGCATATGACTAATCAGATTATATCAAGTTGACATCAATGAAAATAAAATACATTCAAACATTTAATGTCTTTCATTTACTTTCTGCAGCTCAGTGATCATAAACTTATCAACTTCAAACATTTAATCAGTTATAGTTCATCAAATTGTGCCCTAAAGTGTCAAGGTCTATTCAAGTGTATCATCAAAATTTATTGCAAGTGTTGATTTCCAAGAATTGGAGTGTAAAAATGGTTCAAAACCCTAAGCCCTAGGTCATTTATGTCCTTGTCATGCAAAAACCCTAGTCCTTCATAGCGTGGTTCTAATTCGAAGTTACTTTTGTCGAGTAACTTAAGTGGTTTTAAGTCATGTGCCCTTTTGGATACTTACTCAGTCACTTAATCTCATAACCAAGACTGAATATTCCTTATGTTATGGAGACTTAGTGCAGGCTTTAGGCTCTTAATCTCAAGAATAAAATCACATGCTCTCAAATATTGTGAGATTAAGCGTGGGCAATTGATCTTGCTCTAATCATGTGGCTTGCGATAGATCTCCCGATTAAACTTCAGTTATAATATCTCTTCAGTGACTTAGAGATTCATTTAGTCACGTAATCTCACAATCCTCTTGATGTCAAGATAGAGTTTACATTTTCTTAGTCGCGTGATCTCCAGAAGAAATCAGAGTTAAGTGAAAGATTCAGAGTTTCAACAAGGATTGTTGATCTTTTCCAAGATGAGTGGCTGATGTATGATCTCCCAATTTACTCATGAGTTAGTAAATATTTTGGAGACTTGGAGATAAATCTTGTCATGTAATGTCGAGATAGACCTATGATTGAGATTAAGTAAGTAAGGTTCATTCTGAGATTAAGATATAACCTAGTCGCGTGATCTCAGAATGAAAGCGGGGTTAAGCATATAGTCTCAAGATTCAACGCAGGTCGCTGGATAAAAGGAAGATCAAGGGTAGTCGCATAATCTCCAGATAGAATATGAAAGTACAAAATTATTCAGAGACTCAGCACAAGGTGTAGATCAATATTTAATTGTGTGGTTTGCACGTGATCTCAGAATAGACTCAGGGTAAAGAAAACATTAAGCGCCTTAGAATTTTCTCAGTCACATGATCTCCAAATGACTTAAGGTTAAGTTAAAGTAAAGGTTGAGTTGATAAGAAATATCTAAACCATTGATGTGTCTTAAATATATCGATGTGCACATGATCTCTGAATAGATCCATGGTTATTTGAAATGCTCAATGATTCAGAGACTTAGTTAGTCGTGAAATCTCAAGATAGGCTCAGAGTTAAAATAGGTTTATTATTTTGCCTTGTCACGTGATCTATGAATGAACTCAAGGTTAAGATAGAAGATTAGAGATTCAACGAGGATCGTAGATATCATATCAAATGAATGGCTATTATTAATTCTCCAGATTAAACTTGAGCTAAGAGAAATATTAAGAGACTTAGAGATCTATTAGTCACTGAATCTCCAAATTTGAATCATGGTCAAAGTAAATCCTAGTAAGGTTTATTCAATGCTTCAGAGATAAGAAGGAACATGTTACTCAATGTTGAGAAGTAAATCAGATTCTAAGTCAGGTTAAGATGATTGGCCAATGCGTAATCTCAGAACAAAGCTAGAGTTAAGCAAACCATCTAGTGACCTAGCGAGGACCATAGATCAAGATCTCATCGAGTGGCTGGCGCTAGGTCTTGTAATATAACCAGAGTTAGTATAAACATTCAGCGACTTGGAGATAGAGAAGTTGTATGATCGCCCGATAAAACTGCTATCTAATTATGGTAAAACCTTAAGGGTTTTCTCTTGCGCCATATCAAGGAAATATTATGAAAAGATAGGGCCTATTAAATACCAAAGATTATGAAACAGTACAAGTAATCCACTGACATGTGAAAAGAAAGAAAAAATAGAAAATCAGATAGTATTTTGATCCTTTTTGCATAAAATAAGAATTTAAAACTGAAAAAGCACTCATGACTCTTCCAACTAGGCTATTCAAATTTGATTATCTATCAACTTCAAGCGCCACGACTAGGAAATAATTAATGTCAAGGCACACAAAGTTATTTTAGAAGTGATTGAACAATGGTTTCCAAGTTCTCGACTATACTGTTGCATTTAGTTTTTAATGATAAATAGACATAGCCTTTGTACATTTCTGATTACCAAATTTTTTAGAGTGCAAAGAAGAGAATCACCAAAGTTTCCCAAAGTTCTCAGAGCATTGAATTTGCTTAAGTTCATAGAAAATTGTGAGAAGAAGCCCATGTTTGAGTAAAGAATTTTTTAGAGGAATCAACAAGGATGAGTTAAGATGGAACAAGTAGGCCTTCAACTAGTGGAGGAAGTAAAGATGCAGAAGAGGAGCAGAAAGTGAAGAGGAACTACTCTGATGAATTCATGGCTCTACTACCTGGGACCAAGCAAAACAAAAAGGTAAACGATGAAATTTTCTCTGATGACATGTCAAATTGTAGAGATCCAAATACCCCTAGGAATTTTTTTTACGATTTATTCAACTAATTTTATAGTAATAGGGACAAACAAATTCCCATATCAAACCCTTGGACATTAGGTCTGGCTAAACTGATTGTCCTAGATGTCTTCGTAGATGTAGAATTGTTAATTGAGCTTGCCAGAAAGTATGACCCCATTGCTAGAATTATCAGAAAGGGTGATGAAGAAGCCTTAGTTACTTTGGATAGGGCATCTTTCATGAAATAATTTGGGATATACCATCCCTGTACCATGGAGCTTTATTTGACAAAGTTATTTAATAAGTAGGTCAGAGAGACCACCATTGTCAGTAGGTTGATCCAGGCTTTTGTGCTCAGATCAAATAGAAATTACATAGCTGCCCTACCAAATTATGGTGCACCATATTTTTACAAGTATTTAAGCTTCTACGTGAAGTATATTGCTTATGGGCTGTGTAGGGTGTTGGGGATGGATGGGGGCAGTTAGAGGTTGCATGTAGAATTACTGATGATTATTATAGACATTCAGAATTCACATGCCAATAATGAATTTGACTACATTCAGTATGTCATTGAAAAGATACATCAAGGCCTCATAGATATCCATAAGAAAGCCAACCCTAAGTTCAAGCATTATTCTATTTTAATGCATTTAATTTTGTACTTCAACATCAACAACATAGACACACAAAATTTGAGACCAAGGATGCAGCTCCATGGCCAACCAAACCTTGTACAACTCTAGATTAGGGTTTGGAACTATACTTCAAATGAAAATGAGTACTGTGATTTTTAGAATAGGATTGCACATCCACTTTTAAGTTTTCTAGGTCTAAATGTGACAAGGCTGCCAATAAAAGTGCTTCAACTTCTTAGACCTTGCCAGTATGTGGACAAATGGTTAGGATATCACAATTGGGGAGATTTTTACTCTCAAAAAACCTTTACTTTGATTAGGGTTTATGGATGTTCCCAAACCCCACACATACTTCCACAATATGTGCCTCCAAGAGTAGCTATAATGGAGTTTATCTGGCAACTAATGTGGACGGATAAAGAGCACTTGGCTGCCCACTAAAAAGGTACTTTTAGACCTAGGCAGTTCAAGGTTTATAACTTTACCATTGGGAAAAGAGCCATGGATGTTGTGAAAAGATGGATAGGGAAATACAAGATAAGCATGGCCTTGTGTAGGTATGTAGATCCTAAAGGTTTCATTAAGAGTGCAAAGAAGATGCTAACCCCAAGCATCCCTATTATCAAGGAGCATGATGAATGTAATAAAGAAGACCTTATTAGAAACATATTGGAAGATGAGGAAGCAACAAGAAGAGCTATACAGTACCAAGCCTTGATAGGCTTGGAGCAACAAATGATTAAAAAAGGGATCCCCTTTGGATGTTTCTTCCCAGGAGTTCCTTATTTGCAAAGACTCACCAAAATGATTGAGTCTTATAATACATTATACAATCATCTTTAGGGACTGATTGAGGATAAGGAAAGAGGTTCTAAGAAGAATTTTTCCTCTGAGTATGAAGAGGATAGTGAGGGAGGTTACTCATTACATAGTACTCCTCCCATGGATCAGCCACTTGTAATAGAGAAAAGCATGGAAGTGGATCTTACACAAGTACCTAAGGTTGAGGTGACTAATGAGCCACCAAGAAAAAAATAAAGAGTAGAACAAGGGGATCCTTCTCAAGAAAGGACACAAGAGAAGAAAAAAGACAAAGTGAGTGCCTTGATCACTGGTGATAGGCAGTACCACCATCAAATGAGGAAAAATATCAAGGAAGGGAAGAAGAAAGAAAAGAATATCCAAGAAGAAATTGAATTACCCCTTCAGCTGTGTCAAGATGAGAGAGAGGTCCATCAAGAAGAGTTCCTCGGTGATGATTCCTTCATTAAGACATAAGAATTTAAGAACTTATTGATTTGGAAGAAGCAACAAGAAATTGAGGCTCAATTACAATTGACAGAGGGTGGCTCTACATAAAGTGAAGCTTTGCAAGCCCTACAAGCCTATCATCCTGAAATAGAGAATATAACACCTGAAGAGGTTAAACAACTAGTAAAATATAGTGGAATGTTACTTGTGCCTGGGTGGGATTTGGATTCTACATTTATAATTGATCAAATTAGGAAACAACCAAATGCTAAGTTGTCTTCTGAGACCCAAGTGGGGGAAATGATAAGAGGCTATGGATATGACCCCAGATCTCAGACTTTAGCAATGTGGTCTTTAGCTCCAAGGACACACAAGACATCCCTGGTTAGTGTTGAAGAAAAGATGGATGGATATAAGATTATATGGTCTATCCACAAAACTTTGGATTTAGAAATATCTCAAGCTATTACCCACTCTGCACACCTTGATGAGGCAAAAATAGAGTAGCTATCAAATAGATATCAAAGACTCTTTCATGAGTCAATTGTTGTGGTGAAGGATAGAGAGGTATACTTGATTAAGATCAAATCATTGTAGGGGGAGGTAGAAACTTTGAAAAGGAAATTAGAAGAGGCTCCCAAAACTCTCCCCACTCTACCCAAAGAAGTTGTGTCTATTCAAAGAGAGACTATAGAGGATTTCCCACAAGAAACAAGGCAGCCAGGCCTAGGTCAGAATAAAGTGGCTTTAGAAGCCTTATGGAAAATCTTGCAACACAGGATAGATGTCCTGAAAGGTAAAGTTGATTTGGTGCACAAGGATTATAATAAGCTAATTGGCCTAGAAATAGAGGTAAAGGGCCACATTGCAACTTTGGACCCATACTTTATCAGTTGGTGAAGTAGGGGATCCTTGTTTGAGAGGTTAGAAGCCTTGCAGCCACATAGGAAAAATCTACCAGAGATATTTTTTCAAGTAGGGGAGATGATTAACAAATTGCAGTAGGATTGTCTTTCTTCAAAGGTAAAGCTAATCAAATCCAACCAAGGATTAATATGTTTGGCCCAGATTTCAACAGAATTAATCCTCCAATTAAGGGAGAAGATGATAAGATCAAACTAGTAGAATAATGGAGAAATGAGTTTGATACTCTATTTCCTATTAAATAGGCATTCATAACAGATAGAAGTGTCCTGGACATGGACAGTTTCAACAAGACCTTGGATGAAGCTTTTAAAGTAGAGACAAACTTTGTGAAGTTTGTCATAGATGTCAAGGCCATAACTGATGCCAGGTGGGAGAGGCAAAAAGTAAAATTATAGATCATTCAAAATTTTAATTGGTCTTCAGAGACAGAAGTTACACAATGGGACAACATCACCAAGCCCAAAAAGAAGAAACCAACAATGATCGACTTGGATGTGATGGATGAGGAGTAGAATGACACTTGGCAATTGATCAATGAGCACAAGGAGGGTAATCATCAGCAATATTAGTGTAAATTAGCCTATATTGGTGGTCAGTAGGTCTCACAACAACCTTAAGAGGTTACCCAAAATATCTATGGACAAAGGTGCCAACTGCCAAAGATTTGGAATCATTTCAAATCAATTACTCAAGTGTTTTTCTCTACTGACTAAATATGTAACTGTAATTTTGTCTTTTAGTACTTTTAAGTTTAGCCTAGCCATTTGAAGCTTGTTGCATCCTTTCTCTCTAAGGATTCCAATATGGCTTGTGCTCTTTATATATAGAAAGTTTTAAGATATTGTAAAGGATGGTAATTTCACAACTGCGAGGCAGACTTCTTATTTTTGTCTAGTTTTCAAGCTTTTGTCTCTCTGAATTTATTAAAGAATAAGTATATTAATAAAATATAGTGGAGTTTCCTATTTCATATCTATGATGTCTTCTTGTATTTCTATTTATGATCTTGTATGTTTAATCTATAAGGAATTTTGAATGTACTTATTATAAGGTAACTGTGCGATTATTTGTAAGTTTCTTTCAAAGAGGGAGTAAATCTTATGAGTAGTTCCAAAGGGATAGATATTAGTGTGAGAATTTGATACATGGGTGTGGGAATGAGAAGATATTTTGTAAGGCACTCTATCTGGGCTTCATATATGTTTTAATTAATTGATTTCTATGAATGTATATCTCAATTGACACTTTTCTCGAGATTAGGCACTAGTCTAGGTTTTGATAAGTAGTTAACATCATCAATCTTAAATCTAAACAATCATTTACTTTTCTATTATTAAAAAAATATGTGTTTGATCAATTGTATTGAAGAATAATTCACTTTTTTTATTCCTTGGAGAGAGAATACGAACTCTAAAAAGAAGAAGGATGAGAATCCTTGTTTCACTGTTATTTTCCATTGTCAAGTTCATGGTCTGGCTTGTAAAGCTCTGCATAAGATTGGTCTTATTCATCTACAAGATGTGTGATCAATTGTTGCAGTAAAGGCATGAAGAAAATTAGTGTAACCCTTGATCCACTATTAAGTTTACTAAGAAGTAGTAATCTATAAAAGGTACACCCGCCTAAGTCTGTGGGGATCAAAGAAGAAGGAGGATTAATCCTCATCAATTAGACTTTTACTTGTATGAATCAAGATTTGGGTATCTAAGAGTCAAGCATTATTTCTATATTGAGATTTTGCAAGAAAAATCTCTAACAGAACTAAAGAAACTTCTAGATGCAGGCTCCATAAGATCCATCCCATATGTGGGCTGGATATCAAATCTGGTGTCAGTTACAAAACATTATGGTCAGATTCAAATATGCACAGACTTCAGGGACTTGAACAAGGCATGCCCAAAAGATGATTTCACATTATCAAACATCGATAGGATCATATATTTGATAGAAGGACATCAAATTTTGTCACTTATGGATGGATTCTCAGGTTATAACCAAATTAAAATTGCACCAGAGGATCAACATAAGACAACATTTAATTTTGCATGGGGTACTTATTCCTGGAATGTGAGGTCATTTAGCCTCAAGAATGCAGGTGCCCCCTATCAACGTGCCATGATGACAATATTTCATGATTTGATTCATAAAGAATAGAGGATTATGTCGATGGCATACTGGCCAAGTCAATGCTTAGAAAAACTCATCTAAAAGTTTTAGGTTAGATATTCAATAGAATGCAAGAATACGAGGTGCGACTCAACCCAAAGAAGTGTGCATTCAGAGTTACTACTAGAAAAATCCTTGGTTTCATTGTATCACACAAAGGAATTGAAGTAGATACAGAAAAATTTAAGGTCATCCTTAACATACCACCACCTACAAATTTGAGGCAACTATGGGCTCTACAAGGAAGCTTAAAATCTAACAGGAGATTCATCACCTAGCTGGAAAATAAGTGTCATCCATTCCAACACTTACTACATAAAGACGTAATATTTGTATGAAAAGAACAATGCCAAAAATATTTTCAAACTTTCAAAGATTATCTATTGAAGTCCCCTGTATTGGTGCCACCAATTCCAGGAAAACCACTCATGTTATATATATCAGCACTAGGTGTTATTTTGGCTCAACATGATGATTAGGGCAATAATAGGGCCATCTACTACATCAATAGAATGTTGGTGGGCTATGAACTCAATTATTTAGCAATAGAAAAGGCATGTCTTGTAGTGATCTTTGCTTCTCAAAAGTTAATACATTATATGGTAAGTTATCAAACAAACCTCATTGCACACATAGATCCATTAAAATACTTGTTGATTAAAGCAGCATTAACTGGATGACTCACTAAATGGGTCATGATCTTAAGCGAGTTTGATATTGAATACATGGATCATAAGGCTATCAAATGGCAGGTTATTGTTGTTCAATTGGAAGAAGCACCAATTCCAGATCATCAACCTATAGTGTCTGAGTTTCCAAATGAATCAATCCTTACAATACAACTGACAATAGAAGTATGGCAATTATTCTTTGATGGATCATATAGGAACCATGGTGCAGTAGCAGGAATAGTACTCATCACTCCACAAAATGATGCAATTCCTAAATATTTTTTACTCAATTTTCCATGTAAAAATAACATAGTGGAGTATGAAGCTTTGGTCATCAGATTGAAAATAGTTATACAATGGATAATAAATAACCTAAGAGTTTATGGTTATTCCTAGTTGGTTATCAGTTAAGTCAACAATGATTACATGAACAAATATAAAAAAAATTGTCCCGTACAAAGAGCTGATGGAAAAATTGTGTGCTTTTTTTCATTACATTGTATTTGAACAAGTTCTAAGGGTTCACAAAAAAGAAACAGATGTGATGGCTACTATAGCATCTTTGATCGACATGCCAGGTAATGAAACCATATTCCAATTTTTGGTAGAAAAAGTGATGATACTAGCCTATAAGGCTCCAATAATAGATTTCGTGTGTGTCCTTGTTGGTCATGAGTCCCCCTAGTACAATGGCATGTATACTTACCTATAGGACAATACCTTACCACCTAACCTATCTAGAAACCAAAAGAAGTCCCTTATCTGACAAGTCTCTAGGTACACCCTTCTCGTTAATACTTTGTATAGAAAATGTCTAGATAGAACACTCTTAAGATGTCTCACTTTTAGAGAATCCCAGAGGGCCTTATACAAGGTACATGAAGGAATTTTTGGGGCCCATGCAAGTGGTAACAATTTAGAAAATAAAATCATCAAGATGGTATACTATTGGTCGATTGTAGAGATATCATATGTATGTACAAAGATGCTGACAATGTTAGATACATGGAGATCATATTCATGCATTTGCAACTCAGTCCTGCATTACGGACATACTAGACAAGTGTGAGAAAACCTACAAGAGCAACTCCCTTCTCCTTGGTATATAGATCAAAGGCAGTTCTACCCCTTGAAATTGAAATCCCACCCCTCAGAATATCATTGAAGAATACCATATTAGATGAAGACTACAAAGTTGCTAGACTCAATGAGCTTGAATTGTTAGATGAGAGATGTCAAAATTAAATGAATCACTTAAAAGGCTATCAAAATCGCATTAGAAGAAATTATCACAAGAAAGTCAGACCATGTTCCTTTGAGGTAGGAGTTCTTGTCCTGATGGAAAATCAGAAGAATCAAGTAGAAAGAGTTAAACCAGGCAAGTTTGAGCCTAATTGGCTAGGACCATATGTCATTATCAAATCATATGACAATGGGGCATATCAACTAGAAAATCATGAAGGAGATAAACTCCTTAGTTATATCAACAACATGCACCTAAAAAGGCTCTATGCCTGAGATCTCAAGGCCAAGTATAAATGTCATATATGATCCTGAAAAAAGTACAAAAAATCAAAAAATATAAAAATTTACCTTGGTGAAAACTTGGCAAATAGGCGCCATGGTAGCAACAAAAAATTACAAAAGAAAAAGATAAAAAAGTAAAGATAAATACAATCGCTCTCTCAGTAAAAACTTGGCAAAAATGCACTATTGGGTGGGTACCTTGGTGAAAATTTGACAAACATGCACCCAAATGTTAAGGTCTCACTTTGCCATCAATGAATTCCAAAATATTAATCTTGTATTCCCGCATGCAAGATTTAGTACCCTAAGCTATTACAGAAGCACAATCCCCTTTGAGACATCATGCTTATCCATGGCTTATACTGAATTACCAGATAGGGGCAGCCTAAAAGTCCTAAAAAATCTAAAAGGTCCTGTAAAAAATCCTAAAAAGAGAAAAATATCCTGAAGAAATCAATCATAACAAATTAAATATTGTAAAAATCTCTGTAATAAATCATCTCTGTCATAAATAAGCAAATGACGATAAAAAATCAATCAAATATCAAAACTATGAGCTTCGAGCAATGGAATCATATGACTCATCCTTATCAGCAATCCAATCTATCATCAATCAAATGATTCAATCTATCATTAATAAGGCTATCAATTATCTTAGACAGTGCCAAATATACTCAAAACTAGATAGATCGGTCTTATATGAGTCATCCATTCCTAAAGCTAGACACATACACAATCAAACATCAATAACAAGACAATCAAGGAACAATAAGGTTGTTGACTAGGCTAGTCATGTTAGTCTGTTGTCAATTTATCTTTCACGATTGTGTTCTTACACTCCTCAAGGATACCATTGAGGGGTGAGAGTGGCTATGTTAGATCATAATATTGTTTATTTTGTTTTTTGTTTGTGGAGTGTTTCAATTCAATTCTGGGGCAATGATGATTATAGATAAATGTGATAGGAGCTATCATGCATCTGGCAGCCACGCAGTTCCACAATCTGAGTTAAATCCCTAGAAAAGAATTGAACATTCCTTATCTTTTATCTGCTTGTTGTTATCAAATATTATAGTGGTATCGATATGGTCAATATCTGGGTGCATTTACTCTCTTCCTTTTCATAATAAGGTGCAATGATGAATACATATTGGAATGTATGACAATGACTTGGTTTCATCAATCATTCTTTTTTTCTTTTCCAAACTAATCTCTCACTAACTTTCTTCTAACTAACACGTGCATGTACTTAGATACATTGTACATTTTAGGTTTGCATTCATTTATTGCATATGAAAAATCCAAAACATATGTATATTAGATCATATAATCAATGCATCCGTCATCAATAACATCATAACTAACATAGGAATGCATTCATCGTCATCATATAGTGATTCAACATTATCAACAAATTAATGCTCATTTGACGCATTATTTATGCTTAATTTGTTGAGGGGGCATATAGTCCACCTATTCTCACAAGGGCAAGCTGGGGCAAGATCAAAATCTGAAAAATCTTTGACACAATGTGACAAACTGCATTGTATCAAAGGGGTAAATGTAGACACCTTAAAATGAACAGACTTGTGACCTTACATTTAATTACTAATTTTCCTCTATTAATTAATGGGTTTTTAATAATTAATTAATCATCTTATTTCGTCGAAATCCAATCATTTAATCATTCAATAATTTCTCCAAAATTAATTAAATAATTAAATTTATTTAATTAATAAACCTTAATTATTTAATATTTATTAATTAATTAAATTCAATTTCCTA
Organism: Thuja plicata; assembly: GCA_018584345.1. Lineage (NCBI taxonomy): Eukaryota > Viridiplantae > Streptophyta > Pinopsida > Cupressales > Cupressaceae > Thuja > Thuja plicata. The sequence continues at coordinate 1,567,411 of MU224743.1, forward strand.
AAGTTTAAAATCAAATATTTAAACTTATTAATTTATTCTTCTAAATTAAATTAATTTTAAATTTAATTTCACTCAAATATTCTATTTAAAATCAAAATAGAATTGAATTATCTCATGTTTGGGTATTTTAATTTCTAAAATTAAATAAATACTCAAATAAATTAACTCTTCAGTTCCAAGAGGTAACTCAAAATCAACTCTTCAGTTCCAAGAGGTAACTACAAATCAACTCTTCAGTTCCAAGAGGTAACTCAAAATCAACTCTTCAGTTCCAAGAGGTAACTCACAAATCAACTCTTTAGTTGACTAAACCATCCCCTCTTCTCTTCAATTAAGAGTTGGAGTTTACTATTTGCTTCTCCAGTTCCTTTTGATCTCAACCATCCATTCTCAAGTTTCTCAGATCAATCTCATTAGTCCAAATAATTTCCATTTCTATATAATCAACCCTTCTCAACCATTTGAAGGAGGTTTGGATTACGAATCATTGTGCACAATTACTCTGTGGGATACTTGTATGAAGCATAAAGCAAAATCATTATCATATTGATCTTATTTTCTCAACACTCTCAAGTCATAGATGCTATCAATACTAGCACTGAGCACAATCCATACAACATTTTAGAAGGAGTAGAGAGAAGCAATAGAAGCTTCAAGCATTGTGGTTTGCATTTGTTTTTTTTTCCTCTTTGATGCTTGTTATTTTATTGTTCATAGGTTCATCCTTAGAATTTTTATTGGTTTCTTTCATTGCAAATTGGTTCTACTAACCCTCATTTGAGTGTGCAAAATCAAATCCTATATAGAAACAATATAGCTTGTATTATGTACGCTAAAAAATGAGGGTTAGTAGCACCAATTTGCAATGGGGAAATCAATCACTTACTAAGAACAAACCTACAAACAATACAATAACAAGAAATCAAGGAGGAACAAATGAATGCAAACCAACAAAGCTCAAATCTTCTATTGCCTCTCTCTACTCCTTTTGAAATGTTGAGTGTATGGTGATCAGTATTGGTATCGACAACGTCTATGACTTGGGAGCATCAAGAAAATGATTTTGATTTTGATCACAAGAATGCTTTGAATGCCTCTAGCAAGAATCTGACAGAGTAAGGGCGCATGAAAATTTGAAATCCTGGATCCTTCAAATGGTTGTGAAGGGTTGATTATATAGAATATGGAAATGATATGAATGATTGAGATCAATCCCAGCGATTAGAGAATGAATGGTTGAGATCAAAGGGAACTGAAGAAACCATCAGTAAACTCCACCTCTTCAACTTGGAGAGAGGATATAAAGTTTGGTTAACTGAACACCTGATTATGAGTTACCTTTTGAACTAAAGAGGTAATTTGAAGTACCTTTCTGAGCTGAAGAGGTAGGTGTAGTAATTCATGCAATCAGGGATTTGATCAAGAGTTCTTTTTTTTAAACTAAAGAAAGGATTTAATTCATTTTTATAATTAAAATATTCAACATGTGAGATAATTGAATTCTTTTTGGATTTAATTGAATTATTGAATGAAATTAAATTAATTAAATTAGAAGAAATATATTAGTAAGTTTAAATATTTAAATTTAAACTTTAGGAAATTGAATTTAATTAATTAATGAAGATTAATCAATTAAGGTTAATTAATTATTTAATTAATTTTGGGAATGTGATTAGATGATTTGGGGAATGAAATTAGAAGAAAATAGATGATTAATAAATGATTAAAAAACCATTAATTAATAGATGAAAATTAGTGTTTTCAATGTAAGGTCACAAGTATGTCCATTTTAGGGTGTCTACATTTTCCACTCTTTGATGCATTGTGGCTTATCACATTGTGTCAAAGAATCTTTTGTTTTGATCTTGCCCCAACTTGCCTCGACGATAGCAGGTGTATTTATGCCCCCTCAACAAATTTGAGCAAAAATTTGTGAGATGAGCATTAATTTGTTGATACTGCAAAATGATTATCTAGGTATTTGATCATTCATGAAAATACTTTAATATGCTCTTGATATTAGCTGTTTAATTTTTTGGGGCCTAAGACAATATAATAGGGGTTCTTTAGGAATTAGGGTTTCCTTGGATCACTTTAGGACAATATAATAAGGGTTCTTTAGGAATTAGGGTTTCCTTGGTTCACTTATAAATAGCTTGGAGTGTCTTTCATTTGTCATTTTTCACTCTTGGAGCTCCTGATCTTCTGGTGAGTTTTGCTTTAGTTTTGTCTACTTTTTGAGTTCTTTTCAAGCTATGTTGGGCCTTCCAAGTGTCGTGCACATTTTATATTAGGTTTGTACCTTCCATCAGCCAGCTAGTGCAGGACCTGTGGTGAGTTGTCCATACCTTGTACATTTATCACTTTCATTTATTGCTTTTTTTGGTCAACTATCTTTATGCTATTTTTGTAAAAGTGTCACAATCGACCACAGTTTTGTCACAATTGTGGTTTAGGTGCCGCTATTGTGAAGTTCTTGTTGCGATTGATAAGTGTTCCACAATTGTTGATGTTTAATGCCACAATTATGAATTATGTGCCGCATTTTCTATTTGCATGCCACAATCGCTATAAAATTACTGCAAATGCTTATTGTTTACCACAATCGCTCTGTTAAGTTGCATTCTTGGATGTCTTTATACTTGTTTATTTTTTCTCTATCTTGACACTAATGGGTGACTTTTCTATGTTCTTGCAGTTTGCTAGGACCATTCTGCAGTGCTTGGAGTCAAGAACAACAGGGTTAGTATACCGATTCCATCTCTCTGAGGATGAGAGAGATGTTCTTAGGAAGATAGGTCTTTACTGGATTTCATATATGCTCGAGATCATGACCAATAGGGGTTTGGTCTTTGCTTTACATGATAGATGACATTTTGATACTTTTACCTTTCATTTACCGACTGATGAGTGCACTGCTACGTTGGAGGATGTTTATCGCATACTGCAGATTCCTATTCGGGGTGCTCTAGTAGAGTATGCCCATGGTCCTTGTATTGCAGCTTTGTTTGAGTTGTCTGGTTTTCCCCTGGATCAGTTAGGTATGTATAATCGGTATGATATACCATGGTCCAAGTTTGGCATGGGGTTGGATAGATTGACTACCTTGCTTGGTAGTCTAATATGTGGGATCCTTTTTCCTGATCATCGCCAGCATGGATTTTCTGTTGGTTTTGGCGCTATACTTCAAAGTATGGTTAGAGACCATACTATTTTTTCTTGGGGTCCATGTATGCTCATGCATATATATTTTGACATGTTTTATGTGGCTTACCTAGGAGGTAATTCACTTGTTTGTGGTGCCTTTCTTCTACAGATCTGGGTGTGGGAGCATATTGTTGTTTGTGGGAAATTAGGAGCTCATGATCTGCCTCTGGGGAGACCTTATGTTTTCATGTATGATGGAGCCATTGTTCAGTCCCATATGGGGCATTTGATGTACTAGAGGCAGCATTTGGACATGATTCCTTATTTCATTTGGATACCTTACAAGGATTGTCTTGTTTGGGATGGAGAAGATGTGCACCTTCCATTCTCTCGTTAGAGGAGATTCTTGACTGGTCACATTAGTGATCACATTCACATGATTGATTTTCACAATACCGATAGGGTGTTGCACCAGTTCAACAGGAGGCAGGATGTGAAAAATTCTTATTGTTACTTTGCCTGACGGTCGAGAGATGTTACTCTCTGGGGTGTTGTAGTTTCTCTTGATGGTGCCAGGATTGAGTTCATGGGCCTTCTTCCTGTTTCTTGGACATGGTGATCAGTCACTGTTGATATAGGTAGAAGTTTTAATTTTCCATTCTTGATGCTACTTCTTTGTTATGCTCTATTTTTTGTAGATACTTTCTTGATTAGTTGCTTATGTTTTATCATGCATATGGTACTAATAGTGAAATTTTTCTTGTGCATGTACTACCCCTCAGCTTGATGCATGGTGGTTGCGGGCTCGACCTGTTTCTCTAACTGATGTTTCTCATTTTGTTGTGGGTACCATCATGAGGAGGCATTGACAGATATGGAGAGGAGGTAGGGGTGGTGGATGGGGTAGTGGTAGGGATGGTGGACGGGATGGTGGTCAGGCTGGTGGTAGGGGTGGTGGTTAGGTTGGTGGGAGGGATGGTGAGAGAGATAGTGGTCGGGATGGTGGTTGGGATGGTGGGGGGAGATGGAGATGGAGATGATCCCAAGCCTAGTGGTGATGGTAGGAGAGTTAGGACTAGGGGTGGGCATGGGATTGGTAGGCGGGTTGGTTTGAGTGTTGTAGTAGAGGAGGATGAGGGGATAGAGGAGGAGGTAGTACCTCAACTAGTTAGGAGAGTGTGGCAGTGTACAAGAGTTGTCTTGGTGGAGAGGGCTAAGGAGAGGGGTGAGACAAGGGTAGATGAGGAGATGGCAGAGTTGGAGATTGAGGAGGTGGATATTAAGGAGGTAGGGTTGAGATCTTCCACTGGGAATAGTACTAGCGGGAGTGAGAGTAGCAAGGAGGACTCTTGGGTAGTGTGGGGCACTAGGGAGGAGGGATTGAGTGGGAGGGGAGATGGGGATGATATGGATGTGGTCATGGCTAGGATGGATGATGATCCATTGGAGGTGGAGAGATTGACCCAGGAGATAGCTGATCTTTGGGATAGACTGACAACTTTAGAGGCACGAGCTACTTCCTTGGAGAGTAGGGTCATTGTTGTAGAGAGTTAGGTTATGACTGCAGAGGCTAGGATTATAGCTGCATAGGATAGGGAGTGGAAATCTCACACAAAGGTCTGAGCTTTCACTGATGGCATACAAGATGCATTCCATCGAGATGTTATTCACATATTTTAGAGATATGGGCGTGAGGCCCAGAGAGAGATAGACTACTAGCGCTGAAACTATGAGGAGGTTGTTCCTTCTACACAGTGGGTGCCCAGTTACACTACTTCCTAGAGATCTAGTAGACCATAGAGGTATCAGAGTAGTGGTGTTGGAGCTCCTACTCCAGAGTAGAGGTCTATATCTGATATGCCACCCCCCATCCACCTGGCACTGAGGCTGGGGGTAGCTCTTGTTGACACTTTATCTTGATCCCATTTTTATTTCATTGTACCATTTTTGTAGTGATGATGTACTGATATATTCTAATGCTCTGCTGATGATTTGTATCCCTAACATATTAATATTTATAGACATTTATGTTGATCACCCTCTTTTGTTAGACTTGTGACCGTTCATTTGTAATCAGATATGAGATCTATATATGAGATGCAGCCTTATGATTCGATATGATGTGCACTTGTACTTTCTATATGTATGGTTCTATATGATGATGCTTTATGATGAAATGCATGTGATGAGAATATATTATGTAGACTCTTAGATGTGTGATTTAATTTCCTATGTTATTGACATATGTATGCAGGATGGTTTTTTTATGAATGCACTTTATATGATGATGTTCAATGGATGCATTTGATTATTGATCACTATGTATGCATATGCTTTCTTTTCTTTTTGTTTTTGTGCAAATAAATGAATGCAATTTACTATGCACAAAATCTTTAAGTAAATGCATGTGGTAGTTGGACAAAAGTTAGTTGGAAGTTCTCTGGAATCAATTGATAGATTGGACTAATAGATAGGATGGTGGACCCAAGTCGCTGCCAATTTTTCCAATTTTGTTCATCATTGCACCTTATTATGAAAAAGGAAGAGCATCTAATGCACCCAGATATTTCTCATCTAGATACCGCTATGATCTCTGATAACTAGGAGTAGAGAAACTGAAAAGAAAAAGAACCAAATGCACCCAGATATTGACCATCTGGCTACCGCTCTGATCTCTAATTTTGAAAAGAAAGAGAACCAAATGCACCCAGATATTGACCATCTAGATACCTCTACAAGATTTGAATAATCCAAAAAAAAACAAGATATAAAATCTAATGCACCTAGATATAGAACATCTGGATACCACTATGATTACTATTAGTAGCAACAAGCATATAACAGAAAAGGATTGTCCAATTCTTTTCCAGGGTCAAGCTCAGATCGTGGAACTACATGGCTGCTAGATATGTGACATCACCTACCACATTTATCCTTAATCATCATTTCCCCAGAATTAAATTGAAACATTCCACAAAAAACAATCAAAGAAAACAAGATCATGATCCATCATAGCTACCCTCATCACTCAATAGTATCCTTGAGCAGTGTAAGAACATAACCGCAAAAGATAAATTGACAATAGACGATAGGATTGACCTAGTCAATAGTTTATTGTTCCCTGATTTGCTTGATTTTCTGATGCTTGATTGTGTCTAGTTTTAGGAATGGATGACTCATATAAGACTGATCCATTTGGTTTTGAGTGTATCTGTCACTATGTAAGACAATTGATTTGTTTGATTTGAAGATTGATTGATTAATTCATTGATTCGATTTAAATATAGATTGGATTTATTGATAAAGATGAGTCATATGAGTCCATTGCTGATTGGTGAAGCTCATGATTTTGACCTTTGATTGATTGTTTGATTGTCTTTCATTTTTCTTATAATAGAGTTGGTTTTATTGCTTGAGATTTTGCAATTTTTGATTTTTTTGATGATGATTGATTTTTCAGGATATTTTGCTTTTTAGGATTTTTTGATGACTTTTTAAGATTTTTAGGTATTTTTTTTTCAGGAATTTTAGAAATGCCCCCTAGTCTAGTGGACCAATGCAAACCAAGGATAAGCATGATGCTCAAAGGGGATTGTGCTTCTGAAAATAAGCTTGGATATTCAATATTACATACGAGGAGTACAAGCTTTGATCTTTTAGAGTTCATTGATGGCAAAGCGGGATTTGAACACTTGGCGCCTGTTTACCAAGTTTTCACCAAGGTACCTACTTTCCCAATAGTGCCCGTTTGCCAGGTTTTCATTGAGAAAGTGATTCAGTTTCTCTTTACTTTTCTCTTTTTTGATTTATTTTTGTTGTCGCCAAGGCGCCTGTTTGTCAGGTTTTCACCAAGATGTGACAATGACATAGGGTCCTAGCCAATTGGGCTTGAACTTTAGTGGGTTTACCCTTTCTGCTTGGTTCTTTTGATTCTCCATAAGGATGAGGTCTCCTATCTAAAAGGTTCATGGTCTGACCTTCTTGTGATAGTTTCTTCTAAGGCGATTTTGATAGCCTTGTAAGTGATTGAGTGCACTCTATCTTCTCTCATCCAATAGTTCTAGTTCATTGAGTCTTTCTACTCTATAGTCTTCATCTAAAATGATGTTCTTCAATGAGATTATTAGGGATGGGATTTCAACTTTGAGGGGTAGGACCGCCTCTTATCCATATACTAGTGAGAATGGAGTTGCTCTTGTGGGGGTTCTCACACTAGTTCTATATGCCCTTAGTGTGGGACTGAGTTGTAAATGCCAGTCTTTCCCTGATTTGTTTAGTGTTTTATTTAAGATATTCAAGATGGTTTTGTTTGTGGCTTTAGCTTGACCATTCCCTTGGGGATAGTATAATGAAGAGAACCCTTGTTTTATGTGGAACTATTTGTAAAGAGCTTCAACATCTTGATTTTGAAAAAGAGTACTATGATCTGTCAGTATGGTTTGAGGGATTCCATATTGACAGATGATGTTGCTTAATATGAACATAGATATTTGCTTACCAGTGATGTAGGTGAGAGGAATGGCTTCCACCCATTTAGTAAAGTACTCTATTGCTGCAATGATGTACTTGTGACCATTAAAAGAGGTTGGTGTAATCTTACCCACTAAGTCAAATCCCCACTTAGAAAATGGCCATGGTGAAGTGATGGCATTGAGTTCTTGGGTTGGTACATGGATGAGTTATCCATGAATCTGATATTGTCGACACGTTTGCACATATTTGTTAGCATCTATCTCTACCGTGGGCTAGTAGTATCCCATTCTAATGATATTCTTTGCCAAACTATTTCCACATGTGTAGGCCCCACAAATTCCCTCATGTACCTCGTACAAGTCTCTTTGGGAATCTGTGGAAGTGAGACATCATAAAAGTGTTCCATCTAGACTTCTTCTATATAGAGTACTAGCAAGAAGGGTGTACCTAGAGGCTTGGCGGATAAGGGAATTCTTTTGGTTCCTACACAAGTTGGATAGTGGGATACTATTTTGGAGGTAATTGTATACATTATGGTACCAGGGGGACTCAAGACCAACAAGGATGCATGCTGACTCTGTGATTGGAGCTTGATGTGCCAGTATCATTAATTGTTCTACCAAAAATTGGAATCTGGTCTTGTTGCGTGACTTGTCTATCAAGGATGCTATTGTAGCCATCACATTCACTGCTTTGTTTTGAACTCTTGGAACCTTCTTGAATACAATGAAATGAAATGAAGCCCACAACTTGTCCATCAACTCTCTACATGGGATCAGTTTCTCATATTTTTTCAAATAGTCATTGTTTACTTGGTTGATGACCAATTGGGAATCACCATAGAGTTTTAGGTTCTTTATCCTCCATTGTATAACTGTCTTCAATATGATGACTAGAGATTCATACTCAGCTATGTTGTTCATGCATGGAAAGTTGAGTCAAAAAGACTTAGGGATTGCATCATTATTTGGAGTGATGAGAGCTATCCCTACTCCTACACCATGGTTTGTGTATGACCCATCAAAGAATAGTTTCCAAATCTCTATTGTTGGTTGTACTGTGAGAATGGACTCATATGGAAAGTTGGATACTATAGGATGATGATCTTGTATGGGCGCCTATGCTAGTTGGTCTACAATTACTTTCCCTTTGATAGCCTTTCTCTCTATATACTCTAAGTCAAATTCACTTAAGATCATCACCCATTTGGAGAGTCATCCTGTTAGTGCTTCTTTGCTCAATAATCACTTCAAAGGATCAATGTGTGCTATGAGTTTTGTTTGATGACTTAGCATGTAGCATCATAACTTTTGGGAAGCAAAGACTATTGTGAGACATGACTTTTCAATTGTTGAGTGATTTATCTCATATCCCACCAAAATTTTGCTGAGGTAATAAATGACTCTTTCCTTGCCTTGGTCATTGTGCTATGCCAAGAGAACTAACTCCATTGCTGAGATATATAAAAGTAGTGACCTACCTTGAATGGGTGACACCAATATAGGAGAATTTAATAGATAATCCTTGAAGGTTTGAAATTATTTCTCATAGTGTTCTTCCCATATAAAGGTTCCATCTTTATGCAGTAGGTGTTGGAATGGGTGACACTTGTCTGTTAGTTGGGTGGTGAATCACCTGATAGATTGAAGTCTGCCTTGTAGACCCCTTATTTTCCTTAGATTGGTTGGTTGTGGAATGTCAAGGATGACCTTGACCTTTTTTGGGTCTACTTTGATGCTGCTATTTGATACAATGAATCCCATAATATTTCCAGTGGTAACCCTAAATGCACACTTCTTTGGATTTAGTCTAACCTTGTACTCTTGCATTCGATCAAATATTTGTCCCAACACTTGTAGGTGAGATTATTGAGCATTGATTTGGCTAGTATATCATCAACATAGTCTTCCATTGTTTTATGAATTAGATCATGGAAGATTGTGGTCATTTCCCTTTGATAAGTTACTCCAACATTTTTAAGACCAAATGAAATTGTGTTCCAGCAGTAAGCGCCCCAGGAACATGTGAATCCAGTCTTGTGTTGGCCCTCTAGTGCAATCCTAATTTGGTTATATCCAAAGAATTCATCCATGAGTGATAACATTTGGTGCCCTGCTATTAGATCAACTATCATGTCATGTTTGGTATAGGAAAGTTGTCCTTGGGACAAAATTTGTTTAAGTTTATGAAATCTGTGCATATACAGATCTGACCATTGTGTTTGGTTACTGGTACCAGATTGGATATCAATCTATATATGGAATTGGTCATATGAATTTTGCATCTAGGAGTTTCTTCAACTCTTCTTTGACAAGTAAAGTGATATGCGAATGCATCTTTCTCAATTTTTTCTCGACAAGATTTGCATTTGGTAGCAATGGTAGATGATGTAACACTAGCTCCGAATCTAAACCTGGCATGTCTAAGTAGGACCATGCGAAGTTGATTTGTCTTTCCTTGAAGAAGCTAATGAACCATTCTCTTTCCTCTGATGTAAGTTATTTTTCCAAATAGATATGCTTGGGGTTCTTTTCATTACCTATGTTGACTTCTTCTGTTTCCTCAACTAGTAACACTAACTTTTCCTCTGTTAAGGGGAGGAGTTCCAGCTTTCCATCCTTTGGCACCTCAGAGAGGTTTTCACCAGAAGATATGTCTTTTATTATTATTTTTTTTCATTTTTAAGGTTAGCAAGTTCCTTGCGGTTTTCACTTACTGATTGTTCTTTTTTTCTTTTTCTTTTTCTTTTTTGACTGGAAAGAGGAACTTCCTCCCCAAAATAAGATGATCTGTCAAGATCAATAGAGAAACTTGCTTTGTGGTCCCCTAATGGCATGCCTTCTTAGAGTCCCATGATGTTTGAAATGGCTTCATCATTATCAAAAAGATCTATGTTAGGTCGTCCTTGTTGATCCCATTCTATCAGTTCAGGGTGATCTAGACAAAGGTCCTTGTGGGGGGATGACTCTGCTTGGATAAATGGGACTGCGATGATAGTTCTGATGAACTAGGAATGTGATGTGGACGCACTACTTAAGGAATTGTTATCGATATGCTTATCGCTACATGGTTGGTCTTCTATGGTCATTTGGTCAAACATATCTTCAAGGTGTATAGTACCGATAGACCGAGGCGAATAGTCTGGGATGGTTGGTTCAAAATTATGGAGGGATCTCCACTTGTACTTGTGGGAATCGGTCATGCTAGAGTTATTTTTAGATGTCTCACTTTCCTCATCATCTTGGATAGTTTGATTAATGTTCAAATGGGAATAAGAGATTTCCACTTCCAATGACAATAACCGCTGGAGTATATTGCTTATTAGGGCATGTTCAGGATTTTGCCCTCAGTGTAATTCTACAATTTTCTCTTGGTTTATGGGTATGTATCGAATGGTAGTATTGGTTCTATTTTTTCCATAGCCTAACCCTCTTTTGTTTCTCTGGGTTGGCAGTAAAGATAGTTCCATTAAGCCTTGTTGTCTTGCCCCCAGACTAGTCATACCATCATATCCAAATTTCTATAGCATAGTGAAGTTGGCTCCATATTTTGACAAGGGTATCTATTCTAGAGATTTTTCTTGTGCATATTGATACAACCAAGTGTTTATATCTAGATCAAAAGGGTTATTTTCAGCTATGTCCCCCCATTTGATAAATGTGGTTGGTGGGCATCTGAATAAGATTGGTTCTGAAGTTTTAGTTTTTGTCATTGGTTGAGGCATTCCATATGATCTGGGACTTTGAGGCATGTTAGTGATGGTAAAATCTTCCTCATAGATATACTCACCACATCCTTTGTCTGTAATTGATATCTTCCATACCTTTCTTGTTATGTCTTTGGGAATACAATCAGAGGTGGAAGGAATGCTTGCTTCCTAATTTGAAGGCACTTGATTATATGTACTACTTCTAATGGTGTTGTAGTATTGGAATAGGTTTGGATCTCCCTAAATGATTTTCTATGCCCCTTGGTATGGGAACTTGATGCACTGGTGATAAGTAGAGGGTACAACTTGCATCTCATGGATCCAAGGCCTTTCTAGTAACATGTTATATCCCAAATCTAGTTCTAGGATATGAAATGGGGTTTTCTTTATGACTGGGGCTATCCTAACTGGTAGTATGAGGATACCTTCTAATGATCTTTCCTCCTCGTCATATGCATTGATATTTATTCTCCTTGTGACATCAATGTTGGATTCGAAATAGCCCAAGGTTTTTATTACTTTTAAAGTACATATGTTTAACCTGGCTCCACCATCAACGAGGACCCTTCGGATTATGTGTTTGTGAACTTGGATAAGCATATGTAGGGGATCATTATGTAGAGGCTTGTGCAGTGACACATCATGGTCTGCAAAGGTATCATTCTTATTAGCAGTGATATATTTCACCATGGTTTGGAAGTTCTTTGGAGTTATGTCTTGTGGGACAACTGCATTTTGAAGGGCTTGATCTAGAGCTTGCTTATGCTGCAGGGAAATGCACAAGAGGTCAAACATAGATATCTGAGAAAGTGTGTGCTTTAGCTGATCCACTAGGCTGGTTTATGGATTGGAGGCTATTGGAGGATTAGATGGTGTAGCTAAAGTTGAAGGCATTCCTTGTAAGACAACTTTGGAATGGCACGTGGTGATGATGCACTTGGAATTTGGATCTCTAATAGTAATTGTAGCCACATGGCTATCTGAAGGAGTAATGCAATTGATAGTGTTATCAATGTTAACATAGGTGTAATTTAATTGTTTAGACTATCCACCAGACCCTGAGGATTTCTCTTTGTTATGATCATGGAATTTATTATTGAAGATTGTGTGATTGGTTGTACTCTTGGACTGGGAATTTATGACATCAATAACCCCTGTGTTGACTAGATCTTGTATGAAATCTTTCAATTGATAGAATTTGGGTGTCTTGTGTCCTTTTACCCAATGATATTCACAAAAGTCATTATCTTTCCACCACTTGGGTTTTACAACACCATGTGCATATTCCCCGATTTCAGGCAGAATGATAGTATTGGTTTGAATCATATTTTTTAAGGCTGACTCTATCAACTCCCCTAATGGTGTGTAGTCTCATTTAGGAAACATAAACCTTTGTGGGCATTGTGTGTTGGGTTGGTTGTTGGACACATCTACTTCTTGCATAATGTGTGTTTGATTTTGAGTGTTCACCATGGGTTTATGATTTGTCATAGGTGCTCCTTGTAGTGAAACCTTGGGTTGAGTGTAGTTGACTATTTTTACGTCAATGACACCATCATTGGTGACATTCTTGTTCTTGTTCCACCATTTGGATTTATCCGTTGCATTTTTTTTTTCATGTTTTCTTGGGTAGGGTCTGCAAGGATACCTCTCTTGACCAATTTTTTCTCACAACGAACTCCTTGTTCGATGAGTTGTTTGAAGTGTGGAGTGAGTTGCAATGCTGTGGTGAATGACATATCTGGGGTCAGATTGTCAATGAACATGACTATGAGGTCTTGTTCAGGCATGTCATATGTTATTCTATTTGTAGTGTTCCTCCACCTTTGTAATAATTTAACAAAGGATTCTCCATCTCTTTTTTTAATGTTGCAGAGGTCCTTGATGTTGACCTTACCTTCGATGTTATGATGGAAGTGAGCAATGAATTTTTTAGCCAATTCTCCCCAAGACTAAATGCCATGGGGTAGGCATGAGAACCATTCCATTTCTGGTCCATCTAGACTCTCTGGAAATAGTCGCATTAGGTATGTTTCATCATGTGCAACCTCAAAGAAACTAGTAAAGAACTCTTTGATATGCTCTACAGGGTTGGTACTGCCTCTGTATTTGTCAAATTTGGGCACCAAGAAGTGAGTGGGAAACAAAGACATGTGCAATGAGTGATCAAATGGGTATGGGTAAAAATCCTCTACTATGTAGGACTTGGTTTGCCCCTGATTTTGCATGTCCATCATTTGGGTTTGTAGACTTTGCACTTGTTATATCAACATGTCTATCTGAGATTGAGGAATATTTGCGGCATTGAATCTCTGTGCCATGTTAGGTATAAGGATTTGCCTCTTTGTTCCTTGAGTTGGGACATATGATCTAGTCAATCTTTGCTAATCGATATCAAATTCATTTCTTGTTACTTTCTTATCAATTATAAAGTTGATGTTCATGCCAAACAATACCTATTAGCGATGTCGGGTCTTCGTTTGTGATGGCTTCAATGACCATAATATTTCCTCTGTTCCTATATATAATCATTGGTATGGTTCTATATTGATCTACGCCCCTTGCTCTTACCATAAGTGTGTGGTTTCTCTTTTAGAAGTGATTACCACTAAAAATAGGGATCACTATATGCAATTACCATATAGAGAATTCATCTCAGACACCCAAACTTTGTGCCATGTCTTTACATTTTTGTTTTCACTATACTTGACTACCCTAGTTATTCCAACATACGGTTTCGGGTTCAACTCTCCATGAAGTCAGCAATGACAATGATAATGGCAGTGGTTATTCTTAGAGGCTGCACGAATACCCGAGGCCCCTCCATTCCTGACTTTGTTTTCCTTGTCGACCTTGGCTATGAATGACGTTGTTTTAATTATAATTTATTAATTATTTTACTTATTACTTATTATTTTATTATTCTAATATTACATTTATTATTTATTATATTTTATTATTATTATTTATTTATTAATAATATAATAATATTATTAATAATATATACTTTTGTGATTATAATAATAATTTAGATAATTATATATTATAATGTATTATTTATTTTATTTATCAATGTAATTGTAGTTCTATTATTTAATGGTTTAATCTTATATTCTAATTATTACTATCTTTAAATTTCATTCTAGAAAGGGGACATTATAGAATAGGCGTCTTGCTCTATGGCTTTGAACTCCTCCTCTGTGACACCTTGGAATATTGTTGGTCTACGAAGATTTTCAATGTAAAGAGTAGGACTAGTGTTTCTGAAAGGGTCATCCTCTCGCTCTTTTTTCCATGAGGGAAATTGGTTAATATAAGACTCATCGGGTTGTTTTCTATCCTTCGACCTAGTGTATGGTATTCCATGTGTGAGAGACATGATAGTGTTATCAAGGGATTTTGACTAAAATAAGTGATATAAAGCAAACAAAAAAGAATAACCTTTCTAGGAGAGCCCAAGTTATGTTTGACAAGGGTAATTCTACGGACAGATCTTGATCTCAAAGACTTTGGTGATGTAATATATGGATCTTGACTATTGCCTTAGATGAGACAAAGTTGCTGATAGAGATTGATGAATTTTGAGGTAACGGGATCAAGATAATCTAGCCTGAACTTTTGAACTAACAATGTTTAAACAATAGTCGTGCTGTCAAAGAGGGATGATATTTAATGTTTAGAGATTTACACAATATTCTTCTCTTTTTCCTGGGATGTAGACACTGATCTTTCACATGAGATGGGGAGTCTTTCCAAGGTTTTAAGGTAAAAACAAATGTTTAGATCTCTTGGTCAAGTGCAGAAAACTTCCACCGATTGTGTCAAACTGATAGGTCAATTACGATAAATGATCACCGATTGTAGCAATACAAGGATCAAATGTGGTAGTAAAGGGATTGATTGTGGTAAAACTTTGTTAATTGCGGAAAGATGCGGGCAATTACAGGAAAGAGCGACAGTCTGAAAAATGATATCAAATTTGGTGAATTTGTTTGATAAAAAGTGATTTTATGGAACAAGGGTTATTATTGCAGAACAAGTTTGTTGTTGATAACCTATACTTTGAACACATTGGACTCATTTTGACAATTTTTGATGTTGGTTTTGCATTTTTAGAAACTGATCACATAACAAGCATAATAAACACAATGTTTTGTAAATCTAACATGGGTTTGAAACAAGGACAAACATATTAATCTAGTTCAAATTTGGCTACAAGGTACAATATTATACGCCCAATGCTTGGATGTTCATTATCTCACACAACAATCATCACACTACTAGGACATGAAGGTCGACAATGTAGGCGCCCATGCTTTTGTCATTGCCAGATATTGTTGTCATGCTAGTGAAGATCTCTTTCACTAACACAATATCCTGGAACACATATGTTGGGGATCTTGGGGGGAATTCTGCAACCCCTTACACTATAATAAGGTACTTGTTCAGAGGTTAAAAAGGTAGGTCTCTAATTAATGCATTGTAGTAGGGTTCGTGGAGTCTATCCAATCGATTTGTATGCATGTGACTCGCTTAAGAGCCTGGTTGATCATGCTGGCTACTTAGGGATATTCACCCAATCCAGGCTATCATCAACACACCTCACCCGAGCTTGGAAAGATATAAAACATATCTTTGGATTGTGTCTTGTTTGTATACTGATCGGAAGGATTACCAGTTTAAGGTCATTCTCTGAGGAAGAAGCACATTCCTCAGACATGCCTTTCTAAAAAGTATAAATGTTTTTAATCTAACATATTTGTACAAGCACAACAATGACTCAAGACATAAGGTTAATCAATTAAACACCAAAATTTTAAGTGTGAACTAAGATAATGACCCATACAAGCACAAGTGTTCAATTTAAGCCCAAAGTAGATGATGATTTTCTTGTTCAATTTTAATGCACCAAATTGAGACATTTTTTTGCCTTTGTTCAATTTTTAATCACCATGTCAATTTTAAGGACCAATTTTGAGAAAGTGAGGTTTGAGATGTTTGCATGCAATGTTCTTTTTTAGCACTAAAAACACAAGTGAATGAATTTTAGGTTGCTTTGTTAGATCTGTTTCCACGCCACAACCTAAAATGACAATTTAGTACCAAAAAACCTTGCAATCAAAATGTATGAAATCAAGAAATTCTTTCAAAAAAATCTTAAAAATACTCACAGTTTCCCACTTTTCTCTGTCCTTGGTGTTTTGATTCTGCACATAAACCAAGAAAAGTTAGATTTTAGCAGAAAATAATGAATTTAAAGAAATTAAAAAATGATTCCCATTGATTGCGGTAAAGTTCTGGCAATTGTGGTAAAATTCAGTTAATTGTGATAAACTTCTATTAATTGAAGCAAAATACTCTTAGTTGCGGCAATATGCTGGCGATTGCAGAACAAATCGGTCAATTACAACACTCTAATCTCAATTGCAAAAATATGCTATCAATTGCAACACAAATCAGTCAATTGCGACACAGAACCAGAAACAAAGAATTTAATAAAAGACAAAAATGATTGTGAAACCCTCAAATCGATTACAGCATTAAACCAGTCGATTGCGGTAGATTTTCATCAATTGTGGCAAAATACCAGCGATTGCAAAATTACAATGATATCAAAAAATAACAAAAAAGAGAATCTGTGGTCATACGGTCGAGACCAGAAAATCATGTTTGTCATCTTCAAGCGATTCTTGGGATGTTTGATTCACGTTGGGTTCACCAAAATTTATAGGTTGTATTCTGTATGCTTAATAACGAGGGTTAGTAGCACCAATTTGCAATGAGGGAATCAATCACTTACTAAGAGCGAACCTATGAACAATAAAATAACAAGAAATCAAGGATGAATACAAACGAATGCAAACGAACAAAGCTTGAATATTCTATTGCCTCTCTCTACTCCTTCTGAAACGTTGTGTGTGTGGTGCTCAGTATTGGTATCAGCAACATCTATGACTTAGGAGCGTCGAGAAAATGATTTTGATTTTGATCACAAGAATGCTTTGAATGCCTCTAGCAAGAATCCTGCAGAGTAAGGGCGCACGAAAGCTTGAAATATTAGACCCTTCAAATGGTTGTGAAGGGTTGATTATATAGAATATGGAAATGATATGAATGGTTGAGATCAATCCTAGATATTAGAGAATGAATGGTTGAGATCAAAGGGAACTAGAGAAGCCATCAGTAAACTCCACCTCTTCAACTTAGAGAGAGGAGATAAATTTTGGTTAACTGAATAGCTGATTATGAGTTGCCTTTTGAACTGAAGAGGTAATTTGGAGTTACCTTTTTGAATTGAAGAGGTAGGTGGAGTAATTCATGCAATCAAAGATATGATCAAGAGTTCTCTTTTTTGAACTAAAGAAATGATTTAATTAAATATTTAATTCATTTTTGTAATTAAAGTATTCAACATGTGAGATAATTGAATTTTTTTTGGATTTAGAATTGAATTATTGAATGAAACTAAATTAATTTAATGAAATTAATTTAATTAGAATAAATTAATTAGTAAGTTTAAATATTTAAATTTAAACTTTAGGAAATTTCATATAATTAATTAATTTTGGGGGATGTGATTAGATGATTTGGGGAATGAAATTAGAAGAAAATAGATTATTAATTAATGATTAAAAAACTATTAATTAATATATAAAAATTAGTGTTTTTAATGTAAGGTCTCAAGTATGTCCATTTTAGGGTGTCTACAGAAATACCAATCAACATCCTATTGTGTAGAATCCTTTTTAGGTATTTTTTGCTTGAGTGTACTAATATGTCATAGAATTTTACTTATCAAGAAATATATTTAGTAACATGCCAAATTTACTAATCACGTGGCTATTCTACATTGCTGACTATTTCTATGTGGATACCAAGTGTACTCCAAATTTAATCTTTTTGTGTAAGCTACCTTAAAGTGAATGTTCAATTTTCTACAAAGCTCTCCATATGAAGTTAAAACTAATATAGTAAGGATGTTTGAGTAAGAAAAGGATAATCAAAGAGAAATTCATATTATATTCCAATACTTTGGATTATAGATTGTTCATACTATTCCAATACTTTGGATTATAGATCGTTCATACCCTACCATATCATTCATCCACTATAGTAGGGGCACAAAAAACTAAATAATTACTAAATAAACATGCAAAAATATATGATCAAATTGTAAATGCAAAAAAAATCTAGCGTATTCTTGTTCAATACAGTGAAAGCATAAAACGTTGAATCCACCATGGACAATGTTACACAAAAATATAATAATACATGAAAGACTTCAAAACATTGAATAATGGGACCCCACATATGTCCAATGCACAAAGAAGTAGTAGAGACAATAGAAAATTTACTAGTTAACTGCAAACTAGCACACCAATGTTGAATGTACTTTTACAATAAGTTGAACAAATATGGACCATTTCAAAACAAATTAGTATAAATGAAGTAGTCCGAAAGGAAGATTTGAAATGAAATAGTGCAATGCCTACTATAAGCCATAAAATAGAATGTAACATCTTTACCAAGAGATAAAAGATGGGGAAGAACGAAATCCAAGAACAAAATGGTGGCGTGAAAACACACCGTTAAGTAAAAATAAACACAAGCTAATATCCAACTGAAGCTTCTTGCATCCTGCTCATAACATATCAGCCAACAAAGTTCCCATAATAAATGTCGTACACCAAGGAGTAACATCATAAATATGTGTAGTCATCATAAATATGGGCTGTAAGTTGAAATCATGAACAACATATGTTTAGTCTTAGAATTGTCCATTTGAATTCTTGGTGAAGACATGTATATATGATGCCTAGAAAAAAAGTAGGTGTTGGAGCAATGTACAAAATCTGTACAAGTTGGAGTACTATTCTCAGTAACTAATCCATCTTGTAGTTTTTGTAAATTGCTACAAAAATTTAAGCCTCTCTATATGAAATACAAAAAATTTGTTTTTGAAATGGTATAGTAATTTAAAAAACTACATCTGCTCTATATACAGAAAAAAAATTGTAAATTACCTATATTTCTTAGCATCATAATAGTTCGGCTCTATACTATATGAAATAACAGTAAAAACTAATATGAAAAACACAAAATTTTGGTAGAGAAGCCATATGAGTACTATTGGAAAAGTTTTGAATAATTCAAAATGTATAGGTGTGATACTTTGCAATAGAACAACATAATTTATTAGTATAATTAATCTTCATCATGTGGTACTCCTTGGTGTATTCCATTTATATTTTCTAATGCAACAAGGCTAACCAAGTCAAGAGGTATAGACATATAAAATGGAATAAAATAATACCAATCACAAACAATATACAATCATTAGGTATAGATATATTGCATGCTTTTCCATTACAACACATGCTTTAACTATAATAGTAATATGATGCCAAGCAAAAAAAGTAGGTGTTAGAGAAATCTACAAGAATTGTACAAGGAGTAACAACTATATCCATTTTTAAGTAAATCATGATTGTAATCTATAATGCATGAAATAACAGTAAAAATAATATCATCATGACTACATGTATATACGATGCTGAGAAAAAATTAGGTGTTTGAGTGATCTACAAAAGTTGTACATGGTGGAGTAGTGAGTTAATCATGAATGGTGATTTCAGAAGAGAGAAAAATTATATACTAGATCATATATGGTAGAGCATCTACATGTGGACAAAAGAAACCATATATAGTAGAGCAACCATATGTGAAAAAGAGCAACCATATATACTAGAGCTTCCATATGTGAACAAGAGAAACCATGTATACTAGAGAAACCATATATACAAGAGCAATGTTGATTTGGGCAGAGAGAAGCCATAGAGAGCATCCATACGTGAACAATCAAAACACATGATTTGAGTTTCAGCATTAGAAGGCTACATTTAAATTTGATAAAAAATAAAACAATGTTACACCAATATCAATTGTATGTTGCTGATATAAAAAGTATCTTTCTAACCTTTCCAACTTAACAAGTATCTTAGCTAACCTTGCCAATGTTTAAATAACAAGACTTAAACTGAAACAAAAGAAACTAGAGATCTCCAAACTCCATTACAATGTACTCCATTCTCTCCTCTTCATTCATTCTTAAGAGCCATTTGGCTCTTTTGATTTCAACAATAAAGGTGTCATATGCCTTCAACATAGTGCTTTGACTCAAATTAGGGATGCCTTTGAGGGCCTCATACACACTATCTAAGACAACATCTGAATCAGATTTATCCACTTTGATAACATGAGGCAAACAGAGGTCCTATTGCAGTTTTTTTATAGTTTCACAAATCACATCCAATAAATCAGCCATGCTTTCCTTCTTCCTCTTTCCCCTCCTTGATGATGGTGTTGAAGGATTTGGCCTACTGCTTGCACTAGATTGATTGGAATGATAAAATTCATCATCCAAATCAGCTGTAGTCTCAAGAGGTGTACCGATAGGGATTTCCTCATCACAATCCAAGCTGAGGACCTCATCCATATGGTGCTCTACTTCTGTCTCTTGATCCGTTGTAGCTACAGTGCCTTCGGCTATGTAATTACCCAAAATTAATGCTAGGTCATTGTAATACTGGAAGGGTTTTCTCTTATACACTTTGGTATTTTTGAATTCTTTTCTCTGCATGTTTCCATAATGAATGAATTAGATTTTTGTCTTTAATTACTAACTTAATAAGAAGGAAATATTTCTTAGATCAACATATTCAAAAGAGCATGTTACCTTAAAAATCCCATCCCACACCCTCTTGTCACCATCATACATTGAGTACTCTCATTCTATGCAAAACCACTCATACTCCTTAACTCTCTCATAACTCTAAACCTTGCTTCCATCCTTTCAACTTATTCTTGAAATTTTCCTTTGACAGATTGAGGTTCATCTCAACATTGAACCTCCTCTCAATGGCGGTCTACACTTCTTTTTTGAAGCCCCCTTCGCCTTTCCTTTGTAGCTAAACTTTCTCGTGGAGCAAGTCTAGGAACTTTCATTCCATTTCTCTTTTCCACAAAACCTTCTTGGAGGAAGAAGATACATGCCTTACTTGAACCTCATCATCCATGCTCATCATGAGTTGTGTGAAGGACATCACCTACACCACTCTTGGCAAGTGGCCCGATCATCATTTTTTATAGGTTGTCATTTATGGAAAAACTAGTCATTGGCATGGTCACTCGGAGTACAACATATTTTTGGATATTTAGTTTTGTAAAAATGACTAAGTTCATAATGTAGTTTACAGGGTACAGTCACACAGCTTTAGTCAGTGAGCACACTATATGGAGAATTAAGTCATGCAAGCTTAGAGGGAGACATTTTGGGATATAGTAGACCTCTAGTTATGGTCACTTTTATTTTGGAGTTGATCTCTGAGAGTTACAGCACGTTGAACACAAGCAAAGACAGTACAACAATGATACAAGGTAGTTGAATGGTCGTGATGATTAAGGGAGTAATTTGAGGAATCCAAAAGTGCTACTTTGGATTTGGATTGGGTCCTACCCTAATTTTGTTATAGTATGATCGATGACTATGGATTTGATATTTGGTTAAGTGTTGGACATGTTTTTTGATGTTCTTGGGAGCCGATTAGAAGAATTTTTTTTGGAGATCAAGTATATAAGTAGAGTTGTTTTATGATGTGAAGTGAGATATGGAATATGTGTGGAATGCATTGATGCATTGTGATGTCAGGATCAGACAAAATGTGATGCTATAATTGGGACTACTTAAGCATAACATATGCTTGTATTGTTCATTTTGATAAATCATTGTAACATAACAATATTGCTTTGTAAGAGCAGTGTGCTCATTGTACACCCCTATCAGGGTTTCTATCCTTTAACATGGATATGTACTAAATGTAATATTTATCTCCTAACAAGGATAGGTCTCCTAATAGGTACATTACACTCTTAGTGCATTATTTATGCGTATCATCCCCACCGGCCCCACTGGGGTTTTCCCTTGGCTAGGGTTTCCTCATGAACAAATCATGGTGTTATGAGTTGTTGACTTTATGTGCATGTTCTATTTATTTCAGTAATTGCATGGTTGAGTTTGAATTGGTTAAATAATTTTATAAAGTGTTGTAATATTGATTCACCCCCCTCTTAGTATTACTTAATCCTAACAACCACTTGTTAAATGCAATTATAAGCTAAATAAAAATGAGGATGAATATTAAAGAAACACTCATGCAAAAGTGGCACATAATCAAACATATTGCATTTGTGCATAATATCAAGCAATATCTATTAGATGTCTTTATTATCCATCCTCATTTCCATGCTATCCTCCATAATATCCCTAACAACAACACTGCTTTGTATGCATATAGACTAAGTTATATCCAAAAATCACTCAAGTCTCCAGTAGTTGACTAGGACCTTATCTCAAAGAAGACTCCCTACATAGATGGGCCTTATTCTCCTATATGACTATGCCCTATCCACGCAAATTTATCAAATGCATAGAAACCAATGTGAACTTTGCCATCATTGTTGCACCATGCTAATATTGATGTTGCTCTTGACTGTGCCTTCAACACAACTACACTGATTTTTATATCGGGCATTCGTGTCCTCCACATTTTTTGATGTCGAGCAAGTTTTTCCATTGTCAAACTTGGGCAAAGAAAGATTTATGCCAAAATATTTTCCGATTCGAAGTAAAATAGTTATGTTCTTCTTGGTTTGATATCTTTTACCCTCAAATCAGAAAAATGCTTCTTTAATATGGAGGGCATACAAGGATAAAAATCTATATAAGGTCTGGCATTTCCTATTATTAAGTTATTCACACAAATATAATTAGATGAGACAAGATGTGCTCATAACAAAGGTTTCTAGTTTCTACACTTTGTCATCCTCTTTTCAAAAGTGAAGTGAGGCAGGTTTTGTATTTTTTTACCTATAGAAATTGCAAATTCCAATCCCTGGAAAATTTTTAGCACCGCCAAGGCAGCCATTGGACATCAAAATTTGATTTCTAAGTTTTGAACCATTACTAGCATAATAAAGCAACATGACTGGCATATATGTTATGTATATATGCTCTAGTATATATGCTTTGTATATATGTTCTAGTACATATGGTGTAGTATATATGGTCACTATATATCCTCCAATGTACATGGTCTATATATATAGATGTGATAATGTATCCTTGCTGAGTGTAATATACATATAAACCAATCATTATTATTAATCATGTTGATTATGATCAGCAATATGTAGTGTTTTTATGTATATACTTATTTGATCATACAACTTTAAAGCTATAAACACTAACAAGAATTCATAAATGAGTTGTTTGCAATGGTTGGCCACCACTACGATAATTTATAAATAAGTTGTCAAAATCTATACTCACCATATATATACTTAGCATGTATATACTGAGCATATAGATATGAGTTCTCAAAATCTATGCTCAGGATACATATACTGAGCATATATATACATACATACATATATATACATACATACATATATATATATATATATGGAAGATGGGTTATTCATTGAAAGAATAAGAGATTAAATATTATATAGTGTATATTTGAGGGAAGGTAATATTAAAAAGTGATTAAGGGATGAATGTCGTCTTTATCCACAAAGAGCTAAATTGGTAGCGAGCCTCTCTTAGTAAGGTCTTTGGTGTCTTATGGTGGTTTCCTATTTTATGTCTTGTTCGGTTGGGGGTTCCTTATCCCCTTCTATTCTTTTGCGCCTTTGTCTCCTTTTATCATTTACCATTTATCTTCTTTTTTGTGTTATATATATGTACATATATATATATGTATATATATATATATATGTATATATATGTATGTATATATATGTATGTATATATATATGTATATATATATATATGTGTGTGTGTATATATATCTATATGTATGTATATATATACATATACATACATATAGACATATACAAACACACACACACACACACACACACACACACACACATTGTTAGAATATGTAATCTTTCCTTGGTGAAATATATTATAAACCAAGGTAGTTTAGTTTATTTATTATGTAAGTAGGAGATTCCTATAGAATCCCTAAATGAACACATGTCCTCTTGTCCATGTGTGAGGACATAATATTTATTTGTAATTTCTTTTTATTCTAGATTCCTCCTTAAGAGGAAATAGCACAAGTGGCACACACATTATGAATGTGGCTCACATGCACATGGGAGTTACATTCAACTCCTTTCTTCTCATCTCTACATAAGAGATGCTTCTTTTCTCTTTATTTGACTTTTTTTTCATTCACTTGCAGCACTTAGTTTCTCATTCTCTTGAAGCATTGTATGAGCATTTTGCTCTCATTCTCTTTCTCTCTCTCTCTTAGGCTTTTTGGCCCATTCATAATAATATCACGGGGTTTTTTTTACGCTTTTCCCCCTTAAAAAATATTGTCTCATATTGTATGGTGAATGCTTCTAGACTTGGTTATTTCATGGTATGCATTTCCTCACACTTTGCTCATTAGATTAAACAAGATCTTTTTTGCTCTTCCTTATCATTTCTTACAT
>MU224743.1:1628846-1641240 GCA_018584345.1 Thuja plicata
TGTATATATACATATATATATATATACATATATATATGTATACAAATCTCTCTCTCTCTCTACATGTGTATGTGTATCACTATATTATATACATATATTAGATTTTATATATATCATCTTGTTATAGTACTCCCTCGTTGGGTTTGATATGGCTTCTATGTTTATGTATGGTCTCTTTTTTCTTTTCTATTTCCTATATATAATAAGAGATCATACATAAACATAGAAGTCATATCAACCCCAATGAGGGAGTATTATAACGAGGTGATATATATATATATATGTATATATATGTGTGTGTATATATATATACACACACACGTAGATATACATATATATGTATATCTATGTGTGTGTATGTATATATATATATATATATGTGTGTGTGTGTGTATACATAAATATACATATATATACATAGACACACACACACACACATGTGTGTGTGTGTGTGTGCATGCAGGATCATGGTATGCCAAAAATTGGCGATGTGAAAAAATGATATTTTCACTCATCCAAAAGCGCACTAAAAAGCCTGTTGAAATTTTAGTAGGCCTGGGTGTCAATACACCTAGCCAAAGCACAAGCCTAATCTAATATCTGATAATATCAAATTATGATATTTGCCAGTAAAACTTATTTAGGTTTGTGGGATGCGTTTCTCAGTTTTCATTGTGAAAACGTGAAACACAACCCAGGGGTTTCTCATATTTGAAAAAATCATATATCCGATTTGCCTATTTATCATTTCTCTCCAAACTCAACATGTATGTAAAAATTTTAAGTTGTTTTTGTTATTTTTTTTAACTAAAATTTGTAGTTTTTCTTTTAACATAAACTAGGGTTTAATTGATATTATTTATCATTTTTTTTAAATTGATTATAATTGCATATTTGATTTTTATTGTAATCTGACATGGACTCAAACCAATTAGAAAACCCTCCAAATGATCCTGCAAACAATCTAAAACCACCTCCAAACAACCCACAACCACCTGAAAACAATCCCCTACATTCAGAAGAGCAACCAATATCAAACCCTCAACCTTTAGAGCATCTTATAGGAGACAATATAAATCAGATTAGAGGATTTCTGACTACATATGCCAATATTACCACATTACACCCCATGTTTTCCATGTTGAACTCCATTGTTGAAAACATGGAGAAACTTATAGAGCAACATACTACTACACTTCTTTGGCGCAATTCCATGCACACTAAGTTTGATGATGGGCTTGATTATGATCAAGTTACAAACCTAACTATAACAAAACATGACATATGTAACCTTTTTGTGGATCCCGAAACTGGATTAAAAGTGGACCCTAAAATCCCAAGTTTTCAATTAAATAGCGCACAAATGATGTAATACATGACCACTTTTGGGACCGCTGGTGTATGGTTTTTGATAGACCACCCCACAACAATTTGGATTTCTCAATATATTTCTTAAGAAAATTGTATTCTGAATTTATGCTCGGTCACAAGGTAAATTATTGGAGCATGAGACTGAACTAGGGTGGTGCAGGAGCACCCTTGAGGAACCAGTAAGTTGGTGGTCTCATACCATTTTGGGTGTGTGGTTGTGTGAAAGACCCTCTTGTAGGGAAATGTAATTACATAAGGTCATTTGGACCAAGAGTGATTAGTATAGGTTTTAGTTTTGCTCTTTGTTATGTGAAAATAGCTCTAATTGGCTCTATTTAATGAATTGTACTTAATGATGTCATCAAATGTCAAGATGATGTCATGGAGGTTCTTAGGGTCCTTGGATACCCTAGGTGGTCTAGCTAAGGTTAGATAGGTTAGATAAGTATTAAAACACAAGGAAAGTGAAATGGTGGAAAAGATGTAAAAATGTTGCATAACAACATTAGCAACTTTTCAAAAGTTGTTGACAAATTTTGAGTTATCTTAAGCATTTCAGTGTTTAGAGTAGATGAATTTTAACCAAGGGTTAAAACATCTGAGGTAGGGTATATATGTGGAGAAAAACCCTAATTTGGGGGTTCAACAATTATTGTGTATGGACTGCACCCTGAACAACAGAGAGTTTGAATGAAAACAAAGGGAAAGTTGATGAAATTGGATTGAAATTGTGACTATTATTAGTGGGATACATTTGCGCATATGTTGTGGAGTGTTTCCAATAGTTAATTTGTTTTGTAGTTGTTTTTGTTTTGTAGTTTGTAAATTCTTTTGTATTGGACTGTTTACTGTCCAATTTTGATCAAGAAGCAAGGATGTGGACCTAACTCCATTTTCCACCATTGGTTCTGTATGGCCACTTGGGGATGGAGGCTAGGTCCATGGAGATTAGAGAATCTGGAAGGAGGAGCTCTGAAGATGCATGCAAGTATTTTTAGGATCTTTCACTAGGCAAGCTGGATGAAAAACACGGTTAGGAAGATCAAGTAGCAGATAGCTTTAAATTGCAGGAGGCTATTTTCATGAGCCAAGAAGGCCATGGATGTCATGTGTGATGTCATGTAGGTACTCAATAGTGTGGAGGAGTGCCCAAGACATAAAATTACCAAGATTTGAAGCCAAAGACCTAAAACTAGTCCAAAACCAAGAAAGAAGCCACATTCTAGAAACAGGGTGTACGGACAGTGTCAGACCATGAGACCTAGAAAATCCTTGTGGGTTTTTGCTTTACTTGAAGACTGCCACAAAATATTTGGGGGTCCTTTGAAGGTTTTGAACTGAAAAAGTGCTGGCCTACTTTTTAAGAGGCCTAATTGGAGGAAAAAGGCTACAAGGCCTAAAAGATAGGAATCCAAGACTCGATGGTGAAATGGCTCAACTTGGAAACTTTAAACCTAGTTTGCAATCCAAGAATGGAGGTGATTAAATCCCTGACCCTCCTACAAATCCAAAATAGAGATTAGGGCATGGGTGTTATTATGGAGGAAAGTTTTTTCAAAACACAAGAATGGTGAAACTAACAAGATGGGTAGTCTCTTGGTTGGAGGGAAAGAATTGAATCTTTCAAAGTTGTTAGAGGGTGGATTGAGGAAGCCCTAGAGGTCCTAAGAGAGACCTAAGAAGAGTTCAAGAAAACTCAAGAAGGTTACCATAGAGACTCCCTATCATAGGGTGTGGGCTTAGGCGCTCCTCAAGACAGGCCATGGGCACACCAGGTGAAATCTCGCACATATGTCCCCCCCCCCCCAAGATTTCACCACCTCCTACAGTGCAACATCCTGATATTAATGTGAAGGCTAGCTCACAAACTATTTAAGCCATTCACACCTTGAGTGATCTACTAGTTAGGCATAGTGTGACATTGTTCCCTCCTCATGCTAATGATTATGGCCTTTCCACATCCTCCATGATCTCACATGTTTGTGTGACCCATAAATTATGTGCAAGAATATGTTCTTGGGTCCCCTGAATGATAGTGATACCTATAAATACATCTTCAAGGTGGACGATACTACACCTCACACTATAGGAAATGAAGCACCTCATGGAGATGTGCATCATAGGAGAGATGAGGAGGGGCATGCAGAGCCATGGACTCCTACTGTTATGGTAAGATTAAATAGTTAACTTGTCACATTGTATTTAATTTGAAACATTCATATTTTTAGTAGAATTTTCTTATAATGATTACCCTCTTATGTTTCTTATGTGTTCCATTTATGTTCAGTTGATGACAGAGGAGGAGATGGCATGGGTGGAGGGGTCCATGCTTTCAGCCATTTCATTTTCCCTTGACACTCCCATGGTACATACATTTTTATGTACTCATTGGTTTGTTTTTTTATAATAGTATATACATGTATTTTCTAATTTTTATGATAATATTATTACATACTAATGCAGGTTTCACCAACTGCCACTAGGGGTAATTTGAGGGGGTTTAGGCATCAGGCGTTGACAAGGGGGAGGTAATTAAGTATTTTATATTGTTTATGCATACATGTATACTTGTCACTTGTGCGTACTCATTTCTAATTTACATGGTTTATTTAATAGAGGGTGGTGTCTGACGATGTTGTGAGACCGGTTAGCCACAATAGAGTCACATGCATCTCAATTCACAGTGATAGCCCCATGGTATGTATATTTCTAAATTTATTTGTTTGTATTTTACTATCAAGTATATATAATATGATCAATTCATGATTGTATCAAGTATCTGTTTGACTTTTGTAGGTCACCCCTAGTTTGAGGGAGGTACAACACAAGGGTTTGTATCATTGATGACCCAACCGACATTGCGTGAAGAAACTTCAACACAGGTAATTTTTAATGTTAATTCAATTATTTTGTAAACATATATTTCCTACCAAGGATTTAATATTAAATATTATAACTCATAGATCAATCTTATTTTTGTAAACATATATAGGTTGGAGTTGACATTGGTGGCATTGTCCCTTCACTACCAAGGACATATGTTAGGACTCCTGATCGCACAAAGATACAAAGAGGCGAGGTACATGAGAGTTCAATTTTAATTTTAATTTATTTATTATTGTTGACTATGATTTTGAATTTTTATTTTTGATTTGTAGAAACCATATAAATTAGGTAATCTAACTTGGGGTTTCACTTTTGTGTTTGAATGAAGGATCCATCAGAGCCAAAGAGTAATTTGAAGAGGCTCCATTTTGATGATCCACCAATAGAATAGGATTTCCTAGAAACATTTGTAGTTGTTTCTTATTTTGAGATGGCATATGCTACATTGTATCTAGATATGTTGATTCCATAAAGGTTTTGAGATGGCATGTGCCATATTTTGTACAAAACAATTTCATATATACATATCTACATGCTCATTTGGTTATTTTATCTTTGTCATGTGTTCTATGTATGTGTCATTTATATATTATATCTGTGTCATGTGTTTTATGTATGTATTATTTCCATATTATGTCTTTGTCATGCATTGTATTTATGTATGTATGTTCATTTTTATATTATATCTTTTCCATGTGTTTTATGTATGTATTATTTCCATACTACATCATTTTCATGCATTGTATGTATGTTCATTTCCATATTATATCTTTGTCATGCGTTGTTAGGAACCCCCAAATGCACCATAGGCTCCAATTGCATAAAATGAATGAAAATACATAACCACTTCCTCTAGCACCTTGAATCAACTTCCAACATCATTTCACACTCTCTTGGACTGGTCGCAATCCCCTACAATGGATCTGGCAACCCAATCCACTCTTAAGCCCAAACTTTCCAAAACACTCCAAAATGTAATGGTAGATTAAAATATCATTTTTGACTCCCCTTAACATATATTAAACTTAGGTGTGGTTGTTTTCGATAATCAACCCCAAATATTGCTGCTCCAACCTTCTTTCCTAGGCCTAATTGACCCACTTTACAAAGCAACTATATAAAGTACTTACTCCCAGACTCTGTGCTTTTCAAAAGTCTTTGTATATGTCTCAAATGTAAGTATTATGTACTTTTTTGGCCAACAACCCTCTGTACACACCCAAACTACAAGACCCTCACCAATTCAAGCCTACAACTAGGGCTTTCTGAAATCCAAGCCAAAACTCCCTTCTAGACCCAACTCTTGGATCCTACACCATGTACTTGACATGTAAAAACAACTTAGAATATAAAAATATACCCTTATGAACCCAATCCTTAGTTTTTATAGTCATGGCTTACTTTCTATGCACCCACAAACCTATAGTTTTATCTTAGTTGGTGATCACCCTGCAAATTCTAATTTTTCCTGCATATTTAATGTTAATAACATATTATACAACCCCTAGATCCATCCCCATGCCACAAAGACCACATAAAGTGGATGGATCCCTTATTGCATTACTCCAATCAAAAGGAAAGACAACGTTGTCATAGGATAGTCACCCAATTGGATCTAAAACTATTAAGAAATGAAAAAGAAAACATTATTAATGACATGAGATGGTTGAATCCAAGAGGACAAGTAGGTTGGGGGAGAGTTCATGATGTTAAACCTCATACACCTCTGATTTTCACGAGGTTACTATAGTAAGGTGATAGTCATAGAATTTTAGAGATCTTGTTTTACCTCTACTGATTTGTTCCTATGATGAATGGATGGATCAGTTGGATCGTATGAGTTGATTGGTGTTCCAGGTTGGTCTACATCAACAACCGCAACTGGGCTAATAGGCATAATAAATTTTTGGGACACTTCGGTATGGGGTGGTTGCTAACGTTCTTTGCATCTCTATGGGCAGAATGGGGTTGTAACTGGGGTTCACCTGGCCAACCAGAGTCGATGGAGCTAACAGTTTGGTCCCACGATGAACAGTTTGAAATTTGCACCATTGAGAAACTTTCAACTAAGTAATCATGAAACTTTTTTCACCAACCGAGATTGGGTCACCAAATGGAATCCAAGTGGAGTATCCCAAAATTGATCTACATGCTTGTAGGCCTTCCAAAGATGGTCCTTGTGCACTTCACAGATCTCTAATATCTCTCATGAGGTCTGATATATCTCTCTCCAAAAATTGCTGCCCAATTTTGCTTAGTGCACCTTGGGAACACTTCGATCCGACATGCACTGGAATGTTCTTGATGCTACACAAGTGAAAAAAGGTCTCCCCTAGCATTTACCCAGCCAACTAGAGCTGATGGATCTAATGGTTTGGTCCCACAACAAATAGTTTGAAAGTTTCACCATTGAGAAACTTTCAACTAAGAAACAATGCAACTTTTTTCACCAACCGAGATCGGGTTTCCAAATGGAATCCAAGTGGAATATCCTAGAACTGATCCATGTGCTTGATGGCCTTCCCAAGATGGTCCATATGTACTTCACAAATCTCCAATATCTCTCATGAGGTCTAATATATCGCTCTCCAAAAATTGCTGCCCAATTTTTCTTAGTGCACCTTGGGAACACTTCACTCTGACATGTACCAAAACATTCTTGATGTTATGCGAGAAAAAAAGGTCTCCCCTAGTGTTGACCCGACCAACCGAAGCCAATAGAGATGACGGTTTGGTCCCACAATGAACAGTTTGAAAGTTGTACCATTGAGCAAATTTCTACTGAGTAATAATGCAACTTTTTTCACCAATTGAGATCGGGCCACCAAATGGAATCCAAGTGGAATATCCTAGAACTAATCCATGTTCTTGTAGGCCTTCCGAAGAGGGTCCTTTTGTACTTCACAAATCTATGATATCTCTCATGAGGTCTAAGATATCGCTCTCCAAAAATTGCTGCCCAATTTTGCTTAGTGCACCTTGGGAAAACTTTGATTTGGAATGCATCAGAACATTCTTGATGTTACACTAGCTAAGAAAGGTCTCCCCTAGCATTGACCTAATCAACTGGAGCTGATGGAGCTGACGGTTTAGTCCCACGATGAACAATTTGAAATTTGCACCATTGAGAAACTTTCAACTGAGCAACCATGCAACTTTTTTCACCAACCAAGATCGGGTCACCAAATGGAATCCAAGTGGAATATCCTAGAACTAATCTACATGATTGTATACCTTCCCAAGAGGGTCCTTGTGCACTTCACAAATCTCTACTATCTCTCACAAAGTCTAAGATATTGCTCTCAAATTTTTTTTTCCCAATTTCACTTAGTGCACCTTGGGAATACTTTGGTGTGACATGTGACAGAACATTCTTGATGCTACACAATAAAAAAAAGGTCTCCCCTAGCATTTACCCAGCCAACCAGAGTAGATGGTTTGGTCCCACGATGAACAGTTTGAAAGTTGCACCGTTGAGTAACTTTCAACTGAGCAATAATGCAACTTTTTCACCAACCAAGATCGGGTCTCCAAATGGAATCCAAGTGGAATATCCTAGAACAAATGATCTACTTGCTTGTAGGACTTCTAAAGATGGTCCTTGTGCACTTCACAGATGTCTAATATCTCTCACGAGGTCCAAGTCATCGCTCTCCACAAATTTCTGCCCAATTTCGCTAAGTGCACCTTGGGAACACTTCGGTCCAACATGCACCAAAACGTTCTTGATGCTACGTGAGCTAAAAAAAATCTCCCTAGTGTTTACCTAACCAACCAAATTTGATGGAGCTGGCATTTTGGTCCCATGACTACAAGTTTTAAAGTTGCACCATTAAGCAACTTTCAACTAAGCAATAATGCAACTTTTTTCACCAACCGAGATCAGGTCACCAAATGGAATCCAAGTGGAATATCCCAGAACTAGTATACACATTTGTAGCCCTTCCCAAGATGTTCCTTGTGCACTTCATGGATCTTTGATATCTCTCACAAGGTCTGAGATATCGCTCTCCCAAAATTGTTGCCCAATTTTGCTTAGTGCACCTTAGGAACACTTCAGTCTGACATACGTAGGAACATTCTTGATGCTACACATGTGAAAAAGGTCTCCCCTAGTGTTTACCTGGCCAAACAGAGCCAATGGAGCTAACGGTTTGGTCCCATGATAAACGGTTATTGATTCTCTTGAATTGTACCTTACCAAATCCTCTTGACCTCCTATTCATTATGTTTGTCTTAATCTCACTGACAAATTTTTTGCCCTTACCTGTAATACCCTCTAGGTACTCCACCAGTTCCGTTACAATGGCTATTAGTGGTATGTTTGAAGTTTGAGCTATGAAAATAATCATGTTTAAGCCAAACAACACTCTACTAAAATTCAATTAATTTTAGTATTCAAACACCCCTCCCAACAACCCAAAAAATCAACCTTCGTAAGTCTTATGACAACCCAACTCCATTACCATACACAACACATGTTTTGTGCCCTCAAAACCACACATGCACATTTTATAACATCCCAAACTTCTTGACCAACTATATATCTTTCCATATACATCAAGAATCCAACATGAAAAATCATGAACCACATTTCTTGGATACCATTAAATATCGCCTAACATAATATTTTTTATATCCATCTATTCCATTACAAATACAACAAATGATGTTATACTATATATACCCACTCTACTATGTCACAGATCCCACAACCCTTAACCCATCTTGTAATCCCATTTGAGCCACTTAGTACTACATTGTTTTGATACTATGTGGGATTCATAGGTGAATGATTGATCCCACATTTGCACAAAAAAAAAACAATATAAATCAAATACTTTACTACTTTGAACACATTCAACATAGCCTTATAATTTTTTCTACAAGAATTTATAAGACATCTTATATTGTTGAGAAGTAGAATTATATAAGATAATTTATTATTTCATTTTTATGTATTTAATTTTGTTCTATTATGAGCCACAAATATTTTATCTAAAAAAAATTAAAAGGTCTAAACTCGCCTTCAATAATTTGAATCTTTGCAAATGACTTTTTATATCTCATACCATAATTTTTTTTAACCAAGTCAAATATTTGCATTCTTGCATGTATTTCATCATTATAGTAAGCTTGACTGTACACACCACCTTTTGTACAAATAAATTGTATATCATTGATACAACCATATTATGAATAAATATATCAATGTTATCAAAAGTATGAGATACAAAATTACTCAAAATCTTAGATACACAACTATATATCAAAAATAAGTGTGTCATTTCTGCTTCTAAAGTGTATAATTTTAACAAATGGTACTCGATGACATCTACATTCCATTCCCTGCATTCGGAAGGCACAATAAAAGTTAATAGAGAAAACAAGAAGTTTATAGGTTGAAAAAGATATTATGAATGTATAAGTAACTAAATGAACCAAAGAACATGAGTACCCAATGCATAGTGAAGTTTACCATCATTTTTGATGGGCTAATCAAATGCACACCTCAATCTTATATATCTATCATATATGTATCCAACTGCACTTACAATCCACATAAAAAACCAAGTTTATTGGCTCAAAAAAATGAAGAAGAAAACTGTAATTAATGTATTGAACATAAGCGTAATGAACATGGAAAACCTTGCAGTAAGTTGCACTTACCTACTAAGTGTGCCTAAAGGGTCATCTCTTTGCTTGAGTGTATTCAATATTGCTTCATGATCAACAGTACTAATAGTCCAAAGTTCTTTTGTCTATGGTTTTCCTTGATGTTTCAACAACTTAACATTGGTTGCTATAACAAGGTGTGAATATACGAGAATGGTTTTGTGCTTCTCATAGTCTTCAAACATAGAAATGTCATTATTTCTAATCATGTTTGTGTGAAACCATGTTCCCCCAACAACATGTGAACTTGTTGGATATGTGAACATATCATCATGTGTTGTCGGTTGTGCAAGTTTTTTATTTCCTCGTACACAACATGCTAACTAGTAATCCGATCTCTTATCATTCCCTTGTGGTGCAACCAATACAAAAACATGTCCTAGCTGTAAAAGATTTGAAATATGGTCATAGTCAAGTGAACAATCCATGTCATCATTTATTACAAAGTGTGTGAAAGATAAAGGAGTTAGATAATGTGGAACCCATGTATAAACCCACTCACTTGACTCACACTGATCCCAATCACACTGAAGACACCTCAGAAAAAAAACAAGCCAACTCTCGTATCCAAATGGTCCATGTACTAGAATTTGAGCTTCTAAATGAACACATTTTTTGAAGAATCTTTCACTGTTTGACAATCCAACCTATCTCCTATTGTGCCCAACTCAACCAACCAAAATAATTTATGTACCACTGAATCAAGAGGCCCCCCTTTGACAATGTTGAAGTACACCAACCAACAATAGAATGAGCATCAAGGAGTTCTGCACCTAAAATCCTTAATTTCTCCTTAACTAGATCTCTCTTTACACATGCACCCGCTCCATCATGCTTCCCTTTTCAATGTCCAACCTTAAAAAAACTCCAAATATGAGGTACACCTCTCTCTACATGCATTCTACACAACCAAAAAAACATACGAGGATGTTTGAATTGACCTGTGTAGTTATCTAACCAAATGAGATGTCTATCCATAGCAATATCATTTTCCCACACCCACTCAAAATAATTCTCAAAGCAATGTTGGACATACTCGTGAGAGTGAGATCTATCATCACTCATATAAAATGGTATTCTCTGATAAACTTTCAGTCATCTTTTGTACTATCGGGGGAATGTCTATATGTTATGTGCACAAAAATAGAAACCTGAATAGAATTGTAATATTGAGCTTGCAACTCATTTTGGGGCTGAAATGTATAGTTCTCTGCAAATTCAACGACCGATATAATAGTGCCAATCGAGATAGTGTCCTTACACATCCTGAATTGTTGATCCAACCACTAAGACATTTGACTATGCCTTGCATACTTGTAAAAAATATTATTCTTGAAATCTGAAATAAAATTAGCTACATTGCATTCTTTTATAACCATCTCACATCTAGAGCCTTCACCTCCAGTTTTCAATGTATATTTAATGGTTTCATATACCTTTTTTGGATAATTGTCTTTCCAAAATCATGTTTGCATCCCTCATGAAAACATGAAACAAACTTCACTAACCCACCACACTCTAAGCACTTGTCATTTAAGAAATCTTGTCTATAAAAGAAATATCCATCATCTCTAGGACATAAAAATTTATCTAGCAAGTCTCTTGATGATTTTGGAAGAGCACTTGCACCACACTCCAACATTTCACTAGTATGAAAAGTAGAACGAAGGGATTGTAATAGTTCATGGTGCATTGAAAAATCCACATGATATTTGCAAAAACAATTATTTCGAATCTTAAGAGGTACACAAAAAAAAGGTTTGAAGGTGTAGACGTCTAAAATCATCCTTATATTAATTTAATTAATATTTCCATAATATTATATTTAATTTTAATTAATTATATTTGTTATATTCTTCTATCTATTTAATTAAATTTATTTAATTAAATATGATTCACTTTCCTTAGTATTTAAATTTAATTTAAATACTACCCCCTTTTGATGTATTAAATCTTATTTAATATATTATCCCTCATTAATACCCTTTAAATAAATTTTTAATTTATTTATTCCTCCACATGACTTAAATTCTACTAAACCAAATTAATCTAAATTTCAAATTTAGATTAAGCTCATTTGAACCTAGATCCTACCGTACCTCACATCACTCTCACCAAATAAACCTATTCTCTAATTAACTAAGGTTAATTAGACTAATTTCTTGATTCCTACACCAATTAGTTCTAATTATTTGCTCACACATGTGTGAGCAAATTTTCAAAAATTACCTTTTTCAAATAATCCTTATTTGGTGCCAACAAGGTTTCTTGCACCCATAATGACACCTTCTTACACTTTCTAAAAGTGTTTCATTGGCCCAAATCTCTAAAACCTCTTACAAGATCCTTCACATGTGTAGTTTAAGTACACTTTGACCCATCACATCCAAAGTTGCTCACACATGTGTGAGAAAAGTGGGCCTCTTGCATGGCTTATGTGTCCCTCATGTGGCACCTATGT
>MU224743.1:1646635-1659005 GCA_018584345.1 Thuja plicata
AGGGGCATGATACCAAGAAATGCATGAAGCTTAGACACTTTGTGCAAGATCTCATTGAGGATGGGAAAATTGAAGTTGAAGGTCAGAATGCATCCTCATCTAATGTGAAACTCAAGGTCTACAATCAAACCTTCCCACCTCACAACCAAAACAATGCATCAAATGAAATCACATATGACTATTATACCAATACTATTACAGGCCATGATCAAATGTGTGAGAGTTTAAGTGAAAATGATATCTTTGGGTTTGACTCTCTTTGTGCCCGCATTGAAGAATCTGACACGCATGTTAATACCATAATCCTCAAAGATGCTGATTGTAATGCTACTACACATAGACCTAGAGTCACTATCCAAGCTATTGATAAACCTTCTACATATGCAAATCCACTAGCTGCACCATCTACCGCTGCTCGGCCTACCTCGCTCTATGACCTATTAGCTAAGTTAGGGAAGACGCCTACATAGATATCCATTCTCGATCTCTTGACAACTTTTCCAATTCATAGAGAAATCCTTGATAAAGCTCTAAATGAATCTCGTGTCTCTGAGAACATCAATGTTGCACAATTCAAAGCTATGATAGGGAACCTAGCCGTGCAAGAACATCTCATCTTCACTGATAAGGACTTTGGTGGTCCTGACCCTCATCATAATAATTCCCTCCATATAGAAGGAAATATCTACTCCACAAGAATAAAATGAGTCCTCATCAATGGCAGATCTGGCTTGAATTTGTGCACATTGAAAATGATTTGTAATATCGGTCTTTCTGAGGACCTCATTGAAGCAAACAAATGAATCACAATAAAGGCCTATGATGATCGAGAACGAGAAAGTAAGGGTTTGATCACACTACCCTTACAAGTAGGCCCAGCCCCGATTGAAATTATTTTCCATGTAATAGATCTAGATCTACCTTATAATATCTTGCTGGGATGACCATGGATACACGCTATCAAAGGTGTACGGTGCAGGAACACCTAGGTAAGGCTCTTTGGTAACCTAGGGTTTCTAGAGTTCTTTTGGCTTGTAGTGATTCTAGCCAAACCACTAGTTGAATAATAGGACTAGAGGTGTCCTAACGTGTGTGTTAGGTCTTTAGGGAAGGTCCTTTCAAGTTTGTTTGGTCTTTTAGGAAACAAGTGCTAATTTGGACCCTAATTGCCAATGTTGTGGCAATGGTGTAAATCAAGCACATAGGGGTCAATTTAGAAATAAAGTGTTTTAGGACCTAAGAGAGGTAATCATGGTCTACCTAAGTCTATTATGATGTGTTCATGGTCTTAGAACAAAGTTTAGAGTGGATTTCCTAAAATTGTGGAAAGTTGTCAAAATTGTCAATGTTGTCATTGACAACATTGACAACAATTGTGCAAGCAGAGCATTTTTGATGAAATGGTTATTTTAACTGTCTGAAACCATTAGATTAGGGATGGGGACAAGTATAAGAGGCCTTCCTCAGCTTGTAAGCAAGGTTGGTGAACATTTCTGAATATACAAGATTTTCTGTGTGTGCATTTTCAGAGCAATTTTAGTGATTTTTCTTGTTTACAGTTGTTAGATGGATTAGATCTTAGTCTGCATTCACTGATTAATGTAGGGTAGGTTAATTTGAGATTCTGTGTGGAGTTATTTTGTGAAGTTGTAGTGTTTATATTGGTTTAGGTAAATTATTTGTGTTTTACCCTGTCACTGGTCTGAACTAGGCAGGTTGGACAAATGGGGTATTAACTCAACTTGCCACTGTAGATTCTATATGGGCTCTTGGCATGGGTGAGGAGAATCCATGAAAACTATTTTTACAGAAGGAGGGGCCCAAGAAAGTAGTTTTTCTATTTTTTCAATGATGCCCTAGGCGAGCCTGTTGTGCATGGCTAGGGACTGAGAAGTATTGCAAGTGATGCAAGGAGGGTTGAATGCATTGGTAGCTTCAACCAAAGCTCATGGAGGGATATATTAATGTGTGAAAGACCATAAATTTGAAGGAGAATGTTGAAGGAGTTTTTTAGTGTGTTGAAAGAACATTTTTGTGTTCAGACTGTCAATAAGCCCTAAAACCCTGATTTTTAGGCATGATTGTAAGAAGGGTTGTACGGACAACTTGAGGATTGGAGATCTTGAAAATATCAAAGTACTTGATAAAGGGTGTTTGAATCCTAAAACCTTTTGGAGGATTGTGTGGGGAAATTTCAAGTTATCTTCAAAAAGACAAGAAAAAGGCCTAATTGGCTTGTAGCCATGTTTGGGGTGAGAAAGGTGCATTTTGAAGAACTCGATTGTTATATGTTTGTAAATGTGTATGAAGGGGTTCAAATGGAACTAGTGGAGGTCTTGATGACCTATACTTCCATGGAGCTAAGTCCTAAGAGGAATTGAGGAAATTCTTGGAAATTGAGACTAGGAAAGGCCTAGTTAGTTTGTGTTGCAGAATGGAGTATTTTTTATCAGTACTATTGGTGTACACTAGGTGAAAGGTTAGGATCTTGTGTCAAGATACCTAAGGAGAGTAGGTTTGAGTATAGAACCCTACTAGGTCACTAAATTGGCCTAAGAAGACCCTAGAGGAGAATAGGGTAGAGAGAAAGCCTAGGTGTGTTACATCAGAGTTGTATCAGAGCCCCAAAAGATTTGGGATTGTATATGTCAGAGGTGGAATATTGTGGCTCCAAAGACATGGTAAATAATATAGAGTTGTCTAGGGACATGGATGAGAAAAAGGAGAGGAATAGAATCCTTGAAGAGGCCCTAGCAGAGATGAAGCTAAAACTACAAGAAGTAGTGGATGCAAGAGACCAAGGTAGAGAAGGTGAAACAAGTGATAGAGGGAAGTAGGAGGTTGAAGAGGATGATATTATCCCTGAACTAGACCTTTTGATGGAGTAGGAACCATTGTTGAAAGCCATCAAGGCATTGGGTGATAAATCCTTAGAAGGCATCCCATTGTTTAGTGGGAAAATGGACATTGAAACAGTGTTGGAGTGGATTGAAGGGATGGAGAATCGCTTCGAGTGTGAAGGCATAACAGATGCACAAAAGGTTAAGGTGGCTAAGTAAAGACTTAGCGGATCATCCCTAACATGGTGGAAATATCTGCAGGATGAAAGAGTTAGACTTGGGAAGCGACCTATAGCAAATTGGCAAGCAATGGTAACTAAGATGAAAGAGAAAATTTTACCAGAAGACTATGAGATCCAACTCCATAGAAGGAGACAAGGATTGAAGCAGAAAGATATGGATGTAGCCTCCTATACAAAGGAATTTTAGACTCTGTCTTAGGTCAAAGAAACAAGAATAAGAGCCAATCAGAGTGGCTAGGTATCTAGGTGGGTTGAAGTGGAACATCCAAGAAGAGATTAGCTTGTGGACCCCCACTACTATTTAGAGATGTCAACAGCTATCTCTCAAGGTTGAAGAGAAGAATAGAAAGAAGAGTGACTCTAATCTAAAGGGTAGAGGTAGTGGGAGACACCAAAGAGGATAGAGAGGAGGTTACCAAGGTAGGGGTAGTGAACAAAGAATTCAAGGTGAAAACAAATTGACAGAGCACACATCACCTACATTGCAGTTTCTCTTAGTGATCAGGAAAAGAAAGACATGAAAACATTCTTTCATAAACACAAAATCAAATTTTCTTGGACTTACAAAGACATGCCCAAGCTAGATATAGATATTTTCATGCATCATCTTATTGTAGATCCAAGTGTAAAACTTGTTAAGCATAAACTTCGCAAGATGCATCTGCAAGTTGCATTGGTAGTCAAAGTAGAGCTTCAGAAGATGTTGGACGCTGAAGTAATCAGACCAATTGATTATCCTAAATGGGTTTCTAATATTGATCTAGTAGGTAAGCCTACTGGGGGCATTCACATCTAGACAAATTTTAGAGATCTAAACCTTGCATGTCCCAAGGATGATTTTCTACTCCCAAATATTGACATTATAGTGGATTTGACAGTAGGACATGAAATGTTGTCACTTATGGATGGCTTCTCAAGT
Organism: Thuja plicata; assembly: GCA_018584345.1. NCBI lineage: Eukaryota > Viridiplantae > Streptophyta > Pinopsida > Cupressales > Cupressaceae > Thuja > Thuja plicata. The sequence goes on from MU224743.1 coordinate 1,650,637, forward strand.
TACAATCAGATCAGGATAGCACCAGAAGACCAACACAAAATTGCATTCACAATGCCTTGGGGCACCTTTTGTTATCAGGTGATGTCTTTTGGCCTTAAAAATGCTGGAGCTACTTATCAATGCGCCGTGACTACCATCTTTCATGACCTTTTGCATGTCATCATGGAAGATTATGTGGATGATATTTAAGGAAAATCCAAAACAAGGTAATCCCATATTCCTATTCTTACTACCATCTTTGAGCAATTGGAGAAATATAAGCTTAGGTTGAATCCTAAGAAGTGTGTTTTTGGAGTACAATCTGGTAAATTGATGGGATACATTGTGTCATGGCATGGAATAGAAGTTGATCCAAAGAAAGTGAAAGCAATCCTAGAGATGCCACCACCCAAAACATTGAAACAATTACATAGTTTACAAGGAAAACTGCTATCAATCAAAAGATTCATGTCACAACTAGCAGATAAGGTGCATCCATTCTCTCATCTCCTGTGCAAGAATATCAAGTTTCAGTGGGATTGCTTATGTCAAAATGCATTCAAGAAACTGAAAGGCTATCTAGCTAATCCACCCATGTTGGTACCACATGTTGCTGGTCATCCTCTAATTTTGTACATATCTGCTACAGAGGTCGTGTTGGGAGCCCTCCTAGCACAATTAGATGATACCGGCAAAGACTGAGCAATTTACTATCTCAGTAGGACTCTTATTGGCTATGAGTTGAATTATTCCCTAATTGAGAAGGCATGTTTGGTTGTTGTTTTTTGTACATAGAAACTATGACATTATATGCTTAATCATAAGATTCATCTTGTTGCCAAAATTGACCCCCTCAAATATCTCCTGGCATGTGCTGCTCTTACGGGTCGTACAGCAAAATGGGTCATGATTCTTAGTGAGTTTGACATTGTTTATGTGGATCGAAAAGCTATCAAAGGACAAGTAATTGCAGGTCAGTTAGCTGAAGCACCTGTCAACGGTCAAAATCCTTTAATCATGGATTTTCCAGATGAATCAGTCCTTAATCTTGCCCTGAGTCCACCATGGAAGCTTTATTTTGACAGATCCTTCACTCAGAAAGGATCGGGGGCAGGAATCTTGTTTGTTACACCAAAAGGGGATCTCATCCCTAAATCTTACAAATTACAATTTCCTTGTACCAACAACATTGCAAAATATGAAGCCCTTGTACTTGGACTCTGCCAGGCAACACAATGGAAGATTCTCACTTTATTGGTGCTTGGTGATTCACAATTGGTTATCAAACAAGTTATGGATGAATATCAAACAAAGGATGACAAGGTGCTTCCCTATCGTCGTACAGTCAAAGATCTCAAAATGTATTTCACTGAGCTAATCTTCCAATAGATCCCTTGCATGAACAACAAAGCAGTAGATGCCATGGAAACAATTGGGTCCTTGATCACTATGCCCAAACACAGCGCACAGTGTGAGTTTCTTGTTGAGAATCTTACGGTCCCTGCCTATGACAAACTAAATTTTGAAATGGTGTGTGAAATTGCTGATCCCAATTCCCCATGGTACCAAGAAGTATATTCCTACCTTCGGGATGGACATACCCCACTTACTTTAACCCCCAACCAACATAAAACCTTCATTCACCGCACTTCCCGATACACAATCCTTGTTGATACCCTTTTCTGAAATCATTTCGATGGAACTCTTTTACGGTGTCTGAATTTTGATGAAGCATAGACATCCTTGGAGGAGCTACATCAAGGAATCTACAGGGCTCACTCTAGTGGACTTACTTTGGCCAAGAATTTGTTATGCATTAGATATTACTGGCCTACTATGGAGAATAATGCCTACAACTATGTGAAAAAGTGTGTGCCTTGTCAGCAGCACAGCGATTTGATACACGCTCCCTCCCAATCCCTCCAGACCACCATCACCCCTTGGCCTTTTTCATGCTGGGGTCTCGACCTCATTGGAAATATTTTCCCTAATTCTTCCAATGGACATAAATACATCCTTGCTGCTACAGAGTACTTTACCAAGTGGGTCGAAGCTGTTCCTCTCACCTACACTACTAGAAAATGAATATCAAAGTTTATTTTGAACTATCTTATCTGTCACTATGGCATTCCTTAGGACATTGTTACTGATAATGGAGGACCTTTCAAGAACAAGGATGTCACAGAGCTATGTAGGAAATTCAGCATTACCCACCATAACTCTTACAAGTACTTTCTGCAAAGCAACGGTCAAGCTGAGGCTACTAATAAAACCATCCTCAGAATCCTCAAGAAAATGGTCAATGAAGCTGGATGTGATTGGAACCTTCACCTCAACCCTGCCCTTTGGGCTTAACACACCTCCATTCAAACCCCCGCAGGAGCCACTCCCTTTGCCCTTGTTTAGGGTACTGAGGCTATTCTACCCATTGAAATTGAGCTCCCTTCCCTCAAAATTTCTCTCAAGAATCTGTTGTCCGAAGAAGAATATAGAGTTGCCCGCTTGCAAGAGCTGGAACTCCTCAATGAGAGATGCCTCAATTCCCTAGACCACCTCCGTGTGTATCAAAATCACCGTTTCCTTCAGTTCAACAAAAGGATCAAGCCTCATCAGCTTGAGGTTGGTGATCTTGTCCTGCAGCACAATATGAAGAACCTCTAGAACCGTGAAAAGAAAGGAAAGTTTGAGCCTAATTGGTTGGGTGCCTTCATTGTCATAGAAAAATATGGTTCCAGTGCTTATCAGATTGCGTCACCAGAGGGAGATTCACTCCCTAATCCTTTAAATATTGTACATCTCAAGCACTTCTATGCTTGATCCATTAGTAGTCCATTGTACAATAGAAATCTTCAAAAATTCAAAAAATTAGAAAAGAAAAAAATCCAAAAACATTCAAAAAAGCAATCAGAAAAGAAAAAAAATCAAAAAATCAAAAAAGCATAAAAAAATACAAAATCTTGAAAAGAATATAAAAAAAAGCTAAAGAGAAAGAGAAATAAATTCATCCATCTGTGAAAACCACTTCGGTGGCGCAATGGATAAGTACCATGGTGAAAACCTATTTCAGGCACCATGTGTAGTCAGATCCACCATCTATTCCCACATTTTTTTCCAAGTAGCCTACATCGTCTTCCATAATAAATGTCACTACCATATCTATGCAGGTAGTTCCTTGACCATTTTCCACCTCTGTAATAAAAATTCCCGCATGACTGAGCTTACCATATCAACACCAAGCTTTGTTATAGACATAGTGATCACAAACATTTCCAACAAATCAACAGATAGATTGACTTTCCTAATGATCGTTCTATCCGCAAGTAATTGCCAATGAATTCCTGTTTTTATTAATCAAATTTTTGTCCCATCAAGATGTATCCTTTTGGTGTCGGCTATTCTATCAATCCTCACATTAAAATTGTTCATGGAAAGAACTTTTGGACTGAATGACCACTTGGTTAGGATGCCTTTTTGTTGATTTTATCTTATGTTTTACTATGTCCTTATCGTGACAACCTTGATCTTTTATATCTTGGTTCGTTATGGTGAGTATATAGTGAAATACGTGTCATTTGTGGTATGATCTACTTGTCATAGTTTGTTAGTACATTTATGGTTATGACTATGTATGCCTCATTGGGGGTGGTATTCATGCATCTCAAATCCCTCAAAAGATCTGGATGTATTGCATCTCCTCATGAGTAACATTTCATAGATCTCATCATATATGATATCTCGCATTCTTGTTCCTAACAACCTATTTGTCTGAGAGTCTAGTCCACGCAAAGGAACCATGTCACTTGTGTTTTCTAGCACATGGTGCATAACTCCTTTTTCAATATCAAACTAGGTTGTGCTCTCCAACATTAACACAGTATCAATCCTACTATCATCATGTAGTTAGTCTTTTTAGTTAGGTCATATTGCACTTTGATTTTGCTCTTGGCAAAGGTTTCTATTTATTCCCCCTATCCAGTCACCTAAGTGATTTTATTAGACCTATTTTATACACACAAAAATAGTGTCCTCATGTGTCTCATCTTACATTCATTCATTAGGTTACTTTTATCCATTCAGTTCATTCATTAATCATTAATCATTATAGTTATATTGCTCATTACGGTTTCATTTAGCTGCATTATTACTTCATTCATTAATCATTACTCATTAAGGTTACATTTAGTTACTTCATTCATTATTACATTTAGTTCCATTACATGTTTTAATTGCATTGTTACTTCATTTATTAAAATTATTATTCACTATCGTTGCATATAGTTACATTTCATTCATTTAGTTGCATTGTTAAGTCCTTAACATTTTTTAGGATTCATTCATTTTAGATTCATTTCACAAATCATATATGCATTTACATTTATTCATCATCACATTATATCAATACATGACAAAATATATCCATCTATAAGCATTAACACATCACATCTAACATCTATATATATATCTGCATCTCATCCCTGCATCACAAAAATGTTAGCATGTTCATATACATTCATCTCATCCTGCATATTAGTCATAAACATCATATAACATATGTAATATAAAATCATAATGCATCCATACATCCTGCATAAACATCACATCATATAGCATCATAAATAAAGTGCATAAGGTCCAAATAGTCCAAAAAGTCCATGTATATATCTCAAAATGTCAAAATCATACATAATATGTCAAAAATGTGTATCAAAACTGATCTGAGACAAATCATGATGGTGACCATGATGGTCCTGCACCACTGTCTCAGCCTGGTGGTAACCCCACTGATCCTTGTGAGCCTCATCCTATGCTCTTTATTTGCGCTCTCTCTGAGTAAGAAGGCTGTCGTGCCTCCTCTGGTACTATGCTGTGATAGAGCCCCATATAGTATGTGGCCTCTTGTCCTCTCCGCCCAGCCTCTCTTTGTGCTGCCATCGCATCTGCCATCATCTGACCCAGACTTGCAACCCTGCCTGCCAACCAAGCTATATCTCAATCTACTCTGTAATCCTCTACACATCTCCATGCTAGGTCTTTCTCTGTAGTCAAAGCTGCTATCTATGCTGAAATCGCTGCTAGATCCTCTGAAGGATCACCATGCTCCTCAATAATGGAAAACTTGCCACTGTCCACCCGAGCCTGTAAAATATCTAGTGCTCTCTATGCACTATCCCCCCGAGCGGTCTCTGCTGCCAGCTCCCCCTATACCTTAGCTAGCTCTATTTGTAAGCTACTCACTATGGCCTGAGCAGTCGCTAGAACCCCCTAGAGCCTCTAGATCTCTTCTTGTGCACTCACCTCGGTCACCCGAGATGTCGCTAGCAAGCCCTGTACTCTGCCATCTCGGTACACAGACTATCTCGCTCTGCTATAACTGTATCATGAGTATCTTGGGCTACATAGCCCGTTGGTGGTACCTACCCCTGTGGCTCTTGTCCCTGTCTTGGTGGCCCCTGTGGCCCCTGTACCTGTCCCGGTCGCCCCAGTGGATCCTGTCCCTGTACCTGAGCCCCTGGCACTATGGGAGGCTGCCTCCCCACTAGTAACTCCACATGTCCTCTCTGCCTTGGCACTGCAACCCTAGGCCTGAATCTCCTCCCTCTGGCCCCTCCTCTGCCTCACCCATCCTTGTCATCATCATCTCTGTCCTAGCCCTCTCCATCTCCTCTGGCCCTCGACTGCTCATCCTCCTACACGATCCCTGGTACTATCAATCTAATCAGTCTATGAGTAGCCCACCACTGAGCGTATATTGGGACTACACCTACATCTTGTAATGACTCCCATACTTTGATCCATGGGAGCTCAATCATCCCCATAAATGATGCTCATGCTATGTGGGGATTAACCCCCATCCCCCAAATACTCCCCACCTCTCGAGTCACTAATGGATGTGGGAACCCATCTGGAATGGCCTCTTGTTTTTGTCCCATCTGTCTCCATACCCTGGATGGCATATATCAGGAGATCATGTATGTTGTCCTTCCAATCAAACAGTAGTCAGTCTATACAAACCTCATATAATACAAGTCATAAAACTCATCCTCTACGTATCCATCTTGTTGTGGGATCACGTGACCCCAGGCCTCTCACCCTGCATAGGGTGCCCACTGTATGTCCCCCATCTCATCTAGTTTACGTCACTAATACCCAAATGAATTTGTGGCCTCATAGCTAATGGGTGGCCTGTATCTACATACAAATAGATCATAAGCCGCTCTAGTCTTGTGGTGCCTAATCGGTCGTATGACCACAATATACTCCCGTGCCCATACCAGAAGAAGCATGCATCCGGGACCTAGTGCCCTATCCTTACAGTAGGCGCACATGTGTAGATCATAATATAACTAACCAAGGATGGTATATCCACAATGATACTGATCTCCATCCTCCACCATGCTACTAAGAACCCGCGCCCAACCCATAGGGAATCTCTTGCCTACATGATCAGGCATTAGTCATCCCCCTATCAATCCAGCTTAGTATAGGGCCACCCATCATAGCCATGGCTCCATCGTCATCACCCCTATCTAGGACATCTACTGCCATGTGGTAGAAAAATCTACAAACCTCCACCTAAAATCCATCTCCATGTATGGCTCTGACCCCTCAACGCAGTACTCAGGTAGCAGCCCCCAAATTAACACTTTGTAAATCCTCCACATGTCGTGAAGGGTGATCATTGCTTCCCTTGTCAGAAAGTGAAAGCTCAAAGTGGTACTATACCACCTCTCCATCAGAGTAGACATGAGCGCATTATGCACTTGCAAATGAGGCCAATGTCATACATGCTCAAGCCCACATAATGTGACAATCCCCCACTCCACTGTTGTCAACTGCTGCTCCATCTCCATAGTCGTTGGGTAGCACTCCCTCACCTGGAAGGTGATGGTCTCCTCCTGCATCCATCAAGTAAATGTCAAACATCAGATAGCATTCTTGGGCATCAAAAAATGTCTCAGGCCCGTTCGGGGCATCGAAAAGTACTCTTGGACCCTTGTCTTCCCTCTTCCTCTCTTTTCTTCTATTTTTGGGTCAATCCACGCAGATGGTAGTTTACCCTCACAGACGGTGAACTTTTACTTTCGCCAGTCTGTAGAGCCAGTAGATCTTCGCAGATGCCAGTTTGCGGAGATGATGGTTTCTACTGCCGCCTCTTTTCCATGCAGATGGTAGAGTCTTAACTCTGCCATCTCCGATGCACAATCTTCTCTCCCCCTCTGCCCTCGCAGATGGAGATTGCACGATCTCCATATGCACCGACATCGATCCCTGATCGGTCATCTATGAGGGTGATGATTTGTTGGTCACCGTCTACGCAGACGGTGGTCAGGCAACTACCGTCTGTGTTGCACACCAACTTTTGGACGCATTTATGATGCTCTAATGACCTATGAATGCATTAAATGCATAATTGACTAAGAGGTGGTCAACTACTCACCGGTGGTCCCACATCTGTTAGTCGTTGGTGCACCCAGATGCGCTCTCCAAGCTCTACCCGCTCTCGCTCTGCTACCATTGCTCTCCTTTTCTTCTCTCTTTTTGTTCTTTGTGAATGAAAATGACTTGTATATGGGCCCCGATGGACTATTTATAGCCCGTTGAGCCCCGATTCTTCTGTCTATCTCCCTAGTCACCATTCTGGTCCCCATTTTTCCTCTATTTTTCTTGGACACAACATGCAATTGGTCTATTTTTCTCATTTTCCTACCTTTTTTGAGAAAATTTTATTAAAAAATTGTATTTTTTCCTATTATTTTCTCAAGGGGGCACACTCCTCCGCTCTCACTGCCATAGGTTTTCCTGACCTCTCTGGGGCATCTTATTTTCTTTTCTTTGATGTGACGCCACTTTCAACACCGCATCAAAGAGGGGCAAAATGTAGACGTCTAAAATCGTCCTTAAATTAATTTAATTAATATTTCTATAACATTATAGTTGATTTTAATTAATTATATTTGTTATATTATTCTATCTATTTAATTAAATATGATTCACTTTCCTTAGTATTTGAATTTAATTTAAATACTACCCCCTTTTGATGTATTAAATCTTATTTAATACATTATCCCTCATTAATACCCTTTAAATAAATTTTTAATTTATTTATTCCTCCACATGACTTAAATTCTACTAAACCAAATTAATCTAAATTTCAAATTTAGATTAAGCTAATTTGAACCTAGATCCTACCCTACCTCACATCACTCTCACCAAATAAACTTATTCACTAATTAACTAAGGTTAATTACTCTAATTTCTTGATTCCTACACCAATTAGTCCTAATTATTTGCTCACACATGTGTGAGCAAATTTCCAAAAATTGTCTTTTCCAAATAATCTTTATTTGGTGCCAACAAGGTTTCTTACACCCATGATGACACCTTCTTAC
>MU224743.1:1659442-1721832 GCA_018584345.1 Thuja plicata
CATCTTAGTTTAGTTCTTGTATTCTCATCTTCATTGGTGAAGGCTTGAGACAAGTTCCTCATACTTGTTCTTGAGCTCTTCATCACACCCATTAGTTGCATTATAGCTTCAATCCATTGCATGCATCCTGAATCTAGTGGGATTTTAAATATTGTGTTGGGAGAGCACAGCCACAAACCTTCTCTAAGAGCAAATCAACAAGGCATTGGGTGCCCTTGTTTAGCTCATCGGAGGTTGTGATGGAATCTATTATTATTTTTATAGTATGTTTTTAGACATGTTAGTATAGTTAAATGATTTATATCTCTAACGTTTGCATGTCTGAGCGTGCTTCCAACAGGTAGGATTTCAACACATACAAAAGGCTTCAAAGGCTCTTTGTAATATTTGCAATGTTGGATGTGTCTCACAAATTTTTTTTTAACAACATTGTTTGACTCACCTCCAAATAATTTTTGGGATGAGGGGTGCGGTCTCAAATGCCAATTCTCAACTTCAAGACATCCTTCACATTTTTTTTTATCGGTAATATTTCAGTATATTTATTGATATAGAAAATAAGAGTACATTTCAAGTGTGTCTAGTTGAGTATCCTTCTACAAACTATCATTAGGGTGGAATGTAACATCACCCACCTGGCTATTATGCCTCTGATATTACAAACCCCATGAGAATTATAGTTCAAACCAACAATTAACCTTACATTGGGGGCAAAAACAAACCAGTAAAAGTATAGGGGGGGCATGTAATACTCCACCCACCACCAGCAAAATAACCACCACCTTGGTGGTTTAGATCTTCAAAACACAACAATAGAGCATGCATAAAGTGGGGGAGGGGAAGCTGTCATGCTCCTCCCACCTCCAACAAAGCAACCACCACCTTGGCGCTGAAGGACTATAGAACTCAAAACAAAACTAGTGGTGGGACAACAAACTAGCCCTAGATTTAGCAGCAAGTCCTTTGGCACTTAAAAAATTGGAGCTCCACATTATATTAGTCTCCTTTATCAAAAAGGCACCTCACCATGAGGTTCTATTCAGCACGCGCTTTGCATTTGACCCCTACAAATCTCTTCTTCCTAGGAATGGCTGGCATCTAGACATCTAAAGCGCCCCCAGGTGGGGGAGGGAATTCTCAGATAGCTTCCTTAATTGAATCCCGGCCTATGAAATGATCCATTTTGTAGTCATCTTTGTTCACTCGCCAGTGCCAGCGGATGAAATGGATGAGTCCTTGCACCCATGCTTGATCTTCATCTGTGATGCATTTAGTGATATTGAAGCTGAATCCCGACCATGCCCACTCAAGAAATGAGTCCATGCCCTTAAGAACATCTTTGTAGAAGAGTTCATTTAAAACCCTACAAGCCTCATCATGGTCCACTTCAAGCTCAAGCGCCCACACCAAGAGCATAGATGGAATGTCAATATTTAACCTCCCTCTATGATTGGCCTCCAAAAATTTAGGCCCCAGTGTGTCCAAGACTGCTTCTTCAAGCGCCTTCAAAGACCAGTGCAGAATTCTTTTTATTCTGTCCACCTCTATCGCTGAGAAGAAGCCCTTCTATTGTTTGAATTTCCTAGGCTTCAAGGTGAAATTGGCTTCCATGGTTACGGACAATCTAAATTTTAACAAGATCTAAACAAGATAATAAACTTGAAGTAGGGCAGATGTATAGTTCAGGTGGTAGGAAAGAATGAAGGAATGCGCCTATATATTACAGAAAGGCATTCATTGATGAGCTCAACGGCTCTACAAACCCATCTCGTCTACGGCCCACTAACATAATGAAGCATGCCAATTCACATGGTTTTAAGCATGTAAACCTTTGTGGAAATGGTGATCACAGTGCAGGAAGTAGAGGCGTCCAGAACAACTATTAATGAAGAGGTTATATTACCAAGTAATAATTTATCATTAATATGATCTGCAAGAAAGTTTCTAATGCCTATCGCCACTGTCCGGAGTAATGATCCCATGTTTAAAGCAAGTGCCTATGACGTCATGTGATGTGCGGACCTCCCTTCAGCATGCCCAAACATCATTAAATATTTTTGCCAAGTTACATATGTTGATATTTGTGAATGATTCAAATTTCTTATCACCTGGCATATGAAAATTAGCCACCCAATTAGAAAAAATTTCAGCTTCTATGTTGTCGCCGTGTCTAATATGTGAGATTTTAAAGTTGGAAAATTTGCTTAATAGAAATGAGCTATGTTTGATATATGATTGAAGATGCCACGCCCAGATGTGTGATTTTTGAATAGCTCCCATAATGATTGTCGAGTCTCCTTCTAGATGAAGGTTTTTAATGCCAAGCTTAAGTCCCAGCTTGATCCCTAATAATGTAGCTTGCACTTCAGCCAAGTTGTTGGTCCCATTGATTAATCTTTCAGCTTCAAAGGCAAGAATGTTACCAAAATAGTCCCTCACAATGGCCCTTGCTCCAGAGACACCAGGGTTGCCTCGTGAGGCCCCATCAAAATTAATCTTGGTCCAGTTCTCATCTGGAGGTTCCCACTTAACTCCAATATTTTTACTATTGGCTAGAGGCCTCGGGCAATCACCCCATGATCTAATTTTGATGCCCGGCCAATTTTTTTGGATCCACCTATTTGACTTGGTAAAAGGAAATTTCATGGGTTTCTTTCTTACTGAGCTTGTCATGATTTCTTCAATTGAATAATTAATTCTCCCCATGATTCTATAAATTGATTCCTTTTGATCCCTAAAAATTCTTCGGTTTCTTTCCTTCCATATCTCCCACAGTAATACTGAGGGACATAACTCCCATATTGCATCCATTCGAGACTTATTTGGTTTATTAGGCCAGCTAATCAGGATGAATTTGAGGGTGTAGCATAGTGGTCCTTGCCATCCCAGTTTGTGTTGGATCATTTCCCAGCATGCCCGAGCCAGTTTACAATTAACCAGAAGATGGTTAGCATCCTCCTCTGCTTCTTCGCACATCATGCATTTAGTGGGTCCTGCCATTCCTAAATGCTTTCTTCTCTCCCCTGTCAGGATCCTACCTCTGAATGCTAGCCAGGTGAAGACCCTAGCCTTGGGAAGGAAATGTTTAATCCAACATAATTTTATTGGCCATTGCTCCTCCCTATCTATTTTTTCTAGGATTTGATAGCCCAGTTTTACAGAGCATTCCCCTTTTTTTGCCACACACCATATAATGTTGTCTTGTCCAAAAGTGATTAGAATTTGTCTACCTTTGATTAAATCATTCATAACCCTTTTCTACTATGCTAAAATGTTCTCAAGATCAACAGATTTCCATCTCCATGTTGTTCCATGCCCTTCCTCAAAAGATACTATGTAGTCAGCAATATTTCTCCCCATTTACTGGTGAAGTAATTACAAAGGTTGTGGAGATCTCCATTATTTTTTAAGGTTGGAAGGCCAGACCAGGAATCATCCCAGAATTTTGCTAGCTGGCCATTGCCAACATTCCAAGATATATGATTAGTAATGACTGATCTGCAAGAGAGAAGGAAATTCCACATTGCAGAACCTCAAGGTGGATTTCTGATAGTGAGAATATGATTATCATCCCGGTTGTCAAGATATTTTTCCTTGAGTAAATGCACCCACATGCTGTTTGGTTAGTTTTGAATATCCCAAATAAGCTTGGCGCCTAGATCTGTGTTCATTAACTTCCAGTCTCTGATTCCCACCCCTCCATCTTGCTTGGATTTGCAGATTTTGTCCCAAGCAAGAAGGGGAATCTTGTCCTCCTGCCTAGAACTTCTCCAAAAGATTTTCCACATGCCTTTGCTAATTTTTTTGATGATGGTGTTAGGAAGTTTAGATAGAACATTGGAAAGACTGGCATAGCAGATATAACTGACTTTAGCATGAGAATCTGGCCAGCCAAAGAGAGCCACTTTCCCTTCCAGTCATTCAGTTTGTTGGAGATTGCAGCACTTAGATCTTTCCAAATGATAGCTTTGCCTGCACCTTCAAAGAGGGGAATCCCCAAATATTTGGAAGTAAGAATGCCTTTCCTCATGCCAAGCACCTTGAAAATCTCTCTTTGGCACTGAGGAGAAGTGTTGAAGAAATATATTTCTAACTTTTTCCAATTGACTCGCTGACCTGAGGCATCAGCATAAGAGTCAAGAGTTGTCTTCATGACATGAGCTTCTTGAATCAAGGCTTCCCCCCCAAGAAGGGTTTCATCTGCAAACTGTAGATGAGAGAGGGCCGATTCTCCTACTTCCACCATTATGCCTTTCCAGGAGCTTGATTCTCTTTTTCTCTTGATAAGCCTGCCAAGGGCCTTTGCCATGATGATGAATAGGAAGGGGGATAGAGGGCCCCCTTGTCTGATGCCTTTACATGTTTCAAAGAATCCTTGTGGGCTGCCATTGAGTAAAATGGATAGCCATACATTGTTAAGGAAACCATCTATCTAATCAACCCACTCCATGGATAACCCAAATTTCCTCAGTATTTTAAGCAGGAACACCCTATCAACTTCATCATAGGCTTTCCAGATGTCCAGTTTGACCAGCATTCTATCCGTTTTGGCCTGTCTGGCAGTGTGAATGGCCTCATGTGCCACAATGATGCCTTCATAAATTGAGTGGTTGGGAGCAAAACCACTTTCCTCTACTGAGATGACTGAGCTCGGGATGGTTTTTAATCTATTTGCAATAGTTTTGGATATGATTTTGTAGAGAACGTTACATAAGCCATTTGGCCTATAGTCACTGAATTTGGAGGCATTATATTTTTTGGGGATCAAGGATATGAGAGTGTTATTCAAGTCCTTCAATATGAATTTAATTTACGGGCCTCCTCTGCTACCTCCCAGACCTCTTGTCCAACAAGTTCCCAGAAGTGTTTGAAGAAAAGGGTCGTGAAGCCATCAGGACTCGAGGCCTTGTCACTCCCCATTCCAAAAAGAGTGTTCTTGACCTCCCCCAGAGTGGTAGGCTTGAAAAGAAAGTCATTGTGGGCTGGTGTAATGCAGTTTGGAATAGTGCTAAAAAATGTCAGCCAGAAGAGAAGATTCCTCTCTATTTATACAAAATATGTTTGAAAAGTATCTGACTGCCTCTCTCTTGATATCCTATTCCTCTTCTAATATTACACCATGCTGGTTCTTGATGGAGAAAATTTTGTTACCAGCTCTTTTGACCTTGGCAAAATTGTGAAAAAACTTCATGTTACGATCCCCATCCTTAAGCCATAGCTCCCTGGATTTTTGTCTCTAGTAAATCTCCTCTCTGGCTAGGATTTCTGCATAGTCTTGTTTCAGAGCCTATTCTTTTATGAATTCATTATTTTTCATACCTTGGCTAATGATGAGCTCATTCAAACTCTTAAGTTCCTCCTCTATTTTGAACTTCTCCATGAAATTTTTTTTGAAGCATTCCCTGATCCATATTTTCAGCTTTTCTTTAATAAATCAAAGCTTTTTAGTGAGTTGGAAAGCTTTGTTTCCACCCCTGCGAGGGGCCTCAGTCCACCATATTTTTATCAAATCATCAAATCTATCATCCCTAATCCACATGGCTTCGAATTTGAAGGGACATCACTCCAGAGCCATGTCATCCTGAATTCTCATCCTGATGGGGAAGTGATCAGACACTGTGATAGGAAGGATCTCAGCTTTTGAGATCCAATATATGGTTGTCCAGTCTCCACCAATGAGGAATCAATCCAACTTTTCAATAATATTATTGAAGTCCAGCCTGCGATTAGTCCATGTGAAATCACCCCCTTTTAGATTAATCTCCACAAGCCCATTATCTTGGATGAAGTCATTGAAGTCTGCCTGGCTCTGCCCTTCCCATCTCTGCCCTCCTTTCTTATCTTCTAGATGGAGGATGGCATTGAAGTCCCCCCCCAGAATGAAAAGTTCATTCGGAAGGTTCTTGAGAATGGTGGTTATTTCTCTCCAAAGTTTAAGCTTAAGGGAATTGCTATTGGGTCCATATATGTTGATGATGTTTATCCTTCTAAGAAGTTGTTTTGAGCCTACCTTAGCCCACACCCAGGATTTGTTGTGTTGGTTGATCTCCACATGCATAGATTCTTCCTTCCAAAGAAGTCCTAGCCCTCAAGAGGCCCCTTTGGCCTCAACAAAGAAGCATTTCTATCTTGGAAATCTTGCTACAAATAGTTTAGTGTCCTCCTTCTTGAGTTTGGTCTCTTGGATGAAAACCATTTCAGGCTTCTCCTAATCAAAGAACCATTTGATCAATCAACATTTGTTAGAGGCATTGCAGCCCCTGACGTTCTAGGATAGGATTTTCATTGCGCCGAGGAAAATTCATTGCCTTTTCCCGATCTCAATTTGGGCTGGCCATTCACATTTTCAACCTTGGCGAGCCTCATTTTGAGAGTGCTTGCACCCCTCTTCTTTCTTTCTCCTAGGACAGATTTTTCTAGGATTGATTTCAATTGTGCAATAGTTCTGACATCCATAACATCCAGCTGGTCTGAGAGCCCTAGAAAGTCCTTTGTGTCTGCCTCTTATTCATCTCTGCTAGCAAAAGAATGCTCGGTGTTGTCCCCACTATCTCAGGTTCCTTCAAGGGAATCACCTGGGTTTCTGATGGGAAAAATGGGGATATCTTTTATGAGAGTTCCCATGTTGTCCATCCATATTGCCAGGACATATTCCTTGTCTTCCTTCGATCTTGCCTCAATTAGATTTGCTCTGATATTGGCTTCCTTGTCTGGTACTTGGGGTCTTGGGATATTTGACATTGAATCCATGATTTCTACTGGGCTATTTATCTTTTGAAGATGAGTACTATTTTTATCATACTTTGGGTCCTGATTCCCATTCTAAAGGTCAGTAATATCATGGCCCAGACCTAATAGACAATTGAAGTGAAGATCCTCTATGTTCAAAAGTATGGCGTTAGCACCATTATGGGATTGTGAAGGTCTATCCCTAGGTGGATCCTTAGAAAGATTGACATGATTGTTGATGTCCTTTGGAGGGGATCCCTCCAGGAATTGATGATGGGAGTTTGCTTTGATAATTACACCCACTGTGTCCATGAAAGAGAGATCATGGATCTTGGTTCCCTTACTTGATCCCGCCACCATATTTTGCTTAGAGGATCCATGTGTTTTAGTGGCTGAGACTGCCCCATTGATCTGAGGTGTTTGGATTGTAGCTTTGTCACTTAAAAGTTCTTCCCAAAAAATGCAAAGTTGCTTGCCTTTTCTTGTGTCCCTAACAACATTGATTTCTTCATCTTCCTGACTGGTTTTCTCAATCAGTTGTTTCCACGCCCCTGAGCTCGATCTAAGCTCAAGAAATTTTGGGAGGGGGCACGATTCACTCCATGAGATCAGGATTTTCGAATATGTGGAAAGATCATTCTTATTAATGGCTTCCCCCCAATTCAAGAATTTCCCCATTGCATTACCCATCATGGTTAGGGTTTCAATATTCTAATATTCCTGAGGGAGATTTTTGAGATTTATCCACACAGGGATATCTACCAGGGTTTGGAAAGAAGGGTCAAAGTTAGGCACCCAGTCTTTAATGAAAAGGCCTAGACCTTCCAAGAAATGAGGTCCAGAATGGATGATCTCCATCTTGGTTTCTTGAGTGGGGCATGTCACGAGATAGAAGCCATTCTGAAGGGTTTTTAGGGTGCAATCTGGGCTAACATTTCTAAACACCTAGCCTTTAATTTTTTCATAAGTCGGCCAAGAACCCAGCCATTTTAGAAAGAAGGCTTTGCATTTTAAGAAGTCAAAATTGTTGATCCAATCTCTATTCTGAATGAGCAGAGACAGGGTTGCAGGTGGAGATTTATTGTGGATTACCTCTTTTGCGTTGTTGTTATGTTCCACTTGTTTGGGTCTCCACATTCATTTTTCAATGTCCCTGTAGCTTGCAGGTGCCACCTGTAGTCCTCCTCTCCCAGCATTTTTTCTATTTGAAGAGCGGTAGCCTACCCTGAAGCTCTCTAGATCCTGCCAAGCTCTAGATGATTAATGTTGGTTTCGAGGATGAAACTGTCAAGATCTGTGGTTGAATGGCTATCTCTTGAAGGTCTTCCCCTGGTATTCCAAACCTGAATGTCGTCTGAAGACCCTATTTGGAAAATGTGATCATTGCCTTAATCGCTCCATCTCTCCCTCAAATTTTTCATCCACCTTCATAGACCTTTTTTTAGTCATTCCATTGATAGTCATTAACTATGAAATTATTGATTGTGTGTGCTCCTGCGAAATCCTTCACATTTGGTGACACTCTTGAGTTAGATTTCTAAAATAGTTGAATTTTATCCTTCACACCATCGGTAAGCTTCTTATCACAATGTGGAAGTCTCTCACCATAAGCCCATGTATCATTTTGAAGAGGATCATCAAGTCTTTCTCTTATTACAAGTGCTCTATCCAATATTTTACAATTTAGGATCAAGTAAACACAAATTTGTTTCATCAAACAAGCCTTTCTCAAACAATGACTTACTAAGGAGGTTGTAATAATCCTCCTAGCAGCTCTCTTTTATTTTTACTTGGTAGTCTTCCCAAATAAATTGACAACACTAAAAAATTTTCTCACAATAATATCATTCCTCTCCTTTTTCTTGTTCATGCTAATCTTCAATTTGACTAGTATACATCTCATATTTTGCATCTTTAACAACTGCACAAACATTTGGCACTGCTCGACCAATGTCTTGTGGCTAAAACATTTATCAAAAAGTTTTGAAACCCACAACTGAACATATCTTTCTGATCTATTGCCATCAAAATTGCTCATTATGCTCTCATCAATTTCAAGTAACCATTTTGTTGTTCTTGAAGGTCTCAAATTTGAATTTTGTCTTTCTTCCTTCCAAGAGACTTCATTTCTCATATAATTTGGATATGTGTAACATTTATTTGGTTCTTGTGCACCATTATCAATGTCAATTCCTTCATATTCAATCACTGGATTGTCCTTGCCAATGTCCACACTTCCATTGTCCACATCTACATGTTCATTTTTAAATCCTACATTTTCATCTTCAATCCATACACTCTCATTTTCAATATTATTGCCATAAATCATTTCAAATTCATGTTCTTCACTTGGACCTAAATTTAAGGGTGGGCCTATAGTCTCATCTGCATTAATATTTAACATACCTTGTCTCTTGTTCCAATGGGCAACCCTATACATTTCTCTATACACTTCAATCTCTTCATTTGTGAGCTTCCTCTTCCATTTATACTTTCGACGACTACTACTCCCCATGGTGAAACCAAAAAGGTGATGCAAAACCTTTGATAATAGATAAATTCCAACAAAAAAGGTGGAAAAAGTATTTTTTTTGTCTTCCACAGCTCCAATCCCGTAAAATTCTCTACAAAAAATTGAGGTTCTCGGATTGAGGGGCCTAGAGAATCATTTTTTGCTTTTGGATGCCAGTAAAACAATTCGGATATCCAAGATCTCCCGTTCAAATTTTGCTTTTCTTAACATTTGCAATTTTGAACTATTTTCATGCTATTTTGAATAGATAATTTAGTTTTTAATTACTATTATAAATTTCATTTTTATTATATTAATATTATAATTTTATCTTGGCCCTAGATGTGAAGGTGTCAAGGAAAAAGAGGTCCTGCCACAGGAAAAAATGGCGTCTGGGCATTTAATGGAATGAAATCTGAATTTTTTTGGCTTGTTACGTCCAATGCTCTATTTTGTTTTTGGCGATAATGCTACAAAAAAGATAATGGCTTTCAAAAGACTATTTATTTTATTTTTAATGATCATGTATATGACTTTGAAATTAAATATAAAATGAAGGTCTGCATTTCGATATGTTCTGGGAGGTAGAAAAAAATTTCATTTTTGTTCATGGGACAAGAGTTTTTGTTGATGGAAGATTTAGAATGCTTTGGTGCCGAGGTCACCTCTATTTTTGGGTGAAGGCTTGGTTTGTTTGTATGGAAGATGTTGGGCATTTTTCTTTGTGTAGGTGTTGATAATTAGCGTTTGGTTTAAAAGCAACTTTATGTAAAAACTATAATTTTTGTCATGCAAAGATATCCCTAAAAGGTAGTCTAGGGATTAAAGTTATTAAGTTGTTTAGTTTTAAGATGTAATGACACTTAGAGGCAGATGATGTTAGGTTCAGATAGTGTTATTCTAATGTAAATCCTATCTGCTTTGTTTTTATGTAATTTCCTATTAATATTAATATAAAATCATTGTTACCAATCAAAAAATATATACTCTCTCTCTCTCTCTCTCACACACACACACACACACACACAAGTAGAATTATAGAAAACATGGTAGAATTCATGGGGTGTTTATAAATTAGGACTGAGGTCTCTAATTATTCTCACAAGTTTGAATAAAAATATTTTTCTTTAAGACATAGGGCATAAACCCTTGGTGGTAGCCTACATTCCATGAGCTAAGGGACTGATAGGGTAGGTTGAACCTCTTGAACTAAGCTCTACTTCAACACAAGTACAAATTATACTTCCTTGGGCTTTCTTGATCACCAAGATCCTAGGAGAGTTCCAAACCAATCTCCAAACCCACTCCTTCAACCTTCCTATCAATTTCAGCTTCTCACTAGTCTATACTTCCATTGAGCTCACTAGAGTAAGCCCACTCTCCAACACACCAACCCTATTGTGTAACCTTGAAGGATTTAGGTTAGGTTCTTGAATCACCTAAGACCACAATTACAACTTCTATCAAGAATTAGGGTTCATTTCCTCATCGCTGCACATTCTTCCTAGAAATAAGGGCTAGAGCAATTAGGTCTCTATTAGTCCTATTTTTTAGGGTTTTGGATTTGTTTCCTGAAACTTCCACACAATCCCTTTAGCCAAATGGTGATTTAGACACCCTTTACTAAAACTCAAAGGATTTTCTTGGTTTTAGGCTCTGGAGGTGTCCATACAACACTAAACCCTAAATGAGCTAATTCATGCCTCTGCATATCATGTTCATAACTCATTCAAATGGATTCAAATCTTCACTATCTCATGTACCAAGATCTTCCAAGGTCTTAGAGACATGACCAAGGTATTGGATTTATTTGATCAATCCACTCCTACAAGTTAGATTCTTTGTCCCTCTTGTTTCCCTAGTCGGGCTATGAACAAGCTTGCCTAGGGAAAGAGCTCAAAATTCACTGTTAACACTTCTAACCTCCTAAAAAAAGGAAAAAAATATACATAGATCCCTTTTCCATTCTACCAGGGCTCAATTGGTTGCCACAGTCAGAACTTCCTAAGGATCTATTTTGGTATATACAACCTTGACTGGTCCAATGAGCCCAGAGCAGGGAAAGAATTGGCATTGTACTTCAAAATCAAAACTAGGAACAAACCACTCCACACATAATTGAAAAAAAATCACTCCTACCTATTTACTTTGAAAAAAAGTGGATTTAATCCATTAAGAAACTCTGCAACACAAAACAAGAAGACTATAACTGTCTTAGTGAACTATCATATTAGATTTCTTGGAAAAATATGATAAAAAATGCCCAGCTTTCATACAAGGCCTCAAAAGTTCTTAAATAGGTCTCCTAGACCTATCCAAACTAATCAAAACCAATCCATAAATTCCTTTCGATAGTTTGCAACTTTTTGGTCCAAATGTTGTCAAGCAACTTTTCAAACTTGCAAAAGTTGCTCGACAACTTTTACATCTTTTGACAATTTAGTAACTACATTTCTCTAACCCAATGTTATGGGTTCCAATCCACTTCAAAATAACTTCTAAGCCTAATTAAAAATAAAATGGTTCAATTTATGCACTCTAAGTGTCCTTTCTCAACTTTTACTTATTTGGTTTACAACCCCAACATCAGGCCTATTGGACACAACATTTTCACAACAAAACATGTTGGATGATATCAGTTTTGGTTACTGATCATGTTGTTGATATTCATGTTTTGTCACTGATGTCAACATATATTTCTTTGGAGAAAATAGACTGGCTACATGAATGGAAGAAGTGTACGGACACCATACAGATGATTCAGAATGATCAAAGTTGGATTTTAGCATAAGGATGTGTAACGACCATATTCCTAAGGTCACTGTACTAAAGATTACATATTATGGTTGTTACAGTTGATTTGGTGAAGACTGGTTTTCTGGACTGTAACTTTGATTCTGGACAGAGCAGGTCTCTGTGTTTTTTGTATATCTTTATGGAGAAGATATTTCAGATGATGCGAGCTTACTGGTGAATAGCCAACATATGTTAGAGTAATGGGTTGAGTTCGATTGATGTTTTGTTACTGGTGACATCAATTGTGGCATGTATTCTGGAGAAGACCTATTTACTAGCCGACTTCAGACATGTAGTGTGTGAAATTATTTATGAGCATGCATTGCAGATCTAGAAGTATATGTGATGGATTATAATTGATTTTTAGTTGTAATAAGTACCGTGTGTATCTTAGCAAGGGGTTATATAATTATTTGAATGATGGAAAGCCTTAATTGGTTGACCTAGTTAATTATGTATTAGGAAAGCTTAACTGGCCAACCTAATGAATTATTGTAAGAGGGTATATATGAATGGTCTTTTCTTGTGGAGAAGATGTGGCAGAGAATAAAGGACAATAATGTGTGGAATTTGCAAAGCTTGTTGACTGCTGGATATAGAGAAGAGTTTATGATTGTTATACTTCATTAGAACTAACCAAGCAAAGACATTTTCTATCAGACAATTCACTGGATTGTGTATTTTCTTTACACACTTGATTCAGATTGTAAATCCTTGAGGGTGCCTTTAACCTTCTTTGGGCAGTGTGCCTTGGCAGTGAGCCTACTATTTTCTTTTACTTCTAATAGGGTCTGTATCCTAACAGGGACTGTGTACTGTAATATTGTAACAAGCTCCTAACAGGGCTAATATCTTTTAACAGGGATACTATACTCTCAGTACATTATTTGTGGGTGTTAATTCCCACTGAGATTTTACCTTTAATAGGGTTTCCTCAACAATAAATATTGTGTTATGGTGTTGGTATTTACTATGTTATCATTTACTTTTGTTGATATGGTTTATAAAGTCTAAAGTTTACTAATATATACTACAACTGATTCACCCCCCCTCTTAGTTGTCTTGTGGAATTTTATTCCTAACAATTGGTATCAGAGCTACTGGTCCTTAGAGAGAAATTTTAACAGCTCGAGGTGATCCTGAAGATGACTTACTAAAGGAAGGATAGTCCAAAGTTTGATCGTGAAAACTTTGACAGTTGGAATAACAAGGTGAGAACACATTTGCTATGTTTGGGAATTGATTACTGGATGATCACAAAGAAGAATGAAAAGATAACTACTGAGGATGAGTTAGAAAAGGCTTATGAAGATCAAAAGAAGTTATTTTCATGCAATATGGTTGCAAGGGAATCTTTGATCAGCGCTCTTTCAGAAGGAGAATTCACTAAAGTAAAAGACTTGGACTCTGCACATGAGATCTGGACAAGACTGGAATCATTATATGTTGGAGACAAGTTTACAAAGCAAGCAAAGCTACAGAACTAGAAGACAAAGATGGAATCACTGAAGATGAAAGAAGATGAGAACATTAGGGCATATGCATAGAGAATTACTAAAGTGGTTACTGGCATTAGAAACTCTGGAGGAACTTACAGTGAGGAAGAAGTGATTGAAAAGATACTCAGATCTTTGACACCTGTATCCAGAACCAAAGTACAAGCTATAGAGTAAATTATACCTTTGACACCGAACTTCACCAGAGAAATGTTGATTGGAAAACTAACTAATTTTGAGGCCGCATAATTGGGAGACACTTTACCTAAAGTTGAGTCAGAATTCAAGGCAATGGTGCACAAGAACAAAAAGGCCTTATCTAGAAATGCAAGCACCAGCAGTGGTGACATAAGAGAATATCTTGGAGCTTATGCTAATGAATGGGAATAGTTACAGGAGGAAGAAAGAAAGCTAGATGAAGTTGGGGCACTAATTTCTAGAAGAGAAAAGAGAGGTAAGGGTAAAATTTGAAGGCAAATTACGTTTGAAATGTTTTTCGTGTAATAAGATTGGTCATTTTGCATCTAGATGTCCTACAAGAGTTCTAAAGCACAAACCTAAGTTTTTCAATTCTAAATATTCGAAAGACAAGGAATGTTATTATGATAGTGAGGGTATATCAGATGATGATGATGGTGACTATTATGAAATTGGATTTATTTCTATTAAGGATGATGTACCTATGCATGAAGAAAAAGCTTTAGTATCTCGAGTTGAAAATAAATCTGAATGGGTTATAGACAGTGGTTGTTCACATCATATGACTGGAGATAAAATCAAGTTTGTAAGTTTGAAAAGACATGATGAAGGTGTTGTCAAATATGGTGACAATACTCCTAAGCTTATTATTGGAGTTGGATCTATCTCTTTGGATGGAAAGACTAACACTGACAATGTATTACTTGTTGATGGACTTAAGCATAATTTGTTGAGTGTTGGACAACTAGTGGACAAGGGTTATCAATTGAACTTCATTAATGGGAAATGTTCTATCAAGAGTAAAATAGGAGACCTAATCGCATCTGGTACTAAATCCAGAGGTAATGTATTTGAATTGAACACATCTGAAGCTTCTTGTTTTATTGTGAAGGTTTATGATAGTTGGTTATGGCACAAAATATTTTTTCATGTTAACTTTGATAACATTGTGAAGGCAAGTACAAATAATGCAATAAGAGATCTACCTAAGATTGTAAAGCCATCTAACACTATGTGTAGAGAATGTGTTATGGGGAAGTAGAATAGAAGCACTTTTAAAAGAAAATTTTATTCAACAAAAGAAAAGTTGGATCTGGTACATATAGATTTGTGTGGTCCTACATGAACAAGATCATACTATGGTGAAAGGTACTTTATACTATTTGTTGATGAATTTTCTAGAATGATGTGGGTTACATATTTAAGAGAGAAATCTGAAGCATTTGACAAGTTCAATTTATTCAAAGCAAAAGTTGAGAATGAATATGGTTTAAGATGAAGTGTTTGAGATCAAATAGAGGAGGAGAGTTTACATTAGATTTGTTTAATGCATACTGTGAAGAAAATGGAATACACAGATAGACTTTAGCCCCTAGAACTCCACAACAAAATGGGATAGCAGAGTGAAGAAACAAAACTATATTAGATACTACAAGGACTATGTTGCTGGAAGGAAATGTGTCACATGTTCACTAGAGAGAAGCAGTTGGGAATGTTGTGTACACACTAAACAAAATTCATATCAGAGAAGGTACAAATAAAACTCCTTATGAATTATGGTTTAATCATACACCTACTGTGAAATATTTTAGAATATTTGGAAGTAAATATTATATTAAGAGAGATGATGAGATAGGAAAGTTCGATGCTAGAAGTGATGAAGGAATATTTATTGGTTATTCCACTAAGAGTAAAGCTTATAAATGTTTCAATATGAGATTGAGGAAATTGATTGAAAGTACCAATGTGAGGATGAAAAGTTTTGTATTCAGGAAAGGATATATGATTGTGGTTAGATTAGAGAAAAAAAATAGGTTATTGTTGAACCTGAAGAATCTTTGATGATTGATGATGAAATTGAAGATGAATAGGATGAAGCTACTGAGACATTGAAGATACCAAGGTATGTTAAGAAGAACCATCCTGAAGATAAAATTATTGGTGATGTAAGCAAAAGCATGATGACTAGATCTAGAGTTAGAGATGAGATCTATTTGATTTCTCAAGTTGAGCCAAAGACTACTAATGAAGCATGTAGAGATGGATCTTGGACTAAATCTATGAAAGAAGAACTACAACAAATAAAGAAAAACAATACTTGGGAATTGGTTCCAAGATCTAAGAACAAAAATATGATTGACACTAAATGGGTTTTCAGAAACAAGATGGATGAGGAAGGAACAGTAGTAAGAAACAAGGCTAGACTGGTATGTAAAGGCTACTCACAAAAAGAAGGTATAGACTATGAAGAAACATTTTCTCTTGTTGCTAGATTGGAAGCTGTGATATTATTCCTTGCTTATGTTGCACATAAAGACTTTAAGGTTTATCAGATGGATGTGAAGTCAACATTCTTGAATGGTGATTTAGAAGAAGAAGTTTACATTAAGCAACCTGGTGGTTTTCCTTTGACAGATGATGAAAACACGGTTTGAAAACTAAAGAAAGTAATGTATGGATTGAAACAAGCACCAAGGGCATGGTATGCAAGACTGGACAAATATCTACTTCATCTTGGTTTATGCAGATAGTAATTTATACTTAAGAACTGAAGAAGATGGAATCTTAATTATAGAAGTTTTTGTTGATGATATATTTTTCAAGGCAATGATAAGATGAGTAAGAAGTTTTCTAAAGAAATGTAAAATAAATTTGAAATGTCAATGATTGGTGAGATGAAATTTTTTCTTGGTTTGAAAATTAATCAAAGTAAGAATGGCATTTTTGTATCTCAGACCAAGTATCTTAAAGAAATGTTGAAAAAGTTTGGAATAGAAGATTGTAAACCTGTTGGAACACCTATGGTGATAGGAAACAAACTGACTAATAGTGATGAGACTCAAAGTGTTGTTCAGACTAAGTATAGATCAATGATTGGAGGTCTACAATATCTAACACACACTAGACCAGATATTACCAATGCAGTTGGAATTGTGGCTAGATATCAGGCAGATCCTAAAGAAATACATTTTGTTGTTGTGAAAAGAAATTTTAGATAACTGAAAGGGACAATAGAATATGGATTATGGTATGAAAAATTTGATGATTTTACATTGTAGGGTTTTACTGATGTTGATTGGGCAGGTAATGTGGATGACACGAAGGGTACAAGTGGTGGTGCATTTTTCCTTGGGAAAAGGTTGGTTTCTTGGTTGAGAAAGAAGCAGAACTGTATTGCTCAATCTATTGCTGAGTCAGAATATGTTGTTGCTGCAATAAATTGCACACAAGTTGTTTGGATGAAATAAATGCTGGAAGACATCGGAATAACTTTCAAAGAGCCAGTGGTTATTCATTATGATAACACTAGCACAGTAAACATGTCAAAAAATCTTGTAATGCATTCAAAAAGTAAGCATATTTATATTAAGTATCATTTCTTGAGGGAGAAGGTAGCAAATAAAGAAATTAGACTAGAGTACATTAGCACAAAGGAATAGATAGCAGATATATTTACCAAACCTTTGACAAAATATGCTTTTGAATATCTCAGAGGCATACTTTGGGTGGTGGCCCCTCCCAGTTGTTATGTGTCTGAAAGTGACCTCTAAATCAAGTACAAACACAACATGGTCATTGCTCAATCATCGAATTTGCGAAAATGAACATGAATTGTCCATTTCACAAATTTTATTGAATTGACCTATTGCCTCCTATTTAGTTGTGGTGTCGAATTTACTCTCAGAATGAGAGCCAACAACCAAGAAAATTGCTAAAATGGAGGATTTCAAAGCACGATAAAAACTAAAATTGAACTACACTATATGAGAAATGCTATTGCAATTAAAGAATTGAAAGTGCATATTTATTCTAGAAATCTTTTAAGAGGTGATAAAATTAAGCTATTAGATGTGTAAACAAAACTACATTAGGATGCAACATGTTACTAATCCAAATGAAACTAAAGCTAATTATGCAATAAAGCTTAAAACCATGAAAGAAAATGAGACAAGATTTTGCTATAATTTTGGTGCTCTCTAATTGATCCTCTCAAATGAAGAAAATGAGGTCCATAATATAGAACAACCTGAGAAGGGGATGAAGAGTTTCTTGAAAAGAAACAGCTGACTCTTCATCTCCATGGAGGAAGGTGAGACAATTTTGAAGGAATTATTTAATTAAAAGAATGAATTATTGCCACATGAGTGGCTTTTCATATAGAATTATGAGATTCCTTTTGAGGATAATTCACTCAAATAAGCAAATAATTCTTTTAATTCCTCTTGATGTGTATTTAGCTAAAGGGGGTGGAATTAATTTAATTTAAAAGTACTTAGGACTTTAGAATTAAATTAATTAATCATAGGGATTTTTAGCTAATAAACCTTGATAATTCAGGAATTAAGTATAGTGTGAGATTTATGCAAATTTAGGTTTTTTGCATTTGACACCAAGTCAATTAAAGTTAATTAGGAAGGAGAATTTTCCTAGTACAATAGGACTTCGATGATGAGAAAATACACCAAAATTGATTAGAATTGTAAGGTGCCAATTTTGGGGTGTTACATTTTGCCCCTCTTTCAATTGATGTTTGAGCAGCGCATTGAATCAAAGAACAGTCTGATGTGATGGATGAAGATTTTGGGAGTCTAGGTTAGGTTTCCCAGACACCAATTAGATCAAGAGTTAGAACCACCTTCAGAACAAAGCATGATTCTCTGAAGTCTAAGTTACATTGTAAAGACAACAGTCCAAATACCACTTGAGAAAATATCAGAATTGGGGTTAGATTTCCCCAATGTCCATTGATAGCTGATGAAGATTTAGGACTATCTCCAAAATCAGGGTTAGATTTCCCCAATACGAAGGTTAGCCCTCTGAGATCTAGGTTAGGTTTCCTAGATAACGGTCTAAAGAGATTTTGAGAGCCGTCTTCAGAATGAAGCATGACTTTCAGGATTCAAGGTTAGATTTCCCCAATACCCAATGAGATTTCAAGAATCATCTCCAGAATGAAGCTTGATCCTTGAGAATCTGAGTTAGATTGCTTAGATACCTAGAAAGATAGATGGCAAGATGACAAGATGCGAGGCATCAAGATGCCCCTAGAGATTCAAGATCATGGAATATCCAATTTTGACCATAAGGTATGAAAAATTGAATATGCCCCAAGTGATGAGATGCCCCTAGCAATGGGGACTTTTGATTCAGATCAGACTGATTCAAGAATGATGCGAAAAGATTCAATGATGCAATCATCTTGCCCCCTCGGGAGTGAAATCGAAAGATGACACATCATAATGATGATCGAGAGTGAGAAATCGCAGATAGAAGTAAGATCGAAGATCCAGAGAAATCAAAGATAGATCAAGAGAAGGTAGAATTGATTTAGAGTGATCGAGAGGTCCTGCTGACTAGGTTTGACCATAGTTGACCAAGTTTGACCAGAATTGACTAGAGTTGACATTGATGAAAAGATTGCAGAAGCTGAGAAAATGATGATAAGAGATGATACTGACAAGAAAGTGATGTCAGTAAGTCAACTACACAAGTGTTGGAGCACGTCAGTCTCAAAATTTTAAAACATGATTTTGAGCTTCTTAGGAGTGTCAGATTTCAATTTCAATCACGAAAAATGGATTCAGAATGGTCGATTTAGCCAAGGGTGCAATTTTCGTAGAAAACATAGCACTTTAGAAAATTAGGTCAAAATCTATATAAGGCTCGGAGGGGTCATTTTCAAATCATTATTCACTTTTATCTTTAGCGAGGGTGAGAGCTCCAGCTAACATTGATAGCATCCCTGTGTGTACACACTAATTCGAGCACTCCTGACGACACAACCAGCCATCGAAGTATGACGCACCTGTAAGTAATCAAAAAACCATCCTACATTTCAAATTGTATCACTTTTTAGATCATATTAGCACATTTTTAAAGATTTTTAGGTCTATCACTTCAAGTCTCGCATGAGGGAACAGTTTCCTCCTCCTGGCCTAGGTCACCCCTTGCACGAGAGATAAGATTCCTTGCACGGGTTAGGGATTCCTTGTGCGGGGCCCTTTCGCATGCTCACACGAAGTGCACATCAATGTCGTACAAGATTTCATCGCATGCAATGGAATCTCATGCGAGAAGAGATCCTGTCTTGCACAGGGCAGAAAGCTCGCACGGGAAAAGAGTTTCCTCGCATGGGAATTCTTCTCAGTCTGGAAAGTTGTCATTTTTCATGTTGCAGAGTTAGCCAGTTACAATGCCTCAAAATTGTGTGTAGGATAGATACATAGATGCATTTCCTGTCATTGCTTTAAAAAATCATCATGTTGAGGTGCTTATCCAATTTTGTCACTTGCTTTGCAGGTTGACTTCCCTGATATTTTATTCCGGTCGCACCATCCTGTCATGGGTGAGCTACTGCAGAGATTATCGGATGCTGATAGTGCCCATCTTGATGGGCTAGGATTGTCATATCTTTGTGATGCACCTAATATTTGGGTAAATTACGGTCTATTGGGTGCACTGGTCAAGCATTTCCATTCAGAGATGAACACATTCCATTTTTTGTAGGGGGAGATGATAGTCACTATCGAGGACATCTACAGGATCCTAAGATTACCATTCCACAGGGCTCATGTAGAGTATGATACCCAGCCGAGAGTAGGCACACTGGCACTGAGATTGATCTTTGATGATGATCTGGTGATGGGTTGAGCCATCTCTTAGGAGGATTTGATGAGCAGGTACAGTGTAGATCACCCACTAGCGGTTGTCTTGGCACTTTTATTGAGTTGTCACCTGGTTCTAGATCGAGGTCAGCATGGATTAGAGTGTGATTGGAGAGGCATGCTATAGAGGATGCTAGCTACACCAGTAGTGAGATTTGGATGGGGCAAGTGCATGCTCACTCAGATGTATCATGAGATGCATGAGATCATGTATTGAGGTGCACGGACTATGGCAGCAGGAGTTGTCATTTTATAGATCTGGGCCTGGGAGCACCTTCCCATATGTCAGCTGATATTCCATGATACTTGATAGCCCTTAGAGCCATACATTTATAGATATGTCGGTCCTATGACCCAGCCAGCGCTGGGTAAGATGAAGCAGTGGTGAGCCCAGATAGATGATATGGTAGTAGTTATATGGCTGCCATGGATAGCCACTGAGGTGTGGGATGACGCATAACACAAGCTATTGTATATGTTCTATTCACGTCCTTTGATCAGGCATACTATCATCATTATCAAGCGCTTCCTATTAACACAAGTATTATGACAGTTTGGGAGACCTCAGGACGTCTCACAGGAGTATTGTACTTATGTCTGATTCATTGATGAGATGAAGAAGGGTTGGCAGAGACAGCTAGATCGAGACCAGAGCATGATAGAGGCATGAGTACCACCAGCTAGGTGGGATTACATGGTAGAGGTGATGAATGCAGGGATGACACCTACATACAGGGATTACATCTTAGCCCATCCATTTCCTAGATACAAAGATCTTGTTGGCTTGGGCCCACAGGTATAGCAGGTGGTACGGCCACCACCATAGTAGCAAGCAAAGCAGCCACCACTACAACAGCAAGTGCCAACTCAACAGGAGAGGATAGTATGACCAAGGACTGTGCAGATTCCTATCCCCCCAAGACCTATGGGGTCAGATGTAGGTGTAGGGAGCAGTGGAACTCATGAGAGATCTACCAAGAAAGGAGAGGATACCTTCATGGCTGATATAGTTATAACTGATCCACACGTAGGCGGATAGGTAGCCTAGTTATAGGAGGCTCTCTGGAGGCTCTGAGAGAGGGTGAGATAGGTATAGAGGGAGCAGGATGATTCCAGCACACAAGTGATCATTCAGGAGACCTGAGTAGCCAAGAAAGATTGAGAGATCTGAGGGTTACAGGAGGAACTAGCTAGATCTCAGATAGAGGCTAGATATGAGGCTACTCAGTTGGCCTATTACTATGCTGCATACACTATTGCAGTTCTAGAGGTAGCGGACCAGGTTCTACCATTTTTAGAGTATGTTGGGGCATGGGCTACTCCACAAGGACCACCTCCTCTGCAGAAGGACATGCCACCTTCTCCACCTCTGCCAGGTGGTTAGATGAGACACTCGATATACATATTGTACCACCATTTTGAGATACTGTGCTCAAGTAGCACCCTTGTACATTTTGATCAATTATATATATATATGAGCTCAGTTTTGGCATCATTGTACTTGTTCATATATTGCTTTTAAATTTGCATGTCTTGTGAGATGTTTCCTTTATGATTAGATGTATGGATTAGAAATGTATGCCATGGATGAATATGCACATGTTTTATTTGATGTATGAATGAATCCCATGATAGATGCTAGATAGATAGATGCTATGTATGATTGGATTTATGCTTATAATAGATGCACATGCTTATGGATATGTAAATGTAAATGAATGTATGGGAATGCAATGGTACTAATCATCCCATGTAGGAAATTTGCAATATATGGTAGGTACTAACCAAAAGAAGATGAATAAAGATCGAGAATGAGTAGCAGACACTTGTTCAGTCGAGAGGAATCCAAGACAAAAGATGAGGACCTTCGAAGAATGAGAAGACAATGAAGAGAGTGCCACAACTATCACTATGCAAGCTTAAAATGCGAATTCAAGCCTAAGATAAATGCAACCCTAGGACTTGGTTGTTGGACTCATCGCATAATTATCATCATCAAGTACTTCTAGAACATCGGAGTCAATACATCAGAGTTAATACAATCCTTACTGGCACCAAGGAAACCATAAGAATATGAATATGACTTTCATTGGATAAAATATAGGAAATGAATGTAAGCGGTAGGGCACAAAACCCAAGATGACCTGAACATTATTTCCAGTTTGATATAGTAAGAGTACACAAGTAAACAAACAAAGCAATAACAGTCAAGGAGATAGTTCCAACCTCCCCTTGGCGTACAAATAAACAAGATCAAGGGATGTGAGGCTTTTCCACCTTAATGCAGAAGATCTTATCACATACACCCTATTTATTTGACATTGCCGGATCATCAAAACCACACCCACAAGCAGTAGACAAATAAAATATCAATAAAATTCATGAGAATAGATAGCATACAAAGAAAGATTCAATCATAGCTCAGCATGTTTCAAAGTTTACGAATGTGTATGTGTTTAGGGTGTTGAAAAACACCATTGTGATTGTGACTACAATGTGTTTGACTGCTATTGAGAAAGGTTTACATTGCGATGTCTGATGTGTGTTGAAAAACATAGATGTGTCCAAAGATAGTGTTGAAAAACACTATTTGATTAGGGTGTTTAAGAAACACCAGTTTGTGCCAGTAGATAGTTGTCCTTTAGGACTGACAATATTACTCACTTGAGTGTAAATCAAAGATGTGATCGAAGTGGGGAGCCATGCCCCCAAGTAATGAATAGATTAATGTTGAATATGTAGATAGCGAGTTGATGTGAGAAATCTCATAAGTATAGAAATAGTAGGTAGATGCAATGAGAACCACTGGTGACTGTCGCGAGAAAGATTCTCAAGTATAAAGATTGATGTGAGATCTAGGCATCAGCAAGAAAACTCAGTGAGAACCACTGGTGACTGATGCAAAGAGGAGAGAGACTCCAAAAGATAGGACAATGCCCCCGAGTGTGACCAGTTTCAATCCATGTGAAGTTGAGAAAAATCTCAAAGATGACAAAGAGTGAATGCATGAGCAAACTAAAGCAGGAAAGCAAACTAAAGTGGGAAAGCAGACTGAACCAGGAAAGCAGAATAGCAAATTGCCAGAAAGCCAAGAGATATCGCGATTGATAGAGCATTGTAGAACAAGAGGTACCTGTTTACCAGGTTTTCACCAACTTGGAAAAAATTCTATTTTTGCTACCGTGACACTTGTTTACCAGGTTTTTATCAATGGCACATTTTTCTCTTTTTTTTTGTATTTTCATTTTTTCAATTTTGTTGTATTTTTTCATTTTTCAATTTTTTTGGTATTATCAAGGCGCCTGTTTACTAGGTTTTCACCAGGATAATAGATACATCAAAGCATCTGTTTGCCAGGTTTTCACTAGGATGATCATTTTTTTAGGACATTTTGCAATTTTTAGGATTTTCTCAAAATAAAGTATGTACATGAGCATTCAGAAGACATTTCAACTGTAAAACTTTTTTAGATGAAGAGCGTTGATAGGCTATTTGAGTTGTTCCCCCTCTGTGGTGGAGAGATGATAAGTGCCAGACCCAAATACTGTAGTGATAATATATGGACCAAGCCAGTTTGGCTCAAATTTTCCTTTCTGGATCCGTTGTTGTTGATTCTTAGGGTTCTCTCTCAGGACGAGATCACCCATTTGGAAATCCCTTGGTCTAACCTTCTTGTTATAGCTTTTAGATATTCTCTTCTGATATGCTTGGAGATGATCAAATGCCACCTTCTGAAATTCATCTAGTATTTCAAGCTCTTGTAGCTGAGATATTCTGATATCATCATCAGTAATGAGGCCCTTCAGAGAGACTCGCAAGGTAGGAATCTCAACCTTAATAGGCAGCAC
The DNA here is from genome assembly GCA_018584345.1 of Thuja plicata. Taxonomy (NCBI): domain Eukaryota; kingdom Viridiplantae; phylum Streptophyta; class Pinopsida; order Cupressales; family Cupressaceae; genus Thuja; species Thuja plicata. Next base: position 1,683,687 of record MU224743.1, read on the forward strand.
TGCATCCACACCATAAACTAGAGCAAAGGGCATGGCCCCTATTGGTGTTTGTATACTGGTGCGATAAGCCCATAAAGCTAGATTAATATGGAGATGCCAGTCCCATCCATATTTGTGTACTATACGGTGTAGGATCTAGAGAATTGTCTTATTCGAAGCTTCAACCTGTCCATTACCCTAGGGATAATAGATAGAAGACTAGTGCTGAATAATCTTGAACTTAGTGCATAAATATGTTAGATCTTTGTTCTTGAATTTCCCCCCATTTTCAGTGATTATTGATGAGGGTACACCATAGCTATAGATGATGTAGTTCAGTATAAACATGGCTACAGACTTGTCATCAACTACACTGAGAGGTACTACCTCAACCCATTTGGTAAAATAGTCTGTAGTAGTGATGATGTATTTATATCCCCTCAAAGAAGAAGGATATATCTGACCCACTAAGTCAAAGGCCCACTATTGAAATGGCCAGAAAGTAATGAAGGGAATAAGCTCCTTGGCTGGAGCATGAATCAGATTACCATGTAGTTAACACTATTTGCAAGACTTAGCAAACTGTGTAGCTTCTTTCTCCATATCCGGCCAATAGTAACCAGCTCTAATAAGTTTACGAGCCAATGTCAGACCATTTGAGTGAGACCCATAGATGCCTTCCTGTACCTCTTCTAACACATTCTTGGACTCATCAGGTTCTAAACACCTAAGGAGGGTATCATCTAGACCTCATCTATATAAATCGTTAGCTACGATGACAAACCGCGAAGCACTACGGATTAAGTGACATTTCTCATTTTGAGTATATGTGTCAAGAATAATTTGGTCATGAAGATAAGAAAATATATGGTGGTAGCGGGATGAGTCATGTCCAATGATTGAACAGATCATCCAGGAGTCAGGGGAATCATAAGCAGGGTAGCATAACGTCTCCACTAGGAATTCATGTCTGAAATCATTTTCTGGCATTTGTAACATAGAAGCTAGAGTAGCCATGGCATCAAATACTTTATTATCCACCCTTGGAATTTTTTGGAACGTAACATGTGCAAAGTATTTCTTAAGATCATCAACCATCTTTTAATAGGGCACCAGTTTTTCATCCTTTGTTTGATAGATATCATTCACTTGATTGATAACCAGTTGTGAGTCTCCAAAGACCTTTAGCTCATCAACATGCCATTCAATAGCGATCTTTAATCCATTAACCAAATCTTCATACTCAGTAGTGTTATTTGTGCAAGGAAACATCATTTTGTATGCCTTTGGTAATGAATATCGCTGAGGTGTAATGAACAAAATTCCAACATCTGACCCCTGCTGGGTGAATGATCCATCAAAGAACATGGTCCATGTCTGATGTGTGAGAAGCATGATGGACTCATCTGGGAATTCAATCCTTAATGGTTGAAGATCTATGATAGGTGCCTTAGCCAACTAATCTGTGATTGCTTGCCCTTTGATAGCTTTTCTCTCAACATATTCAATATCAAATTCACTAAGGAGCATGACCCATTTTGCTAGTCTACCTGTGAGGGTAGCTTTACTAAGCAAGTATTTTAATGGATCAATTTTCATGATGAGCCTTGTAGAGTGAGAAAGCATGTAGTGTCGTAACTTCTGGGAAGAAAACACCACCGCTAGGCAAGCTTTCTCAATTACAGAATAATTCATTTCATAAGAGACCAATGTTCTGCTCATGTAATAAATTGCTCTTTCTTTATTATTTTGATCTTCTTGGGCCAATAGAGCACCCAAAGATGTTTTTGTAGCTGAGATGTATAAGATCAATGGCTTCCCATGAATAGGAGGCATTAACAAGGTAGATTGGCTAGATATTGTTTGATCTATTGAAAACCTTATTCACATTCTTTGTTCCATTCATAGGTCACACCTTTATGTAGAGTTCTAGTAAATGGTTGTGACTTGTCAGCTAGCTGTGAGATGAAGCACTAAATAGATTGAAGCCGACCTTAAAGACCTCTAATTTGTTTGATATTGTGAGGTGGAGGCATTTCCATGATAGCTTGCACCTTTGCAGGATCCACCTTGATTCCTTTCGCGGAGATGATATAACCAAGCAATTTTCTTGAAGTTACCCCAAAAGCACATTTCTTAGGATTAAGATGTGGTCTGAATTTTTCCATACGATCTAGTATAGGGCCTAGATCAGTAAGATGTGCTTTCTTTTCCATCCTTTTAGCAAGGGTGTCATCAATATAATCATCCATTGTCTTATGCATCATGTCATGAAATATAGTAGTGATAGCTCTCTGATAAGTAGCTCTAGCATTTTTTAGACCAAAAGGCATAACATTCCAGCAGAAAGTACCCCACACACAAGTGAAAGCAGTATTTTCTTGGTCTTCTAGCACAATTTTGATTTGGTTATAGCCAGAGAAACCGTCCATTAGAGAGTAGATCTCATACCCTACTATCACATCCACAATCATATCAATGTTGGGTAGTGGAAAATCATCTTTTGGACATGCCTTATTCAAGTCCCTAAAGTCTATGCAAACTCTGATAGATTTATCATGCTTTGATACTGGAACTATGTTGGAGATCCATTCTGCATAATCAATGGCTCTGATGAACCCAGCTTTTGGAAGTTTCTCCAACTCTGCCTTGACAAGTAAAGCCACATGTGGATGCATCTTCCTAAGTTTTTGCTTGTCTGGTTTCACACCTGGAGCTATTGATAAGTGATGCATGATAAGATCAAGATCTACACCAGGCATGTTAGAGTATGTCCATGCAAAATTTATCTTTTTATCCTTGAAGAAATCTATGAATTCCTTGAGTTCTTCTGCAGATAATGACTTAGCCACATGAATAATGTGTGGATGTTCTTTTGTACCCAGATTTAATAGCTGAGTTGGCTCAATTAGCACCAATGAGCATTCCTAGAAATGACTCAGAAGTGCATCAAGTATCTCATCCTCAAGCACCTTAGAGAGGTTTTCACCTTCAGATATGTCTTTTCTTTTTACTTTTTTTAGCTCTAACACTACCACAGTGTGGTTTTCACCATCAGAGCACCTATTTTTTCTTCCTTTGATTTTATGACTAAGATACTTGATATCAGCCTCGGACATGTTGACACTTTCTTCACTAGTGGAGGATGTTACAAGTTTGACAACGTGAAGGTAGTAGGCTAGAGCATAGTCATTTTGGAATGTGATGACTTCATTGGATGAGGTAAGGGAATTCCATTCTATTAGCTCAGGATATTGGAGTGATAGAGAAGTGATGGGTTCAAGTGCATTCATGGTATAATCACCAAAAGCGTTGACTAGTAAGCTGAGAGCTAAATCGATCTCATTTGAAGGTGTGTTCAAATCCTTTTGACTCCTAGCGACCGTAGTAGAAGACATGTTAATGTTCATGGAATCAGACTCATTAGACCTTTCACTAGACCCTTCACCTACATCGAGAATCTTTTCATAGGATCCTTCTGACAAACTATCAAACTCATATTCATGAGAATCTGTGTTCAAACTCTAATTGGGATGTTTTCACCATGAAGGCTTGGGAGTTCTTGTGACACCAGCCTGTTCTTGTGCCAACTGATCTTGAAATTCTAGTGGTATGTACCACTCACCTTGGAAATTAGGGTCTTGTAACACTTTCCATTATTCATAGGTTAATGCATCAAATGGAGTGATTTTATCAGAATCACTATCAGTCTCAGTTGTACTGACATGCGGTACAAAATTATCTGGCTCAGCAAAGAATGCTACCAAGTCTGGAGGAATGGGATAAGGAAAGAAATCCTCGTCGAAGCTATCCTCTATAGTGTCATTTGTAGCTGTGCCTTCAGGTTCTGGTGGAGGATCTAGTTTTGGCACAAACTTGTTAATCCCTAGATGGAATGATATCTTCTTGAAGCCTAAACCAATTGTGTCTCTCATCTTTTGACCCATAGCTTTAATAGGTTCAACTAACCCATTACCATTCACTCCTATTGGACCACTCCCTTTGTATCCAAAGCATTTCATAATTTTAAGACCTTCACTGTTGGGATTTAGTTCATGAGCTGGGGCAGTCTGTTCTGATATGTTCTTTCCTTTGAAAAGCCAAGACTTAATAGCTCTTTCCTCATCTTCATCTTCTAATGGTGTTGAAGCCCGTACAAAGGCACCATCATAAACTATCTTAGGAGGAGTATAAGATCCATTGTTCTCAGAAGGTCTCCCATAAGAAAGAGGAGACGGAGGTAGAGCTGCTACCGATAGCACAGGTTCTATTTGATACCCCCCATGCCTATGTCTTTGATTTTCAAAGTCTGTTCCATGTCTCTAAGCTTGGAATCATAGAATTTTGTGTATTCTCTATTAGTCAGAACAAGACTATTAGCTGATTGTGTGAGCGCATTACAAGAAGAGCCCATACTAGCAGGAATTGTCACCTCTACGCCTTGGAAAGGAAACTTAATGCATTGATGATACGTAGAGGTAACCGCTTGCATTTCATGGATCCACGGTCTTCCCAGCAGGATGTTATAAGCAAGAGGAAGGTCCAGCACCTGACATGTGACATCTCTTTCAACCGGTCCAACCTGAATAGGTAACACAACCAAACCTTTATAATTTATTTCTTCTTCATCATAGGCCTTGATAGTTCTCTTGTGGGAATCTATGCAATCTTCATCATAACCTATCTGAGCAAGAAAGTGAGTAGAGAAAATATTGAGACCAACACCATTATCAATAAGGACGCGGTGGACTAGTTGTTTGCCAATCATGACCTCTATATGCAAAGGAGCATTATGCGGGTGACTAATCGAGTGATCATCTTCTTCTGAGAAGGATAAATAGTGCAGTGAAGTCAAGTGACCCACCATGGATTGAAAATGATCCAGATTAATGTCTTTGGGGACATTAGCTTATGTAAGAACTTTATCCAGAATTTGCCTATGAGCAGGCGAGATCTTCAACAACTCAAAGATAGTTATTTGAGCATTGGTTCTTTGCAGCTGGTCAAGAATGCTATAACCAGTAGTAGGAGGCGTAGGGACCACTTTCATGGTCTTGTTGGCAGAGCCAAAAATAGTTTTATCTGTGGGTTTTTTCGGTGTAGATGTAGTAGCAGGAGGGTCAGGACCCTTGATAGTGATTTTAGTGCAGGATCTGGTAGTGACGTTTGCACAATCCCGAGACAGCACAGATTCAGATGAGAAAGACCTAGGGCCTCTCAAGAAAAATGGGGTCTTAGGCTTAGGAGCACCCTCATTCCCCTTGGTACCAATCACATTACAATCCACTCCAACAGGTTCGGTCATATTGATGACATTGTCATAAGTGGCATGTGTGTAATTAACCTTGGCATTGTTGTTCTTAGTGTTGGAAGACTCGCCTTTCTCATGATGAGGAAAGGGATCTTTAAATGCCTGGTGATCTAAATTATTAATTTGATTTTCCACAACAATAACCTCATTATTGATTAAATCTTGGACTTTATGACACAAATAAAGACAAGTAGCAGTCTTATGACCCTTGTTTTGGTGATAGTCACAGTATGCATTTTTGTTCCACCAATGGGGTCGTGGTTGTGGATCATATAGACATTTTTCCAAAGGAGTGAGAATCTAATTTTGCACTAAAGTCTTGAAAACCACATCAAGCAGTTCTCCCAGGGAAGTAAATTCATGCTTGGGTTGAGGGGCCCAAGGTTTGTTGCTAGAGAATCTAGAAGGCGATTGAGGATTTGTTGCAGCCTTTTCAACGGCTTTGGTCGCTTGTATAATAGAAGTAAGATTGAAGACTAGTTTTGAAGGAGTTGGGGTTACATTATCAACCACTCCATCATTCACAACATCTTTATTCTTGTTGACAAACTTCCCTTTATCTTTGTCGGAAGAGGAGGAACCTTGTTTGTTGTCTTTGTATAAAATCAACTCCCCTATCTTAACCATAAATGCCTCTATCCTCATAGCTTGCTTTATTATGCTGTCAAAATTAAGGGGACCTTAAAGTTGTACTTGATACCCAAAATCAGGGGTGAGATTATCCAAGAAGATATCGAGTTTCTCAGATTTGGGTATTTTGCTAGGATACTTAGTGCAAAGTTGTCTCCATCTTTGGAGAAATGTCAAGTATGGATCCCCTTGCCTTTGCTTGAGATTGCAAAGGTCCCTGATGTTGATGGGATGTTGTATGTTGTGATAATAGTGTTGTATAAAGAGATTGGAAATCTCATCAAAAGTCTTGATGCCGGTGGGTAGTCAAGAAAACCACTCCATGGCAGGTCCACCCAAACTTCAGGGAAAGAGATGCATCAAATAGGTTTGATCATGAAAAAAATCCATAGACAGGGCCCCAAATTCTCTCATATGGTCCTGAGGATCAGTGGTACCCAAGTATTTATCATATTTAGGGAGTTCTACACCTTTGGGAAAAGGTGGCATATGAAGACTCCTATCAAAAGGGAAAGGACAAATACTCTCCATCATGAATTGTTGTGCAGGTTTGTACTTATCCTTCATAAGTTGGCTAATTTGATTTTGCATATCTTGAATCACCTTATGCAATTTGGTAGTCTCACTCTCTTCTTCTTTAGCCACAAGTGTTTCCACTTGGAAGTTTGAGGGTATCTTAACTCCTTGTTTTGCCAAATCTAGAAAATATTTCTCTTTATCTTGTGCAAGGAAAATTTCCATCATCTTGATGAGAGCCTTATTATATTTTGCAGCATCTATGTCATTTTAAGTTATTGGCTCATCATCATTACCAAGGATCTCGTAAATGCTTTGACCCTGATCTTGACTCTGGTCATATGGAGGAGGGCGATTATGATGTTTCTCGCCTTATTGACCTTGATCATTTTGAGATTGGTCATGAACATCGTTGTATTGGCCTTGCATGTAATTGAAAGGAGTTGTCATGTCATTGATGGGAGATTGTGTTGTGTGCACAACTTCAGTATGAGTGTGATTATTGAGCTGAGAATTCATGGTTAATGTAACTCTTGGCAGATCAAAGGGGTTGATAGGATTGAAAGGATTGATATGTTCAAAAGGATCACTAAGGCAGTGACGATCGTCAATAGGATCAACCCAAATAGGTGACTTTCTGAAGCTTTGTTGATCTGAAAGAAATGAATTTTGTTGATCTTGAAACAAAGGATTAGAGCACATCTGAAACACTAGTTTATGATTCAGACTAGGATCTTTACTAAGTATAGAATAGGAACTTGAGGATCCTTCTTGACTATCAAGTTGAATGACAAATTCAAAATTATCTTTTCTTGGATTACAAGGTTTACCCTTACTTGTGCCAGAACCAAGAATGGGGAGTATATTACCGCTTCTAGTCGTAATAGGCATAGATGAAGATGAAATGAGAGAGGACCTAGGATCCAACTTAGAACTCTGTCTCTAGAGATAACAAAAAGGAGATAATAGGCTAGAACATCCAAGATGTGAGATGCACCGAGCATGAATCATCAAGAGTATGGCTAGAATAGCTGAGATGTGACTATCGCATTGCAAGGTACAAAAACATAGAAAAGATAGGACAAAGACAAAGAGACAAGATGAGTTTGAGTAAGAATAGGTCATTTTGCAACTTGAAACAACCAGTTTCAGACTATAGACAACAAGGAAACAGGTAATCAGACCTTAGGAAAAAGTCAGATCAGACAAAAAAATCACCAGTCAGCGGGAAAAAGCTCATTGTTCTAGGACACCAGGGTATAGATTTTCATGAGGAAGTGTTGTTTCATGCAAGGAAGTGCTCAACTGTGTGCAAGAAAATGTAAGCTTGCACGAGGAAGTGCTTAATTTCTGAAATCTCACGTGAGAAAACTCTGGATTTCAATAAACAGACTCAGTTTTTGAGACAAAAACTAGATTTTGAGACACAGTCAGGACTGTTCTCTGACATAATTTCTAGATTCAGGGTAGTTTTATGATAGTACAGATCAGCAATCTTAGTTTGAAGGTGACAAGCACTCGTTAACAAGCATGAAGTTTCAATCAAGCAATAGTTGTAAACAGTTCTACCAAGGACAAAGCAACTTGGCAGAATCATGGGAGTCTTTGTCTGATGGAGAAGACAAAATCCGTGCCCCGCTGTCTTATGCGTATGCGTGCACCTCACACAACAGTGTCACCCCCGAGAGGGCGCTCATTTTTTTGGTGTTTTCAAGGACTAATTATATATGTTTAAAGGTTACCCTTAAAGTAGGGGCCAGTGTCATATACCACTTCAAGCATCCAAGTGCATACCTATGTCAAGAATCTAGGGGAGAGATTCTTCCCTCTCCCTGCGCACAAATTATGTCTTCTTTCAGAGGTGATCCAGGTAGGCATCTAACTAAGAGATTTTTTAGTGGGCTTCCATTCACAATAACGTTCGGTGCCTCTGATACAGATCTGGGGCCTCGCAGCCACACCAACACTTGAAAGTCATACACCCTTGCAAGCAAGGCTGGGAGCGGCGCCGCTCATTACAAAAAACAAGGCTTTCTCAAGATGATAGTTAGAATCATGAGAAAGAAGTTACCATGGCTTTGGAGTCTTTGGACTCAACAAAGAAGACTTTATTATAGTGGCAGAATCGCCAGTGATAGGTGTGTACTCACTTGGGTCATTCCCAGAGGTTTAACTTCCGGTAGGCCCTCTAAAGGTGACACAAACTTGGCTTGGATTCAAGGGTCTGATTTTTTTATTCTCTCAAAGAGAGAAGAGCATACTTCTCTACTTCTTCACCTTACCCAATCATGCAAGACATATTCATCACCGAGCTAGCTTCACTCCACCAAATCCGCAAGCCTTTGGGTTTCTAATTCTCTCAAAGAGAGAAGAGCATAATCCCCTAACAAGTAGATGTGTTAAAGATCCACTAACTTGCTCTGCTTCCCCAGGTATCCGTTATTCTAGCAACATCTGGGTCTTGGTTTCATCCATGGGCATCACTTCCATGTAATGAAGAGCCTATTCCCCTACTTTGCTATCAAGACCCTTAAGAAATTTTAACAAAGCCCTATTTAAACTATGTGAATGAAAAATAGTAAACAAGCACAACATTTTTAATATGTCTTTGAAAACCGTCCTACAAGCAAACCGTTAGCAAGTTTTCATGATCTTTGACAAGCGACCTGCAAACCACTGTTATGCTATAGCAGAAATAAGAAACATGAAATCAATAGCAGAAAGTAAATGTCAGAAAATGATAACAGTAAATTGCAGAATCTAAAAATTTAATGACTGTCTGTAAAACTTCATGTGAGAAAGTATTTCGCTATGTGTGAGAAAGTGTAGGGACCTGCGTGAGATTGTGTTTCCTCGCGCGAGAGAGTGCTACTAAGAGCAAAACTTTGCGCGGCTCGATCTGAAATTTCATATGAGATTCTGTACCAATGATGTAAGGATGTACGACAGAGTTCAAATTTCTATCAGAAAATTTTGAGAGTGAGGTTAGAAATCATTTTTTCTGCCCCACAGTAGGTGCCAAAATGTTATGTGTCTGAAAGTGACCTCTAAATCAGGCACAAACACAACATGGTCATTGCTCAATCATCAAATTTGCAAAAATGAACATGAATTATCCATTTCACAAATTTGATTGAATCAACATGTTTCCTCCTATTTAGTTGGGGTGTCAAATTTACTCTTAGAACGAGAGCCAACAACCAAGACCATTGCTAAAATGGAGTATTTCAAAGCATGATAAAAAATGAAATTGAACTACACTATATGAGAAATGTTATTGCAATTAAAGAATTGAAAGTGCATATTTATTCTAGAAATCTTTGAAGAGATGATAAAATTAAGCTATTAGATGTGTAAACAAAACTACATTAGGATGCAACATGTTACTAATCCAAATGAAACTAAAGCTAATTATGCAATAAAGCTTAAAAACATGAAATAAAATGAGACAAGATTTCGCTATAATTTTGGTGCTCTCTAATTGATCCCCTCAAATGAAGAAAATGAGGTCCATAATATAGAACAACTTGAGAAGGGGATGAAGAGTTTCTTGAAAAGAAAAAACTGACTCTTCATCTCCATGGAGGAAGGTGAGACAATTTTGGAGGAATTATTTAATTAGAAGAATGAATTATTGCCACATGAGTGACTTTTCATATGGAATTATGGGATTCCTTTTGAGGATAATTCACTCAAATAAGAAAATAATTTTTTAAATTCCTCTTGATGTGTATTTAGCTAAAGGGGGTGGAATTAATTTAATTTAAAAGCACTTAGGACTTTAGAATTAAATTAATTAATCATAGGGATTTTTGATCTAATAAACCTTGATAATTCAGGAATTAAATATAGTGTGAGATTTATGCAAATTCAGGTTTTCTGCATTTGAGACCAAGTCAATTAAAGTCAATTAGGAAGGAGAATTTTCCTAGTACAATAGGACTTCGATGATGATAAAATGCACCAAAATTGATTAGAATTGTAAGGTGCCAATTTTGGGGTGTTACACCAGTGGTAATTAATTGATGCAGATATGCATCAGTCCAGTGGTTTCAGTGCTATATCACTCTCTAGACTTGATGTGTGGATCTACTCCTTAGGTGGAGTGATCGTAGGAGAACACTATGGAGTACATTTGGGTGATCTTGCACCTAATTTTTGGACATGAAGATTTGAAAAAGCTACACCTTACAAAAGACTACAGATGAGTTATGGCACCCTTTTCCATTGCTGCCAAAGGGGGAAGGAATCTATGTGAAAATCTCTATTATTTTGGGGAGATTTGTGTTGAGGATATAAAGAAGATTGTATTGAGAGAGAGTACTTTTGGGTTGATGAATATGGATTTTCCCATATGTTTCCATCAATTCCAAAGGGGGATATTGTTGGATGATATCAGTTTTGGTTACTGATCATGGTGTTGATATTCATTTTTTGTCACTGATGTCAACATATATTTCTGTGGAGAAAACAGACTGGCTGCTTGACTGGAAGAAGTGTACGGACACCATACGGATGATTCAGAATTATTGAAGTTGGATTTTAGTAGAAGGATGTGTACTGGCCTTATTACTAAGGTTGCTTGACTGAAGATTAAATATTGTGGTTGTTATAGTTGATTTGGTGAAGACTGAATTTCAGTACTATAATTGTGATTTTGGACAGAGCAGGTCTCTCTGTTTCTAGTATATCTTTCTACTAAAGATATTTCAGATGATGCAAGCTTACTGGTGGACATCTGACATATGTTCAAGTAATGGGTTGAGTTTGATTTTTGTTTTTTTATTGGTGATGTCAGTTGTGGCATGTATTCTGGAGAAGACCTATTTACTAGCCGACTTCGGACATGTAGCGTGTAAAATTAATTATGAGCATGGATTGCGGATCTTGAAGTATATGTGATTGATTGTAATTGATGTTTACTTTTTATAGGTACTGTGTGTATCTTAGCAAGGGGTTATATAATTATTTGAATGATAGAAAGCCTTAATTGGCCGACCTAGTTAATTATGTATTAGGAAAGCTTAACTGGTTGACCTAATGAATTATTGTAAGAGGGTATATATGATTGATCTTTTCTTGTGGAGAAGATGTGGCAGAGAATAAAGGATAGAGATGTGTGGAAGCTGCAAAGCTTGTTGACTGCTGGATATAGAGCAGAGTTGATGATTGTTATACTTCATTGGAACTTACCAAGAAAAGACAGTTTCTATCAGATAGTTCACTAGATTGTGTATTTGCTTTACACACTTGATTCGGATTGTAAATCCTTGAGGGTGGCTTTAACCTTCTTTGGGAAGTGTGCCTTGGCAGTGAGTCTACTATTTTAATTGACTCCTAATAGGGTCTATCTCCTAACAAGGAATGTGTACTATAATATTGTAACAAGCTCCTAAAAGGGATAATATATTTTAATAGGGATACTATACTCTCAGCACATTATTTGTGGGTGTTAATTCCCACCGAGGTTTTACCTTTAACAGGGTTTCCTCGATAACAAATATTGTTTTATGGTGTTGGCATTTACTATGTTATCATTTACTTTTGCTGATATGGTTTATAAAGTTTAAAGTTTAATAATCTATACTACAACTGATTCACCCCCCCTGTCAAGTTGTCTTGTGGACTGTTATTCCTAACAAAACATACCACATCGAAGCTAAAAAAAACTTACAGTAGAACATTCTTAAACTAGCACAAGCCTATAGTAGGCTTTCCAAGCCAAAATTTGTTAGTTGGATAGGACCAACCTCTAGGTGCTCCTACACCAGGGACCATATTTGTGATAGTTTCTACCTTATGTTTAATTTAGTCTATTTCCTATTTTTTATCATCTATTATCTTCTACATTTGGTCTTCTCCACTCAATTTTCTTATATATCATTTCTTTTTAAATGTCTAGAGATAATGAATGATGAGTTAAATAACTAGGAGGATTATGATCAGAAACTGTTACCCTTGCACTCGCATTATCGATATCTTCTTCTAGATTTTCTTCCTATGGAACTTGTTGAAAATCATGCAATTCTGGTTGAGAAGTAGGTAGAGGTCGCTCAGACTCTGCCATCTAGTTTGTTGCATCAATCAAGTTGTCCAGTCCTTGCAATTCAATAATTTCTATTGACTGACTTCCTAAGTATCCAATTGTTGTTGTATTGGATAATTTTCCTCCCTAATTTCTTGATCATTTATAGCTTCAAATATTTCATCACATCGCACAAGGGGGTCACTTATCTGATCATCTACTATTAATGGAAGTTGATCGCCTTATGAAGGTGAATCCAAAGGACCTTCTTCAATTTCTGCTACTACTTCCATCTCTAACTGTTCATCTGATTCCTCAATATGTATGGGAGATTTTTTTATGGTCTCTCTTCTTCTGAAATATTGGTAATAGGTACTTCTTCTTGTGGAACTTCTTTGGAGGACTTAGAAGTTTTGATAGGAATTTTTGTCATTGGTTCCTCGATCTACCATGAACCTTTCATACAGAGCCAAGAAATTTTCCTTTTGGATGGTTCTACAGTCATTGTAGGATATTTTCTTTTTCTTTTTACCAGTAGACTTGGCTGTAGGAAAGGAAGCTGCAGCAGATGATGTGTCTTTTGCCTTCCTTTTCTTAGAGCTAGGGATAGCAGATTTAGAATTTGTTATAAATATTAAGAACACAAATAGAGATAAGGAAACATGAAAGAATCCAAGAGAGATTTTCAAGAAGAATTTTACCAAAACCAAGTTAAAGAATGACGATTCAAGAACTTTAACCAAAAGCACCAAGAAGATCAAGATCAAAACCAAGACAATGTTTTTGAAAGGGGAAAACTAAGAAAAACCCCTTGTGCATAAATATGAATGAGGAAAGAAGCAGAGAGAGAGAGAGAGAGATAGAGAGAGCTCATAATTACAATATTGCAAGAATGAGAATGAGAGAAGAGAAAAGAAATCCAACTTGAGAGAACCAACTTAGAACCATGTGAGAACACCCTAGAACCCTAAGAAGTGTGTGAGAACCATCTCTTAAGTAGAGATGAGTGGAGGAGTTTGCATGTAACTTCCAACCTCTATTTGTGCCACATTCACATTTGGTGTGTGCCATGTGTGAGAATCCTCACAAGGAGGAATATATAAATTCCTTATTAAAGGAATTAAAAATATGAGACAAGACCTTGGTATATCTTTTAATTACATAGATACTAAGGAAAGATTAATTCTAACATCCCCCTTTAATCTTTACTTGGGGAGATCAAATCAATAGGTATGACACGCAAATTTTTACAATGATTTTGAGATGTTTCTTTTGAAAGAGTCTTCAGGAGATCATTGATAGCTTGATCATCATGTATTTCTTCAACTGGATTGGTAGAGCTTGAATGGTACATAGTGTGTGTGCTTGAATGTGACCTCTAAATTAGGAACAAACTCAACATAGTCCTTACTCAATCATTCAATTCACAAAGATAAACATGAATTTTTCATCTTGCAAATTTGATTGAAGCGACTTGTTGCCTCCTAATTAGTTGGGGATGTCGAATTTACTCTCAAAATGAGAGCCAACAACCTTGACCATTGCTAATATGGAGGATTTCTAAAGTATGAGAGATAAGCAAGTTTCCATTAATCTATGAAAGAAAATGCAATTAATCTAGAAATGAAGTGCCATTAGACTAGAATTGAAATGCATAATAATCTAGAATTGCTTGAAAAGATGATGGAATTAAGATACTAAATATGAAAGCAAACTACATTAAGAATCAACAAATTATTATTAATCCAAATGAAATTAATCTAATTATGCAAAATAAAGCTTAAAAGCATGATAACAATAAGGTAAAATCTAACTATAGTTTTGATTCTCTCCAATTCATCCTCTCAAATGAAGAAATGAGGCCCATTATATAGAAGAACCATGGAAAGAGGGTGAAGAGTTTCTTGAAAAGAAACGGTTGCCTCTTCATTTTCATGGATGGAGATTGAGACAAAAATGCAAGAATTATTTAATTAAAATAGTAGATTATTGCCACATGAGTGACCTTTCATATAGAATTATGGAATTCTTTTTTAGGATAATCCATTCAAACATTTAAATAACTATTCAATTCCTTTTGATGTATATTAGCTAAAGGGGGTGGAATTAATTTAATTTAAAAGCACTTAGGACTTTAGAATTAAATTAATTAATCATAGGGATTTTTAGCTAATAAACTTTTATAATTTAGGAATTAAATATAGTGTCAGATTTATGCAAATTTAGGTTTACTGCATTTGAGACCAAGTCAATTAAAGTCAATTAGGATGAGAATTTGCCTAGTACAATAGGACTTCGATGATGAGAAATTGGAGGAATGCACCAAAATTGATTGGAATTATAAGGTGCCAATTTTGGGGTGTTACACATAGGAATGTTTGCTAAGTGGATAGCACTTTGACAATATAAAGATGTAATTGCTTGCAGAGAGGGGCCCAAATATTTAAGTGACCATTGAGATTATTGCGATGCATTTATGAATTCTATAAATTCATTTCTAGTAGAAAATAGAGGTGGAGCATGATCAACACCTGAGCCTGGAATAAGGCAAGAACCACTACTAGAGCTCCCATCATTGGGATATCCTAGTGTTGAATCAGTAACAGTTTAGAAAGTAAAATCATATTGTGAATCATCAGTCATAAAGTCAAAAATGCAATCTTCAGTTGCATAAAACAAATCTGTAATGTATTCATCATAATATGAAACATCAAGAGGAGGAGAGCTACCATCATTAACCTCCAAAAAAATCATATGATTAGTACCATCATTATGAATTTCATCTTGATTGATGCATATATCTTGCAAAGTGTTATAATAATAATAATTTGCAACTATGAAAATTTTGATAAGCAAATTTTGCATAAAGTTTGATAAATATAAAAAGAATCTAATTATTAAAACTTATAATAACTTGCATCGAATAATGAAAAAAATATTATAAACAAAGGTAATGCCAAATGGAAGAACAATGTACTAGCTGTCAATAACAAGATGCTCCCCATGGGAAAGATGCAGCCTAAAATATACAATTCTAAGCCTTAAAATTAACAATTGGAACAATATTGAAACTACAGAAAAGATATGGTTGAAGTATTCTTCTTTAATGAAGCTGCAGCAGCAAATGAAGAGGGGAGACTGGCTTCTAGTGTGAGATAAGGCTTGTGCAAGAGTGGAGGGAGGGAATATGCTACAAAACCAAAGATTAGGAATGAATGGCGGTTGTGCAGGGAATATGCTACAAAAACAAATTGTTGCGCTAATCATAGGAACCAAAGAGAAGCTAGCTTGTTGGGATTGGCGTGAGAAAGAAAGTGCAGGTATGCACTGGGATAAGATAGCGGTTGAAGGATAGATAATGCAAGAAACCTTGAAGGGGGATGCTTGGCACGGATATGAATAAGACAGAACAAAAAATGTTTTGAAGAGATGTAGTAAGAAAAAAAATTGAAGGGAGAGAGTGCAGCGATGGAATGAAGAAAAATGTTTTTAAGAGATGTTGTTGTTACAAAAACATTTTGAAGGGAGAGAGTGTAAGAATGGAATAAAGAAAAATGTTTTTAAGAGATGCTACTAGGGGAGAAGGTAAGGCTGTAAGGGCATAAAGAAATGATGAGAACAATGGAGAGGACATCACCAAATGCAAAAGAAGTAAGCAAAAAACAAGGAGGAGGGTAGGAGAAGCTGTGATGGGAGCAGCAAGAAAGAAGTTTAATAAGATATCACAAAATTAAATAGAAGAACCAGAGTTATATGGAAGGACAAATGAGAGTTGGAGAAACCTGCAAGGTATAGATATTAGAAATAAGAGATTAATAAGCAAAAAACAAAGATATAATAAACAGTAAACAGAATATAAGCAGATATAATGAAAAAAAATAGTAAATTGTTGAGATATATTAGTAACCAGTGATTAGAAATATAAAACAAATAAACCCTACAAGATAGAGTTATGAATTGAATCCTGCAAGAACAACATTAAAAACCCATGCATGCAACAAAAAATAGACTTAGGGAAATGAGAAAATCTGCAAGAAACGTTAGAAACATATATTAATATTGAATTAATGAGAAAATAGAGAACATGCAAAACTGAAATCCCTTACAGTTTCCTAACAGAGGGAAAACATATATCTGGAAAAACTATAGACTAGATAAACAATAAAAACTGGGTTTGGCTGTGAACCGGCCAAACCCAAAAAAAAATTCAAAAAATCTGCAACAAAAGTTAGATCGAGAAATCCTGCAAACACTCAAACAAGGATTATTAGCTCTGATACCATGTTAGAAATATTAAGAAAAAAAATAGAGATAAGGAAACATGAAATAATCCAAGAGAGAGCTGCAAGAAGAATTTTACCAAAACCAAGTTAAAGAATGACGATTCAAGAACTTTCACCAAAAGCACCAAGAAGCTCAAGATCAACACCAAGACAATGTTTTTGAAAGGGGAAAACTAAGAAAAAACCCTTGTGCATAAATATGAATAAGGAAAGAAGCCAATAGAGAGAGAGAGAGAGAGAGAGCTTGAGCAATAGCTCATAATTATAATATTGCAAGAATGAGAATGAGAGAAGAGAGAAGAAATACAACTTGAGAGAACCAATTTACAACCATGTGAGAACACCCTAGAACCATGATAAGTGTGTGAGAACCATCTCTTAAGTAGAGATGAGTGGAGGATTTTGCATGTAACTCTCACACTCTATGTGTGCCACATTCAAATTAGGTGTGTGCCATGTGTGAGAATCCTCACAAGGAGGAATATCTAATTTCCTTATTAAAGGAATTACAAATACGAGACAAGACCTTGGTATATCTTTTAATTACATATATACCAAGGAAAGATTAATTCTAACAGAATTCTTCTCTTTCTCAACCTCTTGAACATTTTCATCTATTTTTCCTTTCCCCTTTTCTTTCCTAATGGTTTCCCTAGTCCTTGTAGGGGTTTGTGGTGAAGTGCTAGGAGTAGGGTTTGCAACAGGAGTATCTTTAATATTAACAATAGAGGGTTTTTTAGTCTCTAGTTATTGGGATGTTGCAGCTATAGGAGACTCAAAAGTAGGGGATGTTCTATAAGATGAAGATCCTATTGTTATTTTGGCAAACCCCCAAGGAGTCTCAACTCTCTGCATTATGACCCTTCCCCTAGGTCCTACATTTTCCAATTGGACACTTCTAGTGGTTACAAAATCATCCTAGATCATTTGATAAAAATCCATCAAAGACCTTTCTACCAGTAATTTAGTCAACCCATGATGTGTGATAGAGTGAGGTTTACCCTTTTGAGTCTCCCCAACACTAATGTTGAGTAGATTATGCAAATAATTGGGAACATTCACTAGAAGCCCATGACGCATGTGACTCAATAGCTTAAAATGCATAGAATGCAAACAACAAAACCTTCCCTCACAAGTCAAATATCTAATAACATAAATATCCAGTTCTAACCAAATGAGAGGTAGTGAAAGTCTTTTTGTACCTTTCTTATCATTTTGTAAAGGGCAGTCTAAAGGATGCATAAACTGAGCTCTTTCTATTCTAGCATCATATTCTTCATGATACCCTTTCACCTATGGCTAGGAGACCAATTACCTTTGCAATTATTTCTTTTGTGGAATCAACCCTTAAACCTTTTACTCTTGCTACATCATTTAAGAGGGTGCTGGAAAATTCTCTTGTGATATTATCGTCATAACCATCTAACTTTATAAAGTAATCAAGTCATCCACAATTTCTAAATCTTTCAACACAGACTTGATCCTAAAATGCCATGGTATGAACCATGGGTTCATGCCTCACAGGTGGTCCTCCCATGGAAGCTTCTTCAACCTCTACAAAAAATATTCCAATAATTCCTTAAGGACTGAATGACCAATTCTCTGCCACTTAAAACCTCTACAAATTTTAAGGAAATGCAGTTCCAACAAGCTTTGATTCTACCTCTGAAATCAATTATTTTTTTAACTCCCAATCTTCTTGCAAAAACCCTCTGGTCTACCTAAATTTAGAAAATTATCTAATAATTATGGAGAGTATAGGCTTCCTAAGATTTTTTATGGGATTTTAATGGCAGCAAGAAGAATGAATTAATGAGCTCATGTAAAAGTATTAAAGAAAATATTTTGAGGGATTTTTAAAAATATTTCAAACGCTTAACCAGTCACATCAAAATCATTCAAAAATTGTAAGCAAACTACAAGCATAGGTGACTTGACCCATGATTTGACACTTTTGCAATTTCACTGACTTTTTTGCGATTTTGCCTAAGGTAGTGTGACATGGACATGATGGCATCCCTACCCCCTACTTAAACTAGGATGTGTCCACACATGAAAGTGGAGAAGGATAGGATGGACTTGTAAAGATGTAATAAATATACATTAACTAAATTATGCAATAATGAATAAATCAAGTGATAATTAAACATAATTGCACCTTTTATGAATGTGATGAGAGATAAATGCAGACTATGCGTTCTTATGGCGAGCAATGTGCATCGTGACATCATTGTTGGAGGTACGATGAATTAGTTGATGAGGTAGAATTTGAGTTGGAATAGAAGATGTGTGGCATGAAATGACAGTGAATGATTATTACGAAGAAAGAGTACTTCCATGAGAAGTGGAAATATTTATTATGAGTGCATGCAAAATTGAAGTTAAAGAGATTATGGGAGCATAAGTCTTCCAACTTCGGTTGCAGAAATATCAACCTCTTGTTGATTTATAATTTGTTGTAGGAACTCTTGCTTAGTTAAATTTTTTTGATACAACCTGAGTCTATGACCATTCACCAAGAGTTTAAACTGAATAAGATCAATTGTGGATAATTTTACTACTCCGTTATCAAATACTTTCTTTGATATGTTTTTCATGTCATTTCTTTCGTTAATTTTGGACTAACTCCGTCTGATGCAGGGCTGATTTTTTATTTCATCCAAGGCATTGAGATGTAGGATTCTATCTTTTTGTGTTGCAGAGAGAACCATTTCAAGTGCCAATTTTGTTATGAGAGTTTTATATTCAAACTGAATTGGCATGACAACTGCCTTACCATACAATATTTCAAATGGTGTGAAGCCTATGGTTGTTTTCCAAGTTGTGTTGTATGTCAAAACTACTTCAGAGAGTCTATTTTCCCAATCCTTTTTTATGAATGTGCACTATTTTTGTTGGGACTGACTCTATCTCTCTATTTGTAATGTATGCTTGACCATTGGCCTAAGGGTGATAGGGGCTTGATTTCTGATGCCTGATATTTTACACATCGATCAATGTTGTGATCAATGTGGAGGTGAATTGAGCTCCTTGATTTGTGACAGGCCCCCTTGGTACTCCATATTGTGTGAATATATATTCATATAGAAACTTCACAACCTTTTTGTCTCTAGCATGATTCATAGGTTTGACTTCTATCCATTTGGTGACATAATTATGCATACCATGATGTAAGAGTTATCATTTGAAGGTGGACCAATGGATCCAACAAACTATAGACCCTATTTATCGAATGGTGTGACTACAACCTAAGGATAAAGGGGCATCTCATCAGACTTAGAGGGTCTGCCCATCCGTTGGCATCTGTCACATTTTCTGGTGTAGTGGTTTGTATCCTTATGTAGTATAGGTCAATATTAACTTGTAGTTAATATCTTCATAGCTATTCTTTTGGCTGCAAAGTGACCACCATATGTCTCATCATAGCATGAATGAAGGATATCATATGTTTCATCCTCCCGCACACATCACCTCATAACCTGGTCTGGTCATGTATAGAGTAGGCAACTAGTAATCCAAGAAAAGTTAAAACTCTTCTCAACTAGTAATGTTTTCTCTTTGGGTGAGAAGTGTGTAGTAATCTTATTTACAGCTAGGTAGTTAGCAATTTCATCATACCAAGGTGTTTTAATAGTAATATAAAATAGATGTTCATCAGGGAAACTATCATCAATGACTTCATAATTTTCCTCTGCTTGGATCCTAGAGAGAAAATCTGCCACTACATTAGCCTTATCTAGCTTGTCTATTATTGTGCTGTCAAATTCTTGCATCAGAAGAAACCATCTTTCTAACCTCGCTATTATTACAGGTTTGTTCACAAGATACTTTATTGTTGCATTATCAGTATGTACAAAAAACTGATAGCCAATAATATAATTTCTGAACTTATTAAAAGCATAAATGACTGCTGACCTTTATTTTTCTGTGACAGTGTAGTTTAATTTAACTCCTTGTAGATTTTTAACTTATGAAGTAAATGAAATTTTCAACTACTCCATCTTTCTAGCCCAATACTACTCCTATGGCATAATCTGATGCATCAGTGTGAATTTGAAAGGGCAATGACCAATTGGGTCCTTTAAGGATTGGTGCTTGAGTAAGAACCGACTTAAGCTACAGGAAAGCTTCTTCACAAGATTTTGTCCAATTGAACTTCGCATCTTTGGTCAACAAATTATATATTGGTCCTGCCATTTTGATAAAGTCTTTGATAAACCTCCTATAATATACTATGTGACCCAAGAAGCCTCTAACATATTTTTACTTTCTAGGAATAAGAAGGTTAACAATGAGTTCAACTTTTGCAGGATCTTCTTGAATACAAGCCTCAGAGATATAATGGCCTAACACTACTCCCTCTTGCATCATCATGAAGCACTTTTCACTATTTAAGGTAAGATTATGTTCCTCACATATTTGCAACACTTTGCCTAAATTGGTTAAGGATTCCTCAAATGCAGTGCCATATGTGGTAAAATCATCCATATATATCTCCATACAATCATGTGAGATATTAGAGAATATATTGATGACTTCTCTTTGGAAGGTTGTTGGTGCATTATAAAGGTCAAGTGGAAGAAAAAAATAGACATAAGTTCCCCAAGGGAATGTGAATGTGGTTTTCTCTTGATCCTCATGAGAAATCCTAATCTAATCATAACTGTTACCCTATTTTTCATCATGCCAAAATAATAGACAAATAGTAAGGGTGCATTTAGGTTCTTTCATTTAACAGTTCTTTTCAAGTGATCTGGATCATCATTTTGTTATTGCATTCATATCAGATTTTTTTTTATTGTACTCTAAGTATTGATCACATGCCAAAATTTTATAGCCAAATTCATAAATTGATCATTACATTGTGCATTTATACTGAATGAAATTTACAAATGTTCCATTCATACTTCATATATCATATCAATAAGTAGAGTACAAAGTGCAGAATAGAAAGAAGAGATAGAGTATGAGTGAGTCCTCTACATTTCCTTGAAGTTGTCTGCATATCTGAAGCTGGTTGTCTTGTCTGGTCATAGTTATCCGGGTCTCTGTCTGAGTCTGCATATGTCTGGTCCTAAGTCTTTAGGGGTTGTCCTGCATCATATTTAAAAGAGTGTTAGATCCGGCTGGATCTAAGCAATGAAAAGAACAAAACAACATACATTATCAAATTCTTTCATAGCTGCATATATTTTTGATATTCAATGCAGTAACAGGATGAGCATGCACATAAAGTGAAAAGTAGTGTTGAAGACAATGGTGTCGCATTATATTAGTGAGCACACCAGTGGTTTTATGGATGCCCAAAATTGACCACTGGGTTATGATCACTAATATAATGTGATAATTTTGGTGTCTTAAGCTTAACAGAGAAATGCATTGTTCAAAACAGACTGGTATTCTTCACAGTTGAGAAAAAAAAAAAGAAGATGTTGTATACTTTTCATCATGGTGCTCACAGAATCAGTGTATTGTTTGGATATTGTTTATTTGCTGAATAGATGCTGAAATTTCAAGTTCAAATTCACAGAAGTTTGTTTATGAGTGTCATGAGCCCGTGCTCGAACTTCATAAACAAGTTTCAGTGTTGGTGTTACATTTATTTTAAATCTTGATATTTAATGGTACATATGCTGACAATAACAAATTCCCTATTCAATGTGTAATAAAATGTATTAGAAATGATACAGGCTGTATCGTGTTGTTCCTTATTGACCACAGGCAGGAAATGATAAAAACAACAGTGCTAAATGCTAAGGACAACCTGAGGGAAGTGCAACCTTTTTAAAGAGAAGTGGGTCCACAATTCAGAGGGACCTCTTTATACAAATGAGACCTGTGCTCATATTCAAGGTCACCAAAATTGCATGAGGAATGGTCGTCCTGACAAGGAATATTTATACTGGAGATGGAAACCAAATGGCTGCAACCTTCCATGATTCAATGCTACAATGTTCCTAAAATTAGTTAAAGGAAAAGTTTGGGCTTTTGTGGGTGATTCAGTAGCCCGTAACCAGATACAATCTCTTTTGTGCATGCTTTCTAAGATTGAACATCCAAACAACACATACAAAGATAGGGATAATATATTTGCACACTGGCATTTTCCATCATATAACTTTAGACTGATCATTCTATGGTCATGGTATCTTGTATAAGAAACAAAGGAAGAGTTTAAGGGAGTTCCTAGTGGAGTTGTAAAGCTCCACCTTGATGTTCTAGACCCAGAATGGGTGACTTTGCGACCAAATATAGATGCCCTTGTTCTATCCATTGGCCACCGGTTTCTACAATCAGCTGTATACATTATGAAAGATGAGGTATTAGGTTGCCACAATTGTCAAGGAGTCAATGCCACACAGTTGGGCTTCTATTTTGCATTCAGACATGTTGTTAGAGCTGCACTTGAAGGAATCCATTTACTACCAGGATTCCAAGGAACTGCTTTTCTGCAAAGCTTTACAGTAGATCATTTTGACAATGGTCAATAGCCCAACAGGAGTTTAAGATGCACAAACAGTGCCATATGTTATGGCAGATTCAAGAGCACTTGAAACTCACGGGAAATGAATGAGAAGGACTTCAATGACATGAATTTCAAAGAGAGGCATATTGGAGTGCCTACATCACAGTCCATGGATGGAGATGCTCACTGGCCAATGTTGGTGGTAGTTTAGCATCCAAGTACGTTAAGGGATGAGTCTTTTAAAGATGTACCTTGTTCTAAAGAAGCACTGAGTTGTGTAGGAAAGTCTTCCAACTCTTATATCAACATTTCTAGAAGCATAAGTTCCCCTTTACTTTGAGGTCACTCATTATCTTTGGTACCTGATTCTACATCATTAGAAAGTTTGCAGTCCTCTTCACAGAGTTCTCAATATCATGTCTCAAAAGGTTCAAATGGGGAAAGATACTACAAGAATGAAAGCTAGAATTTTTTATTCCAGGAACAAAGTACATGAGAAGGGCACTATGGAACATATGCCAGATGTACTTGTAGATATTAAAGACATCAAAAACTTTTCATTTGATCCGTCTGGTAGAAACAAGAGAAGAGAATAGTGAGCTCACGGGTGGAGAACAGTCCCATTATGGTAAGCAAATCACAAGTAGCAGATGAAAGCCAAGGAATAGTTCAACAGAGAATTCATTTACGCAAACAAGAGGAGAACAACTGGTTCCAACTTGTAACCATACGTGAACTACATTCAAGCATCTAATATAGGATGAGTCAAGCATTGCAAAGTAATAACAAAGGGTTCAAAATATTGAACTTACAGTTTTATATGATCATCACAGAGCTTGAGACCGACTGAAGAATCCAGCAAATGCCTATTTTTTCTCATATTTTGAGGGTTTCATCTCTAGTAAGCATGAGTTCATTCAAACATGGTTGCAGATATCTACTCCTGTGCTAGGGTTTTGACCCTAAAATTTCTTGCAAAATACAAAAGAACAAAGCAAAATGAATGCCCAAATGAAACAACAAAAATTTGGAGTCCGCGAGAGAGTGACTGTCAGAGAATATCAATGCAGTTGCAGGAGATAAGTGCCAGCTTTAGCACTTTGAAAATATCAAACAAATGCCACCTTTCTTCCTAAATCACGTCCCTCATATCATGTATGGCAAAGTGGGTGGAGGTCATGTCGACTCCCCAATCTGTGTTTTCATTTACTTAGCTTTACGTAAGTTAGGGATTTGATTAGAAAGATAGGTTAGGATATTTTAAATATTTCAAATTTTGATATTAAGTCTTTATTAAAATTTGGCATTATGTTGTAATAAGGTTTTTTTTTAATTCCTCTATTAAAAGCCAATTTTATTAAAGAGATAAAATTTTGGCATCACATTGTGAAAGGAATTTTTATTCCTTATTTTTAGCCAAAATTTAGAGGCATTAGTCATTTTCGAAATTGGCCTTTAGGGCTTCGTTTTGGGCATCAATTGTGCCATAAAACTAGGGATTGTGCTATTTTGGAGGAGCTAGTTGTTAGGCTTGATTTTAGGCATCATTTTGGCCTTTAATTTGGGGATGATCTATCTGTTTGAGAGGGTCTTTTTGGAGGGAAATCTCATTTTCGAGATTAGCCATGTGGGCTATTTAGTGAGCCTTCTTTTTCATAGTTAGGGGTCAGATTTGGTGGAAAAGGAGGTTTTAGTGAACTACTTTGTTCCTATACCACTTGTCATGCATTTTTGTATCCATCTGGTGGCATGTGTGGGAAAGAGAGCCTATAGTGAACTCTTTTGTTCCTAGAAGCTCAAAAGTCCATTTTGTAACCATTTTGCAGAGATTTTGGAAGAAAATATACCAGATTGTTCAACTCATTTTGTGTTCAGATTATCAATTCCTTTTCATCTTCTTTAGTAAGTGTTTTCAATTCTGATTTTAAATTTGGAAGTGAATGTTTCATTGTTCCTTCCAGATTGATAAATCTGATCTATCAAACCTTATTTGAGAAATGTACGTTGTTAAGTGTTGAGTTATTTTTGGTTGAACCCTGATAATTCAATTCATTAACCTATATGTTGAACAGTGTACCAAATCATCTGGATTTCATTGTGTGTTAGATCTGGAACTATTATTTTCTTTTCAGGTTTCTGATTCATTCTTGGTGTATCACCTCATTTTCCCTTTCTTTTTTAATCCTTTTTCCCTTTTCCCCATCAAGTTTTCGAATCAGGAGGTGATATCCTGAATCAAATAGGAACCGGCCTAGAATATGGAGATTCCTCTTCACTCATAGTCTACCCACAGCTAGGAGAGGTTTCCATTGTGAGGATGGAATTGTCGTGTATCCCTAATGCCTGAGTTAGGGTGACAATTTTAAACTTGAACAATAACCACTAAAGTCATCCAAGAATGAGAAATGTCTCTTTCCTTCTAGGGAGTCTAGGACCTGTTCTATAAATGGCAATGGAAAATTTTTAGTTGCAGTATCCAGTTCCCTGTAGTCTACACAAACTCTCCACTTTCCTCCATTATTTGGAACAATAACAACAGGTGACACTTAATGACTATTTTTGATAGGATAGATAAAGCCAACATTTAGCAATTTCTATAACTCAGCTTTTACTATCTCCCATAGGGAAGGATTTACTCTTTTTTGGGTCTACCTTATTGGTGTAATATCCTTCTTGATTTAAATTCTATGAGTGCACAACTTAGGATCCAACCCTTTCATGACACTATAGTCCCAAGAAAAATCTTGCTTTTGATTTTGAAGCAATTTGGTTAGTGACAGTTGTTGCTCTTGACTGAATTTATTTTTGATATTCAATAATCATTCTGATGAGACTTCTACTTGCTTTATTAACTCAATCATGGATGCATCTTTGAGGCATGACATTTGAGTCTCATGTGGAATAAATTTGTTTCAAATTTTGAATCGGGCTCAAGAAGGATGGACTTGTAGACACCTAAATTTGGTCAAGCAAAATCAAACAAAGAGTGAAGTGAGTGAATCAAGAAAAAACATGAATTAATTGAATTATCAAAGCTATTGGATTAATTAAATAAAAAAGATCAATTAATTATGCAATTGATATTAATAAATTAATTATATAGTTAAATCAAATTAATTCCAACCCATTCAAGGGTGCACATGGATAAATTAAATCAAATAAATCAATTAATTAATTCCTTTTATTCCTCACCCATCACATGGGATAAATCAAAATCAACCAATGAGGATTAAGGATTAAGCTCACATGGATGAAGACCAAATTGATTCTCCATCACACATCTTTGAATTGCATCTTGACCACTCATTTTGTCTCTCTATTTGAAACCACCATTTAAATTGTCTCACCATTTTAAACCCTTAACTCAACTCAACCCAATCATGATCAAATAAACTCTACCCCTACCCTTGGGAAACCATTTTTTTGAGAGAAAAATAAAAGAGAACACACATTCATAAAAAATCATCATCACTATAGGCAAATATTTTGAGTTCATAACATTTTCATTATATGATTTGCATAATATTGATCAATCTTGGAGCATTTCAGTACAATTTGAGATAAATAGGGTATAATACATCATTTAGATCATCATTTCTCAACCTAGGACTATCATTAATGGATGTTCAAAGTTGAGAGCATACTATTTTCTTTCCTAGATAGAGAGCCATGAGATGCTCATTCCACATGTTTTCAATTCCATTAGTTCAAATTGTTAGATTTCAAAGTTGAATTGATAAATAGTGATACTAATCTCATGAAGATATATTTTATATTTACAAATGGCATCCATCGTGGGGATCTAAGCCTCATTTCTAATGTTTTTATGAAGTTTTGGTGTGTTTAAGTATGTTTTGTTTGCAGGAATTTGTAGTTTATAGGTGAAGTGACGCGTATGAGGTGAATTCTAATGCCTTTACACACTTTTGTCTTCTATCCTACATTCTTACAATGCATTTGACAATCAAAGAAACGCGTAAAATGTAAATTCTAACGCCTTTACAAAGCAAAGTGACGCTTCACATGATTTCTCTAATGCTTACAATACTTCTTTTAGTGAATTTAATAACAAAATAATGCATCATATTAGTTAAATAGCACTTATAAATGAAAATTTATGCACTTTAATAGTAAAGTAACATGTAGCAGGGTTTAAAGTAGCGCTTAATTGTCCTTAAAATAGAGCGTAGCACTATTTTTAAATTTGCAAGCTAATATTAAAAAATCAGCAAATTTAATGATAAATTCTTGTTGTTCTGTACATGTCAATCCACAAGAAGGTGCGTAAACCAGGTTATTACAAGAAGTTGGAAGAGAGAAGAGAAATCAAAAGGTGGAATGAGGTGAAATTGGCTAAAACTTGCTATTAAAAGTTCTTAGAAAAAGATAGTATCCATAGGTATTGGAGAATTGTTAGTTTGTATCAAGGATTCTTCAACATGCCTTGTTTTGAATTAGATACTACTTATTTTTCTGATCCTATCTAATTGACATTATTTCATTCATTTTTCAACTAACTTGAGGAATTTATTTCAATTTATTTTATCCTCATTTTTCTTGAGTTGTGTTGGACTAACTTTTTGAGAAGAGGATGCAAAGGAGTTGGAACGATCGCCACTAGGTGAGTGAAATTGAAAAGCAAAAACAATCAAAAAAGTGCCTAGCCTAGCTAGATTCGAAAAGGTAAGATCTAAAATCATCTTGCGTTGCTTAGATTGTGGCAATTCAAATTTTGAATCTAGCCTAATTAGAAAAGGAACTTCAAGTCACAAATTAAAGCATTCATATGCAAAATTTGAGATGAAGAGAACCTAAGAAATTGAACCAAACATTAAAGTTGAACCCCTTTTTTGTGGAAGAAAAGTGCTAGGTATATGCTCTACACTCTATGAGTGAATGAAAAATCCACACACTTAAAATCCTTTAGATTAAGAGGTGGTAAATGAATTTTTTCAATTGTGTTTGGAATTGGAGGAGTAGTAGGGATATTCTCTTCACCTGTTAGGTGAATCAAACTCCAAAACCTACCTATTCATTTTATTTCTTTCTTTAAAATGAACATGTTAGAACTTTAGTGGGCCAACCTCCCAAGATTTTCCTTTTAGAGGACGGTGAGAGGGAATGACCCAAAGTGGGAATTGAGATTAAGCCAATTTATTCCACCCACTTCAAAAAAAAACTCATTAAGTTGAAAAACTTAGAGGGCAAAAATATCAAATGCCTGGACTCGTAGGGTTAATAGCCTAAATCGGGCATCGCAACTACATAGCCCTTGTATGATTCATTTGATTGTTTCATGTGGAAACAATAATAAAATACCCAAGTAATTTAGTTCACTACCTTATAGAGCCATATTTACAAGCCAAATTTATCTTTAGGTAGCTTGCTTGGAAGATTTTATTGTTAAAGACCCGTGGAAATGATCAAAACATACACTTTGTGTTAGATTTAGGAGTTAAAACAAGGATTTGTTGTGTTGTGGTTAATGATCTATATTACAAACAAAAAAAATCCATACAAATTTGATCACACCTTATAAATTTTAAAAAATTAATCAAAATAGTGGCAGACTTTTTCAAGAGTCTTTTAATGCATATCAACATTTCTGTAATGCTTTTAAATAGAAAATTAGAGCATATAAATAGACTTTTACCGCATGTGATCAGTGAAGTGATGATTAAAAATGTGTTTAATGCTTACCAGATATCAATTAGAGCACCTGAATTGTCAACCAACGTGTTGTATTTTTCCAATGAGTGTGAACATATAAGTAAAGTAGCACATACTATCTCTGAAGTAATGCATACAGACTGAGACACTAAATCAGTGAGTATCTCCTGGGATTTTTGGAAAATTTCAAGATCTTTTTTGGATACCCTTTTTGGAGTACTTCTTGTCCAGTGAAATACATAGATCAAATCCCATATAATCCAGGATGTCAACAAATCTTCAAAGGAAAAATCAATCAATTGAAAAAGAGAAAAGAGATAATATGATGAATCTATTTGAAGAATGAGTCAATCGTATGGCAGAGAACAATATTAATTATGATCAAGATCAAAAAATTTATTAAGGAAAACCAAGATCAAAATCGCCATAGGAATCAAAATGAAGAAGCAACTGAAGAGGAAGTTGAGGAGCCATCCCAAGATCCCATGTTCCTTGAAGTCATGGAAAAACCTTTGGAAAGGGATAAAGAAATATATTTCTTAAACTAAGCTCAATTAGGAGTTAAGATTTCTCATAACTATGACATAGGATGAGAAAAAACAAAATGATACATCATCTAACAAGTCCTCATTAAGAACACTCCTTCCATTTATCTATGATCATGAGCCATCCATACCTCCCTTTTCATCAAACAAAGAGGAATCTAAGCACAACAAACCCATATTTGATCAAGAAGAACAATTTCATGACCATCCTATTTTTATCAAGAGAAGGGGGAGGAAGTTACATCATATTATGTTAAGTTTTTTATCTACCCATCACACACCAGTTGCAAATTAGACCATCATGATCTTGAATCTCCAATATTTTTGGTGAACTTATAAATCAAAATTGTAAGAACTCCTTGAAAGAAAGCTCATCACATTGCCGCAAATCACTTCATGTGGTTTTGTATTCTTGAGAAAAAATTGTGCATATCATAAACATAATGAACATGAAACTTCAGATTGCATTGAGTTGAAGCATAAAATTCAAGATCTCATTGAGGGTGACATAATTGAAGTACAAAATCCTAATGAGTCATCTAATGAAGAACAAGATACTGCTCTCAAGAAAGATTTAAACCATGAACCTATGTCTAGTAATGGTCCAAATGCAACCTCTAAATTTTCCACCATTCCTCTATCTCCTAAAGCTTCAAGCCCAGATACACCATCTCCATCAAATGGTAAACCTAAGAATGATACTTTCTACATTGAGTATGTTTACCCTCAAGGGCTGCCTCTAAAATAAATCCAAGCTAATTTACATCTAGCTAAAAATTTCTTCCATGCTTCAAAGATCTTAGACCCCAAGATTTCATGTGTTTCAATTCCTATCAAGCATATTCAAAATAATCCTTCATCCTCCCTTCAAGAATCCCCCATGCATATTCAAAATCCTACCTTGTCCTTAGCAGTGGATCCATGTCAAGAAGGTAATTCCAAGCATGAAGAAACAATTCATAGTAAATATGAAGATCCAGATAATATCCAATCATATCCAATATTTTACCATGATCCCACATCCATAGAATTACATGATGATCCCCTAGCACCCTTTCATTTCTTCCAAGATGATATCTTTCCATCTCAAGACCAAATTATTCTTCCAATATCTATATCTTTTCCACTTCCTAAGCAAAATCAAGATGTACCTTCCACCATTTCCAACGAACATATTGAAAATCAAGAGCAAAATACCCTCTCTAAACCATCCAAAGTTCCTTGTCAAGATCAAAGTATCCCGTCAAATCCTTGTCATACTCCTCCATATTCACTTCAAGAAACCATCATTCTTCCAAATCCCTTGCATGATAATAAAACCCTTCAATATGTATTTGATCCTATCAAATTTTTTCTTATGAAAGCTACTCATGAGCCTATTGTTATATAGATAAATCTTAAAGATGAGAGCCTCGGTAATGCAGCTCACTCCAAAGATGTTGATATCCCTTTCACACCTTATCTCCCTCCATTCAAATGGAAGCACCAACCTTCACCATCCTCCAAATTCATTTTGGGTTCCTATATCCCAGAGCTAAAGTCTTCATCCCTTCCATCCATATTGGGCCCCTATATTCCTCCATCAACCATGCCTACCATCCATAGCTCTCCATTCACTCACCCTACCATGTATCAAGGTCAATAAAGGGACACATAATTGAAAAATGTCCAAGCACCCATCCATATGTACCCTCCATATTATTCCTATTCACCTACAATTCCCAAGTCTTTTGGAAGAAATTTGGATGTGCAATATAAAAATTAGAAATCCAAGAATCCACATGTGTATAAAGATCACCATGTCCCATCTAATCAACATGTGAATGAAAAGAAAAATAAAATATCAAAGATACCACAAAGTTCCACCAATCAAAAAGAAAAATCAAAGAAAATGTGGATTCCAAAATCCCACATTGAAGAAATACATTTTAAAGCATCTCAAAAGAAATAAAAATCAAAGACTGTGGATTCCCAAGTCACATTTAAATTACTTTCACACAAAAGAAAAATAAAAGTTGAGATTCAAGCTTCCAAAGGATTCCACTCCATCTCCTTCCAGACATGTTCCACTTTCCAAGTCTACTTTGGGTTCCTATACCCCAAAATCCACTATCTTAGATACATCCTCACCTCCTCCATCCATTTTTATTTCATCATTCCACCACCCTTGAAAGTTTGTGTCAATGTTGATCTTTACAACATTTTCATCCATAACATACCTGCTTCTTATCCTCATATCCATTATCCAACACCTACTTTCCATCTTTCCATCCCGCTTATCCAATCTATGGCATAAAATTTTACCACCATCTACCTTTATCCTCCATATCTATCCTTTATTATCACCTTATCAATATCTTTGAGCATACTTTCCATAGCCATGGTTCATTATAGCATATCTTTTAAGAGAGCATTATCCAAAGATCAAGATGTTGGAAATATTTAAAAATACAAAGAGAGAGAGAGAGAGAGAGAGTCTTGGTGAAAACCTGGTAAATAGACGCCTTGGTAGAAAAAGTAAAGAGAAATAAATCTATCCTATGGTGAAAACCATTTATTTTTGTGCCTTGGATAAGTACCATGATGAAATCCTGACAAACATGCATCATGCGTAATTCCTCCCTCTTGCACTCTACACTTGGGGGAAAGTTTCATCCATGCTTTTTTCCATATTCCTACCATTTATCTCATTTGCATCCATATTCATTATTTCACCTTTGATCTTGACAAGGTTGAACATATCCATGAGCATTAGGTTTCTAGACATCCATTATCCATTCCATCAACTTATCCACTTGTTGCATCCATGCTACCCTATCATGGTCTTTCTTATCCCAAATCTACCTTAATTATTCCTAAGAAGTATTGCAATAATCCTAAACCATCCTCTCATAGCCTTCATCACCCCTTTATCCTAATTGTTCGACTATCATATCCACATCATATCCAAAATATTATTTTGTCTTGATAAAAATGAAAGACATAAAATGCAAAACAAGTTCTCAAAAGCCTCTTGACATGTCCACTCATTCACACATGCATTTCATAACATCAGGTTGTTATCCTATATGCTATCTAGCACTGAATTATTGGCTTTTGTTTCTTATCTAAAACATGCTTCACATGGCTATATCCTTTTTCCTTAGCTTGGGTAATCTTGAGGAGATGGTCCTATGGGTTACACTACAACACATGCTTCATCCTTCATTGCCTATCCATTTATGATACATCATCTTGAAAATCCATCTGCCATGTCTTATACCTTGCTATACATTGGGGGAAAACCAATGTGATCTTGTTTGAGAGCTGGTAATCTTTAAAAAAAAATCAAAAATATTTTTAAAAAAAAAAATCCAAAAAAAATCAAAATTTTAAAAAAATCCAAAATTCTTAAAAATCCAATCTTTAAGTCTCTAAGCTGCATCTTGCATGTCACAAGCTTCTTTCATACTTTATAAATCTTTCCCAAGACTGATATTTTCCTATCCAAATGGGGGAAATCATTTCAAATTTTGGATTTCATCAAGAAGGCATCAATTCACACGAATCAAGGCATTCAACCACAGAAAATAGACACGCAAACCTTTGATTTATATCATTGATCGATTCTCATATGATCTTGACACAAACATAATCCTTGACCTTCATTGGCTTATTATTATCAGGATTAAAAATACAAACCAAAAAGATCAAAATGGATGAAGTTCTATTTGAAAAATGGATCTATAAAGAAAAGCAATGTTACTTTGGGGTGCTACTTTATTTTTGGAATCATGTCTTTTTAACAAATCAATGATGTCTTTGAATAGATAAGCAGTGATGAAGGCATGATATTTTCTATATTTCTATGTGTCTGCTTGTAAGATTGATTCATAGAAGTATGTAAACTTGTCTAATGACATGATCTTCAAAGAATGATAAAGGACATTTTCATATGGAAGGGATCGTATCTTTGTTTGTTTGGGAAAATGGATACCTTGGACATTTAGATCTTTCATATATTAATGCCAAAATCCACCTGCAACATTGAGTCTGACGAAAGCAATATTCTTATCCTCATGGTTTGAAAATCTCACCACTGAGGGTTGTATCATTTTCATTATTAAAATCCGAAAGGAGGTATTCAGATCAACATAGTTTGAAAATCTAACCAATGAGGGTTGTACCTTTTCAGGTTCCAAAAATCTCAATGATGAAAATAGCAAAACCCATGCATTCTTTGCAAAAGTGGCAGTTAGCTGCATTCATATTGACTAATCTTGCATTATAGTTGTTATAGAATTTTCCCAAAAGGGGGTGAAAGTTACTCATGGTTATATCATCAAATTCCTAATCAATGTCATCAAACGTATGATCCATCAAATGATAAATATTACATTAAGGATATCATCACTATGCATCTACTCACCTAGGGGAAACCTAACCATTTGATCATCTAGAGGAAACCTAATTTTTTCCATCACCCATACCTATATTTTCACCTGAATCATATCGAATGACCATATCTATAAGCCTCCCACCATCAATGTTCCAAAGGAAACTTTTTTTTGCAATCAAATCAAATCTCAATCAGTCAAATCATCAAATTGATCATTTAACATCAATCATTTATTTGATCATCCATTTGCTCATCTTGAGCACATCGATTTGTTTGTCTCTCTAGATCTTGAGAGTGAATTATAAATTTATAAAATCAATCCATCAACCTACCTATCCTATCAGATTGGCATCTATACAACATCAACCAAGTGATTGTGACTAACATCAAGTGATATCCAAACATCATCAACATCTCTGAAACATCAATAACATTTTATCAATCATTAAATTATCTCATGACCAGGGCATTTTCAAATTTATTTTATCGGGAAACAAATAAAAATTTATCAAACTCAACCAAATAATCCAAAATCATTTTGATTCATTTCCTGAGTGGGCATCATATCTACATCAAGGATTGAAATCAAGGGTTCATATTAGTGTTTTTTCATCATCAGGGGAAACATCCTATTATCAATGAAATCTGCATCAAATATTAGTTAAATATGGGTCAGTAAAAATTCAAAATTTTCATCAGTGGGGCATTTTATCAAGTTATTTTCACATCAGGACATCATATCAAAGTTTTTATCAGAAATCAGTTGTACTAGAAAATTAGACATTGAGATGAGATCAGCCAATCAAACATCAGACATTCTTTGAACTAATGTGCTTTGCACATCGATTCAAAGAGGGGCATTTGTAGACACCTAAATTTGGTCAAGAAAAATCAAACAAAGAGTGAAGTGGGAAAATCAATAAAAATCATGAATTAATTGAATTATCAAAGCTATTGGATTAATTAAATCAAAAAGACCAATTAATTATATAATTAATATTAATCGATTAATTGAATAGTTAAATCAAATTAATTCTAACCCATTCAAGGGTGCACATGGCTAAATTAAATCAATTAATTAATTCCTTTTATTCCTCACTCATCACGTGGGACAAATCAAAATCAACCAATGAGGATTAAGCATTAAGCTCACATGGATCAAGACCAAATTGATTCTCCATCACACATCTTTGAATTGCATCTTGACCACTCATTTTGTCTCTCTATTTGAAACCAATATTTAAGTTGTCTCACCATTTGAAACCCTTAACTCAACCAACCCTAATCATGGTCAAATCAACTCTACCCCCTACCCTTGGGAAATCCTTTAAATAGAGGCCATTTTGAGAGCAAAAGAAAAGAGAACACACACTCATGAAAACACATCATCACTATCAACAAATATATTGAGTTCATAGCATTTTCATTATAGAATTTGCATAATAGTGATCAATATTGAAGCGTTTTAGTACAATTTGAGCTAAATAAGATATAATGAATCATTTAGATCATCATTTCTCAACCTAGGACTATCATTAATGGATGTTCAAAGTTGAGAGTATACTATTTTCTTTCCTAGATAGAGAGCCATGAGATGCTCATTACTCATGTTTTAAATTTAATTAATTTAAATTGTTAGATTTCAAAGTTGAATTGATAAATAGTGATACTGATATCATGAAGATATATTTCATATATACAGGACTATAATGAGAATTTCTGACTAGATGAGAAACCAAGAGATTGCTAACTTAGTCGATAGTTGCTCTGTATGATGTTAGTAAGTACATCATCCTCCTCTTGCAGTTGCAGGAAATGATCTTTGTCCAACATCATAAGTTGTACTACTTAGTTAACTTCCTTGGATTCTTCTCCTAGGTCTGTCCATACTAACTTTACTAGTTTAGGTTGGGGTTGTGCAGGAGGAAATAAGGCCAACTTATTTATAGCAAGTCATCAAATATAGTCACGTCTCATGATTGACATCCTATGTATACATGAGTCAGAACTAACCAAGGCCTTCCTAGAATGATAGGATATCCCCCCAATGTGGCTTTAGGAGAAAGTATCATGAAATTACTAGATACTCCCAATAATCTAGGGTAACTACCAAATATTCTACCATTCCATCAGGTTTGACAATAGAAAGCTGTAGAACAGTGCAGGTAGAACTTAGATTGGTAAATTGAAAATGTTGCATGGTATCCTTTGTCATGGCAGTTATGGTTGTCCCTAATTTTATCAAAGAATTTTAAACTGGGGTACCATTAATAATGACTTCAACTACTAGGCTACCGAGATCTGAATACTTGGGTATCACAACTTTATGAATCATAGTGTTTGCCAATTTTCCAAGCACATGAACTATTTGGGGATCTTTTCTCTTCCTTCCTAGATTTTTAAGGCAAGCTTCCTTAACGGATTTACCATAAAAAGGAACATCTTTTATTGGTTGAAAAATTGGAATCTTGATACATATATGCTTCAATTGGTCAAGGATATCAAAGGTTTCTTCCTCTTTCTGCTTGATTATCCTAGCTTCCAACCTTTGTAGAAATGGAGGAATTGGGTCAAGTTTCTCAGAAAATTTTGTTTCTCCAGTCAACTCTACTTGAGCATGTATAGTTGGAATAATTTATATTTCTGGCTCTTCAATAGGTACCTCATTTATTACAGGGGAAGATGGGGTTCGTAACCTTGTTCCAGACCTTAAATGGACATCGCTTATGTTCATAGCATATGCAGGGTACTGATATGTAGGATATTGATTTGCAAGGTCTACAAAATAGATATTTTTTGTTGTTGGTGTGGTTTGTTATTAGGATTAGGAATAGGTTGGGCATGTAGCTAGGTTGATCTAGGAGGGTTAGCATTGGTTTTAGCAGGTGGCATGAGTGCTTTCTACTTTGGTTTTTGGGGTTATTAAAGGTATCTATTAGGTTGATTCTTCCATTATTGGCTTCATCTCCACTATGGATTTGGTTTCCAATTACCCTGAGGTGGTTTTCATGTCGCTTGGGGTGGTTGTTAGCTTCCTTGAGGTTGCTATCAATTTCCTTGAGGATTTTTCCACTGAGGGTTTTGATAGTTTGGCCACTAAGACTGTGGGTTACTCCAAGGTTGGGATAGATAACCTCCAAGATTAGGATTAAACTAGGGTTTCCACTAATTATTATAAGAATTTGAAAAGGAACACTAAAAGTTAAGGGGTCTTGTGGCATACCTTGTCTTGGAACCCATGGCCTTTTTTGAGAAATGTAAAAGACTTGATCATAATCTCCTTCTAATGGGTTGAACTCAGTAGGTATGTTCTTAGACTCCAGATTAACTACCATTTTGCATCTAGAATCCTTTTTCTTTTGTCCGCGGTGAGGGAAATATTCTGCTAGCATTGCCTCTACTTCCTCATGCTTCTTCTTATCTTGCATGTTGTCTAGTTGTATATCCATATTGTTTATAATATCCCACTTAAATTATTTTAGTAGGTGAGTGGTTTATGTCCTTGAAAGTCCATTACCAGTTGATTTGCCTATAGCAGAGTGATAACCTCTTCCTTTTTTAGCAGCTTCTCTTGGGTAGTTGAGACATATCATCTTGATATCCTCCCAAGTTGCTTGGGTGATATCTCCTCCTACCATTAAGTCCAAAGCTTTGTTACAACCATAATTGATTCCTCTTAGAAAGACCAACTTTTTTTATTCTTCATTCATCTCATGATGTGTGAACTTTCATAGGTTGAATAGAAACCTTGAAATGTAATCCTCCAAACTTTCATCTTCTTTTTGATGCATTCTAAAAATGTCATCTCCTCTCATATCATTCCTCTACAGTATTATTTGTACTTTTCTAAGAAATTTGTCTCCATCTCATCCAAACTATGCACAACATCACCTCTCTAGCCCATAAACCATCTAAGAGCTGACTCTTTCAAGGTAGAAGGGAATAATTTGACCCTATGAGCATCAGTGGTCATAGCTCCAACAGAGGATGTCAAATTCAAAGAGGAATGTGTTAGGGTCCCCTATAACAAGGCTATAAAACTTGGAAAGAGTTGAAGCATGTATATTCTTAAGGTTATTATTGTCATGTTGATCAGTAATAGGAAATAGAAAGGTAGGAGGATTTCCTACCATCCTTGGTGGACCCCTTGGGTGACCTCCTAGTTGATAAAATATTAAAGCCAGTTGGTTATCAACTTGATTTTGATTTAATGGGTTCTGTTATACACTGAATTTGCGCCTCTGATCTCAAGCTCTCTTGGTCTTGATAATCCAGTATAACAAGGGAATCATCTCCAGGTTGTGGGACCTATGCTAACTAAGATGAGACCTCCAGGTTCTAGG
>MU224743.1:1732427-1748402 GCA_018584345.1 Thuja plicata
AGCATCATTAAAAGAGTCATTAATTAAGATCATCACAGGTCATGGTAGAAGCTACATAACCCATCATTTTGTAGTTTTTTAGATATGAGACAACACGGGATAAATGTTATACAATATTGGATTTGGTTTGTTAGATGTGTATGTGTATGTGTATGTGTATGTGTATGTGTATGTGTATGTGTATGTGTATGTGTATGTGTATGTGTATGTGTACGTGTATGTGTACATGTACGTGTACGTGTATGTGTATGTGTATGTGTATGTGTATGTGTATGTGTATGTGTATGTGTATGTGTATGTGTATGTGTATGTGTACGTGTACGTGTACGTGTATGTGTATGTGTATGTGCATGTGTATGTATAGATGTATGTGTATGTGTATGTGTGTCTGTGCATGTACGTGTGCATGTGCTTGTGCTTGTACGTGTATGTATATGTGTATGTGTACGTGTACGTGTATGTGTATGTGTACGTGTATGTGTATGTATATGTGTATGTGTATGTGTGTGTGTATGTGTATGTGTGTATATATGTTTGTATGAATGCATGCATGCATGTATGCATGTGTGTATGTATGTATGTATGTATATTTATTTTTTCATTTACTAATCTATTTTTTAAATGGTTTTGTTTGTAACTTCATAGGATAATTTAAGTTTACGAAAACATTTAATTGGTTATCACAACAATATGCTAGAAGTAACATAAAGTTTTTGTGGAATTTTTGAGTGGACATAGAAAGGGAGATCACGATGGAGTAGGAGAAAGTGTGAAGCATGCGCTTTGTAAACATGAACTTGTTGGTACATACATTTGAGACATATTCCTATAGCATTGTCTTTAAAAAAAACTATTCTACACATGTATGAACAAATATTTTCTTGTCTCAAACATGACATGATTTAGCCTGGGCCCATTTCTCTATTTAATGATCTTGTAGGTAACACCATCCAAAATTTAAATGAAATTATTGAATGGTGCAAAGGTCATTTTGATGGTTGTGACACAACATACAAAAAATGTTATTTTTTAGGAAGTTAAAGGTACAAATTGTATTCTTTAAATTACCTAGAACTTGAAATTATTATTTTTAATTTGACTAATAAAAAATTGTTTGAACATATTTATAACAAAAATTAATTAATCAAATCCTTATAATTGTCAAACAATTAATGGTATTAGAAGTTTACATTAATTCATGACTATAAGACATAGATAACCTCTAGTTTCAACTAAGACAAAAATCATGTTTTGTGTTGACTACATTAAGAACGACACAAATATTCTACAATGTGAGAACATTAGAGATTGATATGTTTCACAATGAAAAGTGAATGAAACAAGTCACAATGCATCCTTATATGAAGATAGTGACATTGTAGATATTCATGATCATCTGTATTTGGTTGATTACAAACGTGTTTTCAATTTAGTTGTTACAGGTAAATAGTGCATTTTACATCAATATTTAAATTTATAATTTATAAAATAAAATCTTAATTGTGTACTATTAAATTTATATAAAATTACTTACATAACATGTGGTTTATAGGTGATGTTTTTGTTGTGGTCATAGATCTTGACAATATAGGTGTAGATTATGTTGAACAGGCTGAATAACTGAGAGGGGGGGTGAATAAGTTACTCACAAACACTTTCAAAAACTATTTCGGTGTCATTAAACTCATAAACCAGAGAAATGATAATGACTATTATATCAATATTAACTTATTTTCTACATGTAACCACATTAAGCAATCATAACAAATGTAAAGATGAAAGAACATAACCATCAATACAAGGAACACC
This sequence comes from Thuja plicata, assembly GCA_018584345.1. Lineage (NCBI taxonomy): Eukaryota > Viridiplantae > Streptophyta > Pinopsida > Cupressales > Cupressaceae > Thuja > Thuja plicata. Next base: position 1,734,237 of record MU224743.1, read on the forward strand.
AGAATTTACATGGAAACCCAAACTAGGAAAAACCATTGAGAAACTAATTCTCATGAAAAGAACACGGGTTAAGGCGACCCCAGTTAAAGTAATTTTTACAAAGAATCACTGTCGGTTTACTCACTCTATTTTTCACACTACGGTTGGCTCAATATCGGTCGAGCTAACTACCCTTATACAAATTAGAGATATTTTATACATAAAGTATGAATTGATAAGATTGCATCTAAATATGCATGAAATCGTTCAATAATTAAGTTCAGTTACCACATTCAAAAGTATATTTGATTGCTAATCTTCACTCTTTGTACCACTATTTGATCCACTACAAATCTGTATACAAATTCTCTTCTTAATCTCTCAATAATATTATTCAGTTTGCACACATCACCATCTAGAAGTCGCTCAGAAACTCCTTTTGCAGCTCGCTTATCTTCTTTCACACACACACTCTCATCACTCAGATGCAAAAGGTTTTTCTTTATGTATATGAGTATCCTATTTAGAATGAGTTTTATCTAACTGTGGTAATGCCCTTAGAGTTATGCTTTAGACTAGTGACATACAATTTTAAAATGGAAGATTCCAATTGCAAGAAAGCCATTAATATGAATCTTAAGATAAAACATCTCAATTCTACATTCATTTGATCCCATTATGAAATTGAAGTGTTATCTAATTATCTAGATGCATGAATTAAATTCTACAATATAAGCTTAATGCAAGATTAAAAGATTAGGATCCCTAATGAGCTTAAAATTCACTCCTTTTATGGAGAATGAGGTGAAATGAGTGGTTGAGATTGATTCTTGATGAGTGATTAGGATTGAACCTTGCTTGATCCATGTGAGGTGATCCATGTGTGTTAACTCCCATTGGTCCATTAATTGACTTTTTCATTTAGTGGTGAGTTGTAATTTATGAGTATTTATTAATTTTCTTTAATTAATTACCTTAGCCAATGGATTTATTGAGTTTTATTTAGTTAAATAGGCCAAGGTAATCACTTAGAAATTAATGATAGATCACCAAGAGATGATGCTTGATTTGATGGATTTTATTTATTTTAAAGAATTATGCTAATAATCAAATAATTAGATTAGCATAAATAAGAGGGAGATCTTTAGTTAAGGAAAAATAGGGCCTTCGATTAGAGTATCCCAATTAGGGTGATTACATATATGTTATGCCCCGCATACCCATCCCTACATTTTGTGGACAAAATGTTGGGTGCCCCCCTTTTTTTCACTTATGTTCCTGCCTTGCTTTCTTTTTCCTTGTTTTCCCTCTAAGCTTTTCTTCTGTGAGGTTTGTTTTTCTTTCTGTTTTTGTCTTCTCGTGTCCCCCGGATCTGGTCCCAAAATTTGTTCTTCCAGAGCTGGATTCCGGACACTAGGATTCTCCGCCACGATGTCATCTTTTCGCGAGGAGGTATGGTTGTGTGAAATCCACGGGCCCGGACTCCGGAGGTTTGTCTGTTCCAGAGTTTGTGGAAAAGAACGCAACTTGTTTTTACCCTAGCAGTATAAATGGAAATTACCCATCATTTTCACAGTTACCACGATTAAAATACTTAGTGCATTCGAAGCGAATCAAGGCAAATTAAGGAAAATTAAATAGCTTTTGCTCTCATGCTTAGTGGTTGATTACCAGGGGTTTGCAGTGCTCGCTCGCAGTGATTCTCAAGGCTAACTTGTTGCAGGGCACTTCCCGTGCTCACCTTCTCCATTGCTTCTATGTTTTTGGGTAGGCTCTGGGCAATTTTCTTTCCGTTCTTTCCGGTTTCCTAGTTTTCACTTTGCTATTTTTGTTTCCATTTTGGCTTGTTCTTTTGTTGTTTTATCTAGTTTTGGTTTTTGTTTATGTCTCACCATGCCTCGTGGTGCCAGTCTTTCCATCACCTCCCATTGGTGGGTTGGCACTGGTAGAGGGTTGTCTTCCCTCTATGCAGTTGTAATCTAGAGTAGTTTCATGTGTGTTCCGTTTGGTGTGGGTTACTTTGTATATTGTATAAATTTTTGTAAGTTGTGTATATATGCCTTAGCCCTTGGCCCTCTGTATTATGTTGTAGTTCTAGTGTATATCCTTCTGGTATCATGTCGAGCTCACCACACCTTTGTCTGTGTTTTTCTAAATTTGTGAGATCGCCCGCGCGGAAAAATACTGCCTGGTGTGGACTCGGCTCCTTGTTGGTTTCAACCATGGCAGTTTTCTCTCTCCTCTGTCGAGTCAGTCTTAATGGAAAACTTATTTCCCATGCACGCATTCAAGTCCAGCCAAGTGGCTTCCGCTTCATGCATGTTCAGACAGTTGTCGGTGTTATCACCATAACTCCTATTTACTACATGGCCATGTGACATCCACGTCAGCCTAGTATGGCTCATCTTCTGACCATGTCACCCAACGGTTAGTTTTCAGACTCTGCGTCCTATGTCTCCATCTAGCTCCTGTTCCACTTGTATCATATGTGTTGGAATCTCCAGAGTCCTAGATGTTGGTCAGTTTCCTCAGTTTTCATTATACGCACATCTTTCCTGGGATTTGACAAACTAACTCTTGCAGGTGCGAATGTGATGGTAAGATCTTCGGGACCCGGAGTAGTATTTTATCTTATATAAATTCTGATGGTCATCTTTCCTTGCAGGTTGTTGTCATCACACTCTCACCATGTCAGAGGCATCTGCATCCTCTCCACCCAAGAGTCTAGATCTCCCCACCACGACAGTCACCAGGGCAGCTGTCAAGACTAAGATCGAGAGGGCCTTGGAAAAGCTTCCCTTGACCATGAAGTACTTGAAAGAAAACACTGTCATAGGGTCAAAGATTGAGTCCAGTGTTCAGTTGATCACCAACACCAGCATCAGAATGTGGGCAGAAATGCAAGCCCTGGTAAAAATGATGTATATCCAACGAACGGCCAGAGACCCATTGGCTGTCAATATCAGCAATTCCAAGATTCTGAAGGCTGCTTTCTTACCATGCTTTGTGCAAGCCTTGGAACTTATTCTTACTCTGGTCACACACTACAATTCACCCGTCTAGGCCATCATGCTCATTGCCTCAGTTCTGACTGGATATCCAACTGCTATGGTGTCTTTGGACACCACAACTTTTTAGGCTGGTCTAGGAATTCCCCAATTTGATGATGCATTCATCATCACCCAGTCCCTGGCCTTGCAGGAATTTCTAGATTTGGAACACATGGCCCGAAAATATTTGAACAACCATTGGTTGAAGATGCCAAAGAAAGACTCCAAAAAGATGAAGCTGGAAATCCCCCGATCAGAATTCAAGGAAAGCATATAGATGGGGATTATAGCATTGTGTAGGATCTTTGGACAATCCCATGCCCAAGAATTCTCGGCATGGATGTAATACTTCTTGCTTGGTATCTCTTCCAGTGAGAAATACTTTGATTGGGCCACCATCATCTCAAATCATGTGGACTCCCAACTCCTCCAGGTCACCCGGACCTCCAAATTCTACATAACGTCCTATGTTCTCTGGGCCCTGGCACAACAATGCCCCGTCACAAATGAGCTACTCACAACAAGTGTACTTGTTAGATTAGGCTAAAAGATAATCTCCCAAGAACACCTACATGCAAACCTGTCACATGGAAGAAGCAAAGACAGAAGACAGAAAGAAACTATGGTGGCCAAAAAGCCAGAGGAGACATCATGTGCTCAAGAAAATAATATATTAATGATATGTTTCTAGATTACAATGTGATGATGAAAAACTCTGTATCTAAAACAAAAGAGGTGAATCCTTATAAAGGAATCATGAAACCCTAAAAGGGAAACCCTAAGGTTAGCTAAAGAAAACTAGAGTGAATAGGTGAGTTAGTAATTAGATCGAAATGATTTAATTAATAACTCAAAGGACTATTACTCTAACACCCCCCTTAAGATAAGCTTAGGGAGAAGCAAAACCTAGGAAACTACTACAGAAAGCAGGAAAGATGGGTCCCGGCAACAAGGCCTGATCAGGTACCCAAGTACAAGAAATAAACTAGATGAAAGAAACTGAGCCTTCAATCTAGGGAAAGTCCCAAAGAAAGGAACAAGAAAGAGCAAGAAGCATCTCTGAAGCATGAAGTTGTAAACTCTATCAGAAGAAACTGTTGGAACCCCCACTAAAGTGCATGACCAGGTAAAGAAGACAAAGTCTAAAGAGCTGATCAAACAAACCAAGGAAGCAATAGAACCAATAGGTGAACCCCCCCATAATTCTAAACAAGGAGAGGTGATAGGAACATTCAAATGCAATGCCATAAACATCTACAGAAAGAAGAATCGGGAACACCAACAGGGAAATAGAAGTACAAACATAGGATAAAGGGCGGTGTCACTGACACACAACATGGGCTAATGTCATGGAAGGTACACTCACTTGACAAAGGTGGATGAGCACAAAATGGCATAACATCATAACCCCCCATGACACTTTATAACTGAGTGCGAGTACAACAAACACAAGGTGCTCAAAATTCTAGAAATGCAGAAGTAGGCACTTTATCTTAGTGCATTTGCAAAATAAAGAATGCAACAAAAGAGAAGCATACAAGCTCAGAAGTCACAAAGAAGAGTGAGCCAGAAAGATCAAAAGAAGAGATCCCAGGACCTATAGAGCCCAAGTAATCCACCAAAGTGTGAAAGATGCCAAACTCAGAGGAGAGAGAACCTAGAGCAAAATCTAGAAAAAAATACCCCTACAACTGAATAGTTTACTGAACCAGCTTTTCGACGATATCTGGTTTGCCAAAAATAGAGTCCAGATGAGCAAGATAGGGCTCCCGGAAGGCAAAAGGTAGACATTAGACTTCAATAGAAAAAAACACTATCAAAATAGTAGTGCCAAAAATCTTAATCACCATAATCGGAAAGAGCTCAGAAAGAGCTTTTCGACGATATAATGAAGTCCAAAAAAGGCCTTTGTATGCTCCAAATAGAGCGAAAATAGCGATAAGGGCCCAAAAATGCTCTAAAAGGCAGGCTTTAAGCCCTTGGTGCTAAACAAAATTGGGCCCCTAGGTGCATAGCACACGGAGGGGCTAAAACCAGAGCCCCCGGTCTCCCATAAGACTGGCCACTTGCAAAAAAAAGGGCTAGAAGGGCCCGGGCAGCGCCAAACGGGCAGAGCGGAGTTGGGAGGAGGTCCAGTGGGCAGCGCAGAGCAGGCGGGCCATGGTGGGCGGTGGCGGGGCCGGTGTTGGCGGGGACCAGGAGGCAGTAGGGGCTGGTGGCAGTGGGAGCTGGAGCACAGAGGCCGGTGGAGCTGGGGCCAGCGGGGGCCGCTGTCAGAGGTGCCTGTAGCCGGTGGTGGTGGAGCATCGGTGGCCTTGTGGTGGCACGGCGGCGGCCAAAAAAAAATTTGCACAGCACGCGTTTTAAAATGCATAAAAAACCTTTAAAAAATAAGGTTTTTTTAATTTGTTTTTGTGCCTGTATGGCACTGGAAACTAAATTTTTTTTGCCTCGGAGGCAAGATGTCCAAAATGGACAAGCTTTATATGGATTCTGGGGTTTTTGGGTGCTCTGAGCACAACAGTAATGTCCATTTGAGCCCAAATTGACTAGAAACAAAGGTCCCCTTAAATCCACACAAAGAATTTCTGAAAAGCTAGGAAAACCCTCAACTTCTAAAATGCTTCAAAAAACACGAACAGTGAGTAGCAAGCGAGCTTTGATACCATGTTAGATTAGGTTGAAAGCTAATCTCCCAAGAACACATGCATGCAAACTTGTCACGTGGAAGAAGCAAATACAGAAGACAAAAAGAAACTATGGCGGCCAAAAAGCCAGAGGAGACATCATGTGCTCAATAAAATAATATATTAATGATATGTTTCTAGATTACAATGTGATGATGAAAAACTCTATATCTAAAACAAAAGAGGTGAATCCTTGTAAAGGAATCATGAAACCCTAAAAGGGAAACCCTAAGGTTAGCTAAAGAAAACTAGAGTGAATAGGTGAGTTAGTAATTAGATCGAAATGATTTAATTAATAACTCAAAGGCCTACTACTCTAACAGTACTCGGGGTCAATCTGGGCCAAAAAGCTCCCTAGGATTATTTCCCACAAATCCAATGGGAGGCTAGTTTCCTCAACTTCTGCCAAGTAAATGATGCCTTTATTTACTACAATCTCCTCATGCCTACCAGGGATGTCAGGTATCGCCTCTCCAAGGAGGCAATGGATTTGGTTAGAAGTTATGGCCACTATTACATTCAGTTCCAGCAACACACTTATATTTGGGTGACCGGCTTCTCCAAGAAACCCTATTTGTTTCCCAAGCACTGTGGGAACAAAATAATTCTTTTGGAGTACTACCGGCAAATTTTGGAACTACACGCCCTCTACACGGTGAAAAAGGTAATAAATGTTCCATTTCTAGTCACCTGTGGGAATTACTCATGTATTCTGAGCACAAAAAGATAGGCAGACAGTGAGCTTAAAAGCTTGGGCTTAAATTAATTCTATCTGGCACGGAAGAACTTTGATTCGGTAGGAAAAATAGCAATGGCACTTCCCCGGGTATTAGAGCCCCATGCATTCCACATGGAGGATTTTTGGGAAGATTTCCAGGATGATTTTGAAGTCCAGAGCTAACACTTCGTCTGGATGATAATGGGGATGATGGAGAGGCTGAAACTTTGAAAATTCTTGGATGACTTCTCGGACACCGAGTCCACGGTGGACCCACATTACAAAGAAAAGGGGGTAGACAAAATGACTCTCCCTCTAGTGGACTGGAACACCCAGGAAGGTCCAACAATTGAAGATCTTACCCACGACGTGGTCGAACATAGCCACGCATATTTTAAAAAGGCATGCCCAAGGAGCACATGCAAAGTTGGCCCGTTTGTGCAGGGCTCAACTTCTGGGGCTGGGACCTCCTCACAAGGGGAGGATAGAGTAAAAAGGATAATGGGGACTCAGTTGCAAACCCCATCAGTGACCCCCATAGTAGAAAAAATGTAAGAGATGCTGGCAATTTCCCAGCAAATGAAAGATAAGTTAATCATGCGGTTAGCCACCCCGGTACGTATGACCGGACCTGTTCGTCCTCCCTCTTCCCCTTCATTGGTACCACTGATGGTCTGAGTAACATGGACCGGAGTGGAAGAGGAGTGGGCAGCTATGATGGATGTAAGAACCCCTTTGATAACCAGGAGAAAGAAAAAGAAGATTGATTCTCAACCAAAGGCGGAGCAAAAACTTGAGATGGCAAGCATCCAAGAAGTACAAATTCTTTCTTCTGACTCTCTGAAGCCAGACAAAGAACCTAAGGATATCTCAGAGAGCTCCCATCCCTGTGACAAATTTGATGATTTATTTGGGACTGATGAATTCAGGAACTTGCAGGGAGATATTGGGAGAGCAGTTGAAGAGATCGCTACCCAAGAGAAAATGACGCCCCCTCTTGGGAGGAACGTCCTGGAGAAGGAAGCTACCCAAAAATAGGAAATCTGGGTAGAGGGAGCAGAAGAACAAGAACATGTGCACATCTCTAAAGTCCCAGAGATACAGGTAGAAGGAACCACGGAGGATAGGCAAACACAGGATAAGAAAATGACATTAGTTGGGGAAACCGGACCGACAGGATCAACCGTGACCCCAACCGCCATATTCCAAGTGCCACCTCCAAGGGTAACATTTGGTAAGGTAATTACAGTGGCTCAAACATTGAATCTTGGCCCGATACCTACACCACCTCTAGAGAATACACCAATTGAAGAAGACACTCCAGCAGAGGAGGCTAATGAAGAACAACAGCAGGGTGGGGAACATAACCCCGGAGAAATAGATGTTGATCCCAACAATGTTGAGGGTGTAGATGCCGGGGTAGACGATACAAGCACTATTGAGACAAATCTTGTCGGTGGGTCTGAAAAAATAAGAAAGGAGTCAGGGATGACTCACAACACTGGGGAGACACAACAAATTCCCAGAGGGGAAGAACAGGAATGAACATTGGCAGCAAAGCCACCCCTATCACCATAATGGTTGGTAGAGTCCTAGAAGAGGAAAGCCCCAAAAACCCCCAAGGCCTATCTCTCATTGGCAGAGATTATGGCCCAAACAAAGAATCCTCCCAAGGCCAAAAGGGCTCGAACAGTCCATACTCTTTAGACTGGTCCAGGCGGAGATACAGTTGCGGTGATTGCAACACCTTCCCCAGATGCAAACAAGGCCACAGCTAAGGCCAATGAATACTCTATCACCGAAGTATCACCTAGGAAGAGAGGAAAATAGGGCGAGCTAGACCTGTTAAAAGAAGAAACCAAGGCGGTGGAGGCTCGCAATGAAAAGGAGGCCCAGAAATTTAGGGCAAAAAAAGAAAAGAATGTAAACTTCATGGGGCTGCTAACAAAGCTTGCACAGCCTATTACAGCCATTCCCCAGATGTCTCCACATCTAGGGCACCACACCCTTAGGGTGACATAGACTCACTAAGGGTGATGAAAAGAAAAGCCCAGGTAGTTGATGAATGGGTTACAGAACAGGTGGGAAACGTTTGGCATTTCTTAGTATCCACACTCCTGGACTTATATGCGGCCAGCAATGTCCTACATTAGGTTGAAACTACTATCTCCATCTAGGAGGGAGACATTGAAAACTATGAAGCATGGAAGACTGAGTTGGAAGAACTCATCGGCATCGGAGAAGAAGTCATCTCTGAGGCTGGAATTTTGGGAGAGGAGTCTTTTGACTTTGTCTGGACCCAGCACTCCAGACTTGACCTCACATTGGGGGTAATCAAGCAACTAGTAGGGGCCTTGCGTGACAAAGCCCATAAAGTTGGATATTCTTTTAATTTGTACAAGTCATTTATCTTGAAGGTCTCCGAAGCTGATCTCTTTAGCACTAAAACATGCACTCCGGAGGAGTATATCATGGGTAAGTTCAATGAGCTAATGGAGTCTCGGTATGGACCCTCGGAGGGGATAGATGGAGCAAAAATGACGTGAATAACTTGCATGGTGCTCAAAGGTCACGACGCGGCCAAGATGGTTGCAGAGTTCAAGGCAAATGTTCTAGATCTGGGCGATCAGGTAGATATGGCCAAGTACCGTCGGGCTGGTCTAAGGGACATCGACAAAGATGGGATCACCCGGCTCCTACAGACCTTCAATGATACTAAGGAATAATAAAATTCTCTGGGTTCCAGAGATGATTATCAGGAGATGTATTTTGTATTTATTCATTCTTTAGGGAGTGTAAGCTTCTGGCTCCCAGATTTTTGGATCCCACAATTTTGTATTCTTTCAACGACCAGTGTCTTGGTTCTCGGAGCCGACCGGTCACTATCAGATAGTTAATGAAAGTGTCAGAAAGCAGGTAACCACAACAAGGCACATCGGCTTGATAGGAGGGTTCTGACAGGTGGTTTCCCTAAGGTGTCACCCCAAAGTAACACCTAGCACATCGAAGATAGTGAACCACTCTCCCATTTATGAGGCATGTAGCCTCGATCCCCAGGGGATCGAGTTTCTTCTTCTCTCCTTGCGGCTCCTTCCTAGAGGCTGATTCTTCCACTCCACCTTTCTTATCTCATTCTTCTAACATGTCAGACCTTTTTTTTCTTGAGGTCTTTTGTAGTGTGGTGTAGGTAGTACCGGCCACCAGAAATAGTATTATATTGTTTAATATAAAATAAGTTAGGTTAGTTTTAGGTCAAAACTTGTGTATAAATAATAACTCTGACCTCATTCCAAGGGTCAGATAAATTGATGATTTTGTAGTCCATAGCTAATAGCATTTTGGTTTTCTCAATTCTTAGTTGTAGAGCTCAATGCTCCTTAGTTTTTAGAAGATTTTAGTAGTTAAATACTCCCCTGGAGCCACCATTATTGTACGCACCAGTGCTTGCTGGAAACATGTTAATGAAGAAGGAAGGGTTCTATCAATGATGTTGTTAGCATTCTGATCTCTGAATTAATGAGATTTTGTGGTCTATGTTCTTTATGTCCTTTGCTCTGATATTTTAAGTAGATTAACGACCTTCTTTTCCCTCGCTATTGATTAAATATGAACTGATGGTTCTATATTTCTTTGGTATTTGGTGTAGCATGTTAGAGTTTGGTTGATGTTTTGAATGTTTGGAATAACTATAGGTAGATGAAATATTTCTAACCTTGCAATATCTTTTGAATTTTATGTGGTAAAGATAGTGAATTCTTGTAGGAAACCCCACTTACTTAAATCCCTGGAGAAGATGAGCCAAGATAACCAGCTATCCCCCTGAACAAAATAGTCCCATTCCCAACTAAGCTCCCGCACTGTCAAGACCTGACTCTCACGTGCTTGAAGGCGGGGGAATCTCATTTCCCTAGACAACCTTTACAGGCAAAGTTGGCTGGTACCCTGGTACCCGGTGACAACTTACATCTGTTGGTGGACCCAGTCACAAAGTCCCATCAACAATATTCCCCTCTTTGAATTATCGTGCAATTAGTGAATTGATTCAAAGAACATCTGATGTTGACTTTAGAGAATATTTTGTTGTAGAGTGATAAAATTACTCATGATTTGATGATTAAGAATTCAGAGCTTGATTAGATGAAATTCAATTGATGATATCAATCCTGAACTTGATTGAACTAAGAATAATAGTATCAACTTTGAACTTGATCAGACAAAGGTCAATTAAAGATATTAATTTAGAACATGAATGAACTAGAACTAAGAGTACTGACTCCAAATTTGATCGAACGTGATGACATATAATTGATTGAATGTTTTATAATGTTAAGTTGAAGATAATGCAAGGCATTAAATCAGTTAATGTATTGTATTATCATTGATGTCAACTTGATATCATCTGTACGGTCATGTATATAATGCCAAAGACTTTAGAGAACCAAAGGAACAAAGGTTATGCTTTCAGCAATGCATAAAAGTCAAGTATTCACTAAGTGAAAAACAACACTGATGGAGTGCACACCGATGGATAGAGAAAAGAAGAATAGTCATAGTGATACCCGACAATCAGAAGCATAGTGTTACCCAATGAAGCAAACTACTGAATGCCCAATGAGCAAAGTCAGAAGGTTTCCCGATGAGCTAAAGAAAGTGTTTCCCGATGAGTAAAATTCCAATGATGCCCGACGGACGGAGATCACAAAGCTAACTGGAGTCTCACTACTAGAACTGTCAGTTTTCACCGACGACTAACTGTAGTGGTGAATGACGGAACAAAGAAGTCCAGAAAATGACAAAATATCAAGCTGGCAGAGCTAAAAATAGACTTAACTGGTTGTCTACTTTGTTTTATTTGACCAGAGATAAGTGAGTGATTTAAAGATGATTTGTACAGTTGGCAAGAAGATATCTATGAGACAAATTAGGAGTTATGCTTTAAATCAAATTGGTTGGATTGTTTTTCACGCCAAGAATCAAGAATCAAGAAATAATGGATATTATGTCTATATAAGAGACAAGCTTAATTTATTTACAAATGGGATTAAGGGGAGTGAATAAAAAGAGGATGTTGAAGAGAAACTGATGAAGAACAACTTCATGTAGTACTGATCAAACAAGCTGAAGGAAGAGTTAAGGAATTCTGCAGACACCGATGAACAGTGAGCACAACATCAAAGAGCAAAAAGTATGGAGCACAAGGATTGAATTGATACATTGCTCAGAGAGGTAATGTACTTACATAGATCTGAAAATCTACAATTCAAAGTTACAATATGAACAGGTCATAGTGTTTTAGTTTAACCATTGAAGCATCAAATCTCTTAACCGAGCAGGACTTAACAGTCTTCTATATATTGAGGTACATCTCAAGGAGTTCCAAAAAGGTTGATTCATTAAAGTAGCTTTGGACTTGCCCGATACACATTGATATTCTAAGAAGGAGGTTGATTTAAGGATGGTAGCAATAGATGCCTGATACTAAGTGACAACCTCTATATATAAAATCCTCTAACAATGTCACACTTAACAGTGTGTTTGTAACCTTTAACAGGGTTGGCTCCTAACAGGGCTTGCATCAGAAGAGTGAAAATTTGGGGTACCGGTCCCAGTGGTTTTTCCCTTAACAGGGTTTCCACGTTAAAAATTCATGTGTTATGTGTGTTGATTCATTTCTTTACTGTCTTGCATCTTACATAGCTAACTCTAGATTGATTGGTATACTCTGCTTATTTACTGAGTTTTGGTAAATAGTTATACTGCTTATCGGTAATCAAGAAAGAATAAGGATTGACAGAGAAAACCGATAGATAGTTAATCATTATTAGTATTTCATGACATGCATCTTGTAGGGACATAATAATCTAAGGTTTATTGATTGGTGGTTAAGTTTGAAGGATAAATTTTTGAGGCCACTGATTCACCCCCCCCCCCCTCTCAGTTATTACTAACAATTGGTATCAGAGATTGTGTGCTTAGAAAGGAAGGTTTCAAGNCTGATTCCCCCCCCCCCCCCTCTCAGTTATTACTAACAATTGGTATCAGAGATTGTGTGCTTAGAAAGGAAGGTTTCAAGACCTAGGTCAAGATCACAAGATGAACAGAAGAGATGTGCTCAAGTTGAACAAAGACAACTTTTCTTCATGGAAAATTAGGATAAGACTCCACTTATCAGGTATTGGTAATGATGTTACTCAATTTCTAGATACTGAATATGTGTTGCCCACAGGAGTATTGCTAGTAGATCAATTGACAGAGAAGCATGAGCCCAACTGCATGGTCATAGAGCTTTCTTCCTCACTCTCTGATGTTGAATTTGAAGATGTCAAAGATTGCAAAAATGCAAAGAAGATGTGGGACAAACTGAAGCTTGTACATGGAGGTAATACAAATATTCTAAGAGCCAAGGTAGAAATCCTTAGAGGAAAGTTTGATGATCTTGGAATGAAAGAAGGAGAAAATATCACACAGTACAACACAAGAATCAAAGTAGTCAACGCTATATGAGGATTTGGAGGTACACTTGAAGAGGAGACAGTGGTAAGTAAAATCTTAAGAACCTTACTGCCTATATATGCTATTAGAGTTTCTACCATTCAATAAATGAGAGCAATAGAAAACAATACAGTTACTCTTGATAGTTTAATTGGTAGACTGATTTTATTTGAGATGAATAACTTTGATAATAGTGCTTTACCAAACTTAGAGTCTGTGTTTAAATCTTCTATGAGAATAAGCAAATCAAGTCATAGACACACATCTAGAAGAGATAGTGAGAGTGAAAGTGAAGAAGAAGATCTAGATGAAATAGAAGCACTTATGGATAGAACAATGCAGAGAGGCAAAGGTAAATACAAAGGCAAGTTACCACTTGTATGCTTTAATTGTAAAGATATTGGACACTTTGTTGCAAGATGTCCTAACAGAAGAAAAGTTGACAGAGTTAATGACAGATCTTATGAGAAGAAATCTGACAGAGGTGATAACAAAGATTACAGAAGTTACTGACAATTAGAAAGAAGAGATACCCGAGACTACAAGGACAAAGGCAAGAAAGCCAGCTACCTAGCTTCTTGCAAAGATGAATATACTGACATCGAACCTGATGAAGACATTGAGATGGTGTTTGTGGCTATGAAAGATGATTCAGATGAAGATGGAAGGTATGTAGAATCTGCACTCATATCTAAGGTTAGCAAGAATGAAATTTGGATTATAGATAGTGGTTGCACTCACCACATGACCGGTGACAAAGAAAATTTTAACACTTTTGAGTATTATAATGGTGGTACATTAAGAATGGGTAATGATACACCTTGTCCAGTTGAATGTAAAGGAACTATAATGTTGAATAACCTGATTAAATTTGAAAATGCTTATTGGGTAAAAGGATTGAATTATAATCTGTTGAGTATTTCTTAGCTGAATAATTCAGGTCAGAAAGTAGCATTTGAGAATAAGAAGGCAAAGATCTTCAATGAATCAGGGAGATTGATTGGTACCCGCAAATAGACAAGAGGTAACTTATTCTATCTGAATGATACTAACACCACTTTCTTAATGACTAGAAATGAAGACATATGCTTGTGGCACAAAAGATTGTGTCAAGTGAATTTTGACAACATGATGAAAATAAGCAGAAGGAGAAATGTAAGAGGCTTACCGACGATGACAAAGCCTGACAACATCATGTGCAAGAATTGTCAAAAAGGTAAAATGACAAAGTCTAGTTTCA
>MU224743.1:1748549-1771911 GCA_018584345.1 Thuja plicata
ATAAATTTGAAGCATTCAAGATGTTTAAATGGTATAAGGCTATGGTAGAGAAACAAAGTGGTAAGGATTTAAAATGCTTGAGATCAGATAGAGGAGGAGAGTTTATATCAGATGAATTCACTAACTTCTGCAATGAGCATGGTATAAAAAGATAGGTTTCTGCACCAAGAACACCATAGCAAAATGGGATTGCAGAGAGAAGGAACAGATCCATAGTTGATTATGCTAGAACACTGATGATAGAGAAAGGCATCACCCAAATCTTCTGGAGGGAAGCTGTTAGTACTGTTGTCTACACATTAAACAAAGTACAATTGAAGGACACAAAGAAGACACCCTATGAGCTATGGTATGGTAAAATTTCCAATGTAAGTTACTTCAAAATCTTTGGTAGTCAATGTTATATCTTAAAGGATGATAGAAATGGAAATCTTGATGCCAAGGGTGATGAAGGTATCTTTCTAGGGTATTCCACCAAGAGCAAGGCTTATAAATGTCTTATCAAGGCCTCTAACAAAATTGTTGAAAGTGCAAATGTAAAGATAGATGAATTTGTAGAAAAGAATGAGCTGGAAAGCACAAAAGAACTAGAGGACTACAAAAATTTTGTATACTGTGAAGAACCCAACACTCTACCCGAGCAACAGAATGTTGTAACCGACGGTTAGGCTGCAAATACCTATGGTCAGGATATTGATAAAAATAATGTGCAAGGTGATGAGGAACATAATGAAGAACAAAATGATGATCAAGCTGATATACAAAGAGTTGTACCTATACTTGCAAGATATATAAGAAGGAACCATCCAAAAATCCAGATCATAGGAGATAAGAAAGCTGGTACAAGAACAAGAAGTAAGTCTTTAAACTCAAGTTGTTTAATTTGTGAGTTTGAGCCAAAATTTGTCAATGTTGCACTTGATAATGAAGAATGGATAAGTGTTATGAATGATGATATTGAGCAGATTGAGAAGAACAAGACATGGTCACTTGTGCCAAGGCTAGATGACAAGAATGTCATCGGTACAAAATGGATATTCAGGAATAAGTTGAATGAGAATGGAGAAGTCGCAAGGAATAAAGCAAGACTAGTATGCAAGGGGTATGCACAAGAAGAAGGTATTGACTATGGAGAGACATTTGCACCCGTTGCTAGGCTAGAAGGTGTAAGAATACTACTTGATTATGCTGCATTCAAAGTATTCAAGGTATATCAAATGGATGTCAAGTTTGTATTCCTGAATGGAATACTTGAAGAAGAGGTATACATTGAGCAACCAGAAGGGTTTCTAGATCCAGACAAGAGAAACATGGTATGTAGACTTCATAAAGCTCTGTATGGATTAAAATAAGCTCCTAGAGCCTGGTATGAATGAATTCATTCCTATCTTACAAGTATTGGATTTGTAAGGGCTAGTGAAAATAGTAATCTTTATTTAAAGGAAGATACTGATGCTAACACTTTGATTGTTGAAATATTTTTTGATGACATCATATTTGGAGGCAATGATATGCTATGCAAATCATTTTCTAATGAGATGAGCAAAGATTTTGAGATGTCTATGTTTGGAGAGATCAAGTTCTTTCTTGGTCTACAGATCATGCAACAATGTGAAGGAATTTTCAT
The DNA here is from genome assembly GCA_018584345.1 of Thuja plicata. Lineage (NCBI taxonomy): Eukaryota > Viridiplantae > Streptophyta > Pinopsida > Cupressales > Cupressaceae > Thuja > Thuja plicata. The sequence goes on from MU224743.1 coordinate 1,750,177, forward strand.
TATACAGTCCAAATACATTAAAGAGGTCCTAAAAATATTCAGGATGGAAGATTCCAAACCAGTTGGAACACCGATGGGTAATGGATGTAAGTTAACAAAGGAGAACAAGACATCAGAGGTAAATCAAACTTTGTATAGATCAATGATTGAAAAACTCATGTATGTTGTACACACTAGACTAGATATTGCACATGCAGTAGGAATTGTTGCTAGATTTTTTGCTAACCCCAGGGAATCACATATGACTACTATGAAAATAATTTTAAGATATCTGAAGAATACCAAGGAATATGGCTTATGGTATAGAACAGAAGGAAAATTTGAACTTAAGGTGTTTATCGATGCTGATTGGGCTAGAAATCTTGATGATCAGAAGAGCACAACTGGAGGAGCATTCTTTATGGGTGACAGATTTGTCATGTGGATTAGCAAAAAGCAAGGATGCATCTCTCAGTCTATTGCAGAAGTAGAGTATGTTGTTGCTGCTGAAAGTTGCTTAAATATTGCATGGATCAAATAGTTACTAGAAGGTATGCATATGAAGATCCTAGAACCAATGATTATGTATTGTGATAACACCAGAGCAATAAACATTTCCAAGAATCTAGTCATGCATGCTAAGACTAAACACATTTCTATCAAGTATCATTATTTGAGAGAACAAGTTCAAATAAAGGAAGTGACACTTGAGTATGTGCAATCCAAAGAACAATTAGCTGATATCTTCACCAAGCCACTGCCCAAGGATACATTTGAGTACTTGAGAAAGAGACTAGGGGTCAAACCCTTGTCTACTAGTCAGTAAAATGACTGAAGGCTGCATCAGCCTACATATTATCAAAATATCATACATGTTGATGCGAGAAAAGATATGAACTTCAAAGCTACATCTATATATAGACAGGTGTATATTAGCACCGAGCACTAGAGTATATTGTTGTATTTCTGATTGATAAGGGAAATTCAAGGAATATATTATGGATGAAAAGAAATAATTGTTTGACATGAATGTCTTATATTTGTAAGATATTTGTTTGGCATTTTTTTCAAAGGGAGAGAGACTATCCATATTATCACATCCTTCTGTAAAAGGAGAGAGATTATCCATTATCACATTACTCCAACCGGGAGAGATTATATCCTTAGGGAGAGAAATTGTATGGAAATATTATACAAAGGGAGATTTGATGTCAAGAGAAAAAACATAAAAAGAGAAGAACAGTCAAGGGAGATAAATTGACACAAGGAGAGAACATAACACATCAAAAGACAGAGAACTGCAATAATCAAATCTAAGCTAAAACATAGCTTACCAATGGTTAGACATTTATCGGTTATCAGAACAAAAAGATTGGTAGTTTGATGAATCTCAAGTGTTGTATTTCATATTGTATTAGAAATAGTATAGTGTGATAATACAGTATGTTTCCATCAATGCCAAAGGGAGAGATTGATGACATATAACTGATTGAATGTTTGATAATGTTAAGTTGAAGATAATTTAAGGCATTAAATCAGTTAATGTATTGAATTGTCATTGATGTCAACTTGATATCATCTGTACGGTCATGTACATAATGCCAAAGACTTTAGAGAGCCAAAAGAACAAAGGTTATGCTTTCAGCAATGCATAAAAGTCAAGTATTCACTAAGTGACAAATAACACCGATGGAGTGCACACCAATGGATAGAGAAAAGAATAATAGTCATAGTGATACTTGACGATCAGAAGCATAGTGTTGCCCGACGAAGCAAACTACAGAATGCCTGACGAGAAAAGTCAAAAGGTTGCCTGACAAGCTAAAGAAAGTGTTGTCCGACGAGTAAAATTCCAAAGATGCCCGATGGATGGAGATCACAAAGCTAACTAGAGTCTCATCGATGAAACTGTCAGTTGTCACCGATGACTAACTACAATGGTGACCGACAAAATAGAAAAGTTCAGAAAATGGCAAAATATCTAGCTGGCAAAGGTAAAAATAGACTTAACTGGTTGTCTACTTTGTTTTATTCGACCAGAGATAAGTGAGTGATTTAAAGATGATTTGTACATTTGGAAAGAAGATATCTACAAGACAAATTAGGAGTTATGCTTTAAATCAAATTGGCTGGATTATTTTTCACGTCAAGAATCAAGAATCAAGAAATAATGAATATTATGTCTATATAAGAGACAAGCTTAATTCATTTACGAATGGGATTAAGGGGAGTGAATAAAAAGAGGATGCTGAAGAGAAAATGGTGAAGAACAAATTCATGCAGTACTGATCAAACAAGCTAAAGGAAGAGCTAAGGAATTCTGCAGACATCGACGAACAGTGAGCACAACATCACAAAGCAGAAAGTATGGAGCGCAAGGATTGAATTGATACATTGGTCAAAGAGGTAATGTACTTAAATAGATCTGAAAATCTACAATTCAAAGTTGCAATATGAACAGGTCATAGTGTTTCAGTTTAACCATTGAAGCATCAAGTCTCTTAACCGAGCAAGACTTAACAGTATTCTATATATTGAGGTACATCTCAAGGAGTGCTAAAAAGGCTGATTCATGAAAGTAGCATTGGACTTGCCCGATACCTATTGACAGTCTAAGAAGGAGGCTAATTCAAGGATGGTAGCAATAGATGCCTGATACTAAGTGACAACCTCTATGTATAAAATCCTATAACAAGGTCGCACTTAATAGTGTATTTGTAACCTTTAACAGGGTTGGCTCCTAACAGGGCTCACTTCAGAAGAGTGGAAATTTTGGGTATTGGTCTCAGTGTTTTTTCCCTTGACAGGGTTTCCACATTAAAAATTAATGTGTTATGTGTGTATGATTCATTTCTTTACTATCTTGCATCTTACATAGCTAACTCTGGATTGATTGGTATACTCTGCTTATTTACTGAGTTTTGGTAAATAGTTATACTGCTTATTAGTAATCAAGAAAGAATAAGGTTTTATAGAGAAAATTGACAGACAGTTAATCATTATTAGTATTTCATGGCATGCATCTTGTAGGGACATAATAATATGAGGTTTATTGATTGATGGTTAAGTTTGAAGGATAAATTTTTGAGGCCATTGATTCACCCCCCTCTCAGTTATTACTAACAGAACGAAGGTCAGTAAGAAGCCACAGACATAGATAACTGACTTGATATGATTTGTGATAAAGTCTATTATCCAATAGTACCAACTTTATTGAAGGAAACTATCATGCCCCTATTCATTTTATGATGTTGATTGACATAGTTCTTGATGAAGTCAATTTGATAAAAAACCTTATTTGAAATCGCTGATTATTTTTAAGTAAGAAGTTTATTGATTTTAGGTATGATCATGCCCCCTCGGGAATGAAATTGAAATAAATGTTGATGAAATCCCTACTTGAAATGCTGATATTTATGAGAAAGTGATGTGAGACATGATTGGATCAATAAGGATGTATAAAAGAATCAAGGTGCATATGAGTTGAAGCAAATATGTGCTGATAGGAACACAATTTGGACAAGTTTGACCACCTTGAAAGTTAGATTTGAGCAATATTAAGTGATGGCTAACCAATATTTTGATGAGGAAGAGTATCTTCTGTTTGGGAACAATGTAGAATATTATTGTAAGCATATCATTTTCTACATATTCGGATCAATTGTTCATTTGTTGTAGATCGTGGTTAACTATTTCAAAATTATTACTGCGTTGACATAATGTGCTTTCTACATGTTTGATTTTGTTCCTAAAAAAATTGATGAGAAACCGATATAGTGAGGACAATCTGCGTAGTGTTGTGTAGGTCAAATTTAGCCGTAAGGGGGTTAAAATAACCCTAAAAGGTCAATTTAACCATTCATTTTTACTTTTAACTTTAGTAATTTCTTGAGATCTTGAGAGAATATGGTGGTCCCTATGGAGAGACATCAATTTGAGCTTGATCGCCACCATCACAGACCCACACATTACGCATCATCGATGAGTATCTGAAGACCTTTCATTTTACACTTTCCAATTGAATTTTTAGCATATTTAATAAAATTTATAACCCATAGAGTCTAGGATCACATCTAGGATTCCAAATCCAATGAGGTAAATCTTGAGTTGCATTAGGGAAACATGAAAATCCCAGATCGTATCCCGTGTCCATCAAAGGATCACATTCTATTAAATGTTTCCCCTAGTGTAACCAAATGTCCAGCATCACATCCTGTGAAAACTAGATCGCACCCGGTATGCTCAGTCACATCATGTCAAAATAGGATGGCATCCTATAAAAGAGTCACACCCTATTAGAAAAGGGTCACATCTGGTAAAAAATTGTATGTTTTAGCAAACCATTGAAGTTGTCCTGTCATTTTGTTAATAAAGAGTAGTTTTTGGATCTTTTAGTTATCTCTATAGGTTACTTTGATCCCCGAACTGATGTCTTTGTGAATGTACTCCTTGAAGATGGGTTTAGGAGTAGTGTCTTTCTAATGCCTGAGACATGTTCTTGTACTGGCTTTATCTGAGTAATTGACCAATGATGAGCGTTGGACTGTGGGTCATCTAGGGTTGTGGAGTTTTGATAGATTTACCCAACATTAGGGTGAATCAAGGGTTGTTGACTGCTCTTACTGAGAGATGGCATTTAGAGCACAACACCTTCAACCTACCACCATGTGAGATCACTGTGACACTAGAGGATGTCTTGAGGATTCTATGTATACTTGTGATGGGATGACAAGTGTGTTTTGAGTCGTGATTGGTATTTGCTATTATAGATACTCAGAGATTCTTTATTGATCCATCTATTATACATCATTACTTGACTTGAGACTACATTCTCTCCCATTATGATCAACTTCTTGTATTTCTTGTTAGTTTTATTGGAGTTATTCTCATGCCAGATCGAGAGCAACATGGGTTTATGTGCGGCTGGGTCAGTATGCTAGAAAATATGATTGGTGTCATTGGTCATTATAGATGGGGTAGTTGCATTATTGCACACTTATACAAGGAGATTCATGAGATAGTATACCAGTCATCTTAGAGCATGACAGTAGGTATTTTGATTCAGCAGATATGGTCCTTGGAGCATATTATAGTGACACGGTCGATTATAGACAGACAATGGAATCCAGAAGATCCATATGTATATATCTACTCAGGATATATCCAGCAGCCCCACGTGAGCAAGCTTGAATATTGGAGGCCCTTATTAGATGATGTTACTGAGGTCAAGTGGTGACCATATCTTGACTGTGAGGAGTGGGCCTCAGATTGGCGACAGATGTCGTACTTCTCTAGAGAAGGTACCTTATTGATCATACCAGATATATTATTGAGTGCTTCATTGTTACATGTGTATTCAAAAAGTATGGTAGAGTACAGGGTGTATCATAGGATCAAGCGATATATGCACACATCAGGGATGAGGAGGCACAGTGGGGTGCCAAGCTATCATATGAGACAACCCTACATGAGATTGCATAGATGGTACCAGTTGGGTGGGATTATCTTCCTGACATTGTCGATTGGGGGATCACAGATGAGTACACAGATGATTTAGATCATCATCCTTTCCCATGGTTCACTGCTCCAGAGGAGATAAAACTGTAGATTGAAGAGGCTTTAGACTATGATCCTATTGACGAGGGTCTTACGGGTAGCAGAGGGAGAGAAGACAAGGGTGGTAGGGATGGAGGCAGAGGTGAAATATGTGGCAGGGGGCTTCATATAGATAAGGGTCAGAGACATGGATGAGCTGATAGAGGTGATGATGGGGATGATAGGGGTGGTGGAGGAGAGGAGGGTAGGCACACCAGGGTGAGAATTGTTCCTCCTCATAGAGATCTTGGACCATTATTACCTTGACAACACCAGCAAAGGCTAGCAAGACAAAGACAGCCTGGTGAGAGCAATGGTAGTGGAAGACCTCCTCCATAGGATCCTCCCAAATATAGGGGTAGAGACACAGATCAATTATCTAAGTGCGAGAGGGAGAGAGAATAGCTAAGGGATTGAATTACTACTTTGTACATGATTCTAGCAGATAGGGACATGAAGGTGGATATTACGATATTTGAGAGAGATCAGGAGGCTCACACTGTGACACACCATGGGTAAAGGGTAGCTTACTATTTTAATTTATATTTCGCAACCATTACTGAGCCTAAGAGAGCCATTATATTCTACTATTTCTTAGCAGTCAGAGGAAGCCATGTTGCCACCACTTCGCACATGAGCAGATGTTCCACCTACTCCCCCTCGTGATTGGGTTGAGGGTGGGAGTCAGACTTGTTACTTTCTATCATATGGATATTTTGTATACTGATCCATTGGTGATCTCTTGATATTTACTTCATAATACTTGATACATTCTTTTTATCATACTAATATGTTATCCACTAATATACATATGAGATGTTGGCTTCTGATTCTGACATGTTCTTGTTATCTCATTATCTGTTTCACTTGATATATGCTTAGATTTGATGTATGTTGTATGATGTACTTGGTATTTGTGATGATATGGATGACACTCATGTGATGACATCATTTCTATGTTTACTTTCCATTGATATATAAATGTGTGAAATGATGCTATATGGAGATGCACATGTATTTTTTGTATATTTATTATGCATATAAATATATGGATGCATATGTGGATATATGAATGCCTTTATTGATTTTAAATTATTTGTAATAAAATTGATGATGTGAAATGATATATATGTTTTTTTTTTGTTTTAGATGATGCTCATGCAAAAAATTATGCAAAAGCTTATGCCATGAATTGCAATGACAAATATGTATCAGTCAATAGGTTAAGTAGTCAAAATTGGATTTAAGTGAGAGAGGAAATCATTCGGAGCTCAAGTAATAATGCAAGCTTAATGGAACTATATGAATCATGAATGTAGCTAGATTAAGACCTTTAGGACTGTCACTGGTCATTTACCATAGCATTTATCATCATAGAGCGTTTGTTTAACGGACACCATAGGCTAGTACAAATTTCACTGATAGATTCCCTGCATCATGAAAATATGAATACTATCTGAATCAGTTGCAATGGAAAAAATAAAATAAGCATTAAGTCATAGAGGCTAGGAGGACTTGTTAGTTATTTTATTTTGATTTTAATAACCTTCTTCTGTTCGTGTGCAATATATGATATGTAACCCGTAATGACCGTTTTATTAATGTTCATATCCTTGGGTATATAATGTTGCTTACACCTTACTGAGAATTTGATTTTATACAAAAAAAAAAATAGACAAGGAGAATGGTCCAAATCACCATAGCATTCATATAAAGAGGGTCAAGATATATGTGGCCTTCCAATCATGATGGAGGCTCTTACCATAGACACCCAAATTATGTGAAGTTTTTAGGATTATTGAATCAATCCCCACAAGAAGAAAATAAAGAAAATGCCATGCCTCTTTTCCTTGCTTCTCTAGTCATTTTATAGAGATCATTTTATAGAGATCATGGAGTTACTCTAAAGACATAATAGTCAAAAATTTATAACCATAGACATCAGACAAAGAAAATTCATGAGTTCTTTATATGCCACTAGTCAGAAGACATCATTGAGACATTTCAAAGAGTCATGATCAATAAAAATCAAGAGAAGTCTATTTGTGATTACTGGTGTTTAGGAACCCCTTTGATTAATCATTCTTAGCAAAGAGATTACCAATCAAATATTAATTTGTATTAATGTAGTCTGTGTAGGGTTATCTATGTTTGGATGAGTGTTGTGATGTAGAAAACACCTTTGTGATAAGGTTTATCATTAATTTCAATCCAATTGAGTGTTGAGAAAAATTGTTGATTAAAGTGTTGAGAAACACTAGTGTGGTATTTGTTAAAGGTAGGTGGTGTTTAAGAAATACCTATGGTTGTGATAGTGATATTGACTCTTTTGTGCAACTATTAAGAAATACTATTTAGTGCCAAACTTTCCTAGACAGAGACCTAGGATGACCAAGTGTGACAGACCAACCTCTGACTGGCAGAAAATGACCTGAATGCCAAAATTGTTGGGAGAGATGCCCCCAGTGAAGTATGAACATCCTAAGACTCAAATATAGACAAATTCCAGGCAAGGAAAGTAGAACGTTGGAGAACTTAGGTCCAGTTGATCTCATGAAAGTGCCCAAAGGATACGCCCAAGAAGAAACTTTGACTATGAGCCTACTGCAAGAGGTGTATTGATAGATGGAGAGATGATTACAAGTGAAACCTATTTACCAGATTTTCACTGCTTGGAAAATTTCTATTTTTTCTACCAAGACGCTTGTTTACCAGGTTTTTTCCAAGGCACTCTTTTTTTTGTTTTTCAAATTTTTAGTACTTTTTCTTTTTTGATATTTTTTTGTTATTATCAAGGCACCTATTTGCCATTTTTTCTCCAAGAATACTCTTTTTTTAGGAATTTTTCCACTATTTTTTATATTTTCTACTTTTCCACTAGTTTTGGCTTTCTTCAGGATCATTTTTTGTTGTACAAGCCCTTTGGCTAAATGTCAAGCATAGAACCTTTTCAACTGTAGAGTGTTGATAGGATTAGGGAGAACATATCCTTCAGGTGTAGCTAGCTGATAAGATCCTAATCCAAAAAAAAATTTGATAACAAAGGGTCCCATCTAGTTGGGTTCAAACTTTTCCTTTTGTTCTCTGTTTTGCTGGTTTTTAGGATTTTCTCTGAGTACTAGATCTCCAACTTGAAACTGTCTAGGTTTTACTTTCTTCTTGTATCCTCTTGACATCCTTTTATGATATAAATTTAGGTAATAAAACACCTATTTCCTACATTCATCCAACATTTATAATTCTTGTACCTGATCTATGTAGCATTGTTCATCTGTGACAAGAACTTTTAATGATACCTGCAAAGAAGGGATTTCAACTTCAATTGGAAAAAACTGCTTTTGCGCCTTTAAAAAGAGTGAATGGTATGGCTCATGTTGGTGTTCTAATGCTAGTTCTATAGGACCATAATGTTGTATTTGATTTTAAATGCCAAGCTTTTCTAGATTTACTCGCAGTTCTATGTAGAATTTTGAGAATGTTTGTGTTTGATGCCTCATCTTGTCCGTTACCTTGAGAGTAATGGATTTAAGATAAATGTTGAGTGTTATGAACTATGTACAAATTTTTTTAATATCTTGATTTTTGAACTATCCCCCATTGTCTGTTACAATATAAAAGGGTATCCCATACTTACAAATTATGTAGTTCAAAATGAACATGGTTACTTGTTTGTCAGTGGCTTTGATTAGCAGCACTACTTCTATCCACTTTTTGAAATACTCACTGGTTGTGATGATGTATTTATATCCACCTAAAGAGTTGGGATAGATTTGTCCAAAAATATCAAAGGCCCACTGTTGGAATGACTAATGTGTGATAAATGGTATCAACTCCTAAGCTAGAGCAAGTATAATATTTCCATGAGTTTGGAAATTTTGACATGTTATAACATATTGAGTAACATCCTTTTCCATTGTAGGCCAGTACTACCCGACCCTTAGGAATTTTTTTGGCTAAAGAGAGATCACTCAAGTGAGACCTACACACACCTTCATGGACCTCTTTTAATGCACAATTAGGCTCTTCAATTTATAAACACCTAAGTAGTGTTCCATCGAGACCACGTCTATATAAGTCAATAGTAATGATTATATAATGCAATGTTGTCCTAATTAGGGATCATTTTTCATTTATGGACATGTCATTAGGTAAGGATTGATCTTTAAGATATGCATAGATATTGCTATATTGGAATGGGTTTTGAATATTTAGTGCACAAATTAACTAGGATTCAGGTGCACCAAATGCAGGAAAGGATAATTCTTTCGCCAGGAAGTCATAGCGAAACTGATGTTCCTCTAGTTGTACCATAGATGCCAGTGTTGCCATTGCATTTATAGCTCTATTTTTCCTCCTTGGAATTTTTTAGAATACAATGAAGATAAAATATTTCTTTAAATCATCCACCATTTTCTTATAGGGCATCGATTTCACATCTCTTGTTTGATACTCACCATTTACTTGGTTAATAATGAGCTAAGAGCCTCCATATATGTGTAACTCTATAATATTCCACTCTATAGCCAACTTGAGACCATTCACTAAGGCTTCATACTCAAAGATATTATTAGTACATGGAAACATCAGTTTATAAGTCTTAGGTATTTAATAGACCTAGGGACTAACAAATAATACACCTGCTCCCAATCCTTGTTGAGTAAAGGAACCATCAATGTACATTTTCCAAGAATGTTCTATTAAATGCATAGTAGTTTCATCAATAAATTCTATCATCAAAGGTGTTTCATCATGCAATGGTGACCCAGCCAGTTGATCTACTATCACTTGTCCTTTTATTTCTTTTCAATCGACATATTCTATATCAAATTTACTGAGTATCAAGACCTATTTTTCTAATCTTCCTATCAATTTCACTTTACTCAGAAGGTACTTGAAAGGATCAATCTTTGAAAATAGTCTCACCATGTGTGCAAGCATGTAATGTCTCTTTTTGTTTTATGCAAAGACAAATTCTAAGCATTCTTTCTTGATCACGCTATAATTGAGCTCATAGGAAACTAATGTCCTTCTAATATAGTAAATTATTCTTTCCTTCTTTGTGTCATCCTCTTGTGATAGCAAGACTCCTAGTGACATTATTGTTTCTCAAATGTAGAGTATCAATTGTTTACCCTGAACGAGAGCCATTAAAGTAGGAGGATTTTCTAGATACTCTTTTAATTCCTTGAAGTTATTATCACAGTGCTCATCCCATTTGAAGGTCACTCCTTTATGTAACAACTTTGTGAAAGGTTGTGCTTTGTCTGCTAGTTGACACATGAATCTCTTTATGGATTGAATCCTTCCCTGAAGCATTATCAATTGACTTATATTGTGAGGTGGTTGCATTGCCATGATTTCTTTCACTTTTTTTGGATCTACTTCGATTCCTTTTGCTGAGACTATGAATCCTAGTAGCTTTCTTGATTTGACACCAAAAGAGCATTTCTTCAGATTGAGTCTCATTTGAAATTGCTCCATTCTATCTAATATTTTCCTTAAATCCTCAATATGGTTTTCTCTACTTATTGATTTGACTAAGGTATCATGTACGTAATCTTCCATGTTCTTATGCATCATGTCATGAAAGATTGTTGTCATAGCCCTTTCGTATGTTGGTCTAGCATTCTTCAGTCCAACTGACATTACATTCCAAAAAAAGGTACCCTAAGAAAAAGTAAATGTTGTACTTTCTTGGTCTTTAGGTGCAATTTTTATTTGATTGTACCTTGAGGCCTATAATCATGTCAATATTATGCAGTGGGAAATCATCCTTCGGACAAGCCTTGTTCAAATCTATGAAGACTGTGCAAATTATTATGGATTTATCTGCTTTAGAAACAAGGTACACATTAGAAATCCATCCTACATAAGAAATGACTCTTGTAAATCCATCTTTCAAAAGCTTTTCCAGTTCTACTTTTACTAGCAATGCGACATGTGGATGCATATTTCTTAGTTTTTGTTTTACAGGTTTTATCTTAGGAGCAATAGAAAAATAATGCATTATCAATTCAGGATCCAATCCTGGCATGTTAGAATAAGACCATGCAAAGTTGATTTTGTTTTCCTTGAGGAATTCAGTGTAACATTTTTTTCTCTTCTTTTGATAAGGATTGTGCAATATGACCTATCTGTGGAGCTTTAGTTATCTCAAGAATAATTGGTTGTGTTGGTTCTATTATTACTGAAGCTCTTTGTTGGAAATGTTTAGGGATAATATTAAGAGTCTCATCCTTTGGCACCTATAAGAGGTTTTCACCATTAGATACATCTTTTCTTTTTACTTTTTTAGAATCTGATACTACCACAACATGGTTTTCACAATCAATTCTTTTCTTCTTTTTATTTTTCAATTTGAGACTAAGAAACTTGATATCCTCCTCTATTATATTTTCCCTCCTCACACTGGTGGAATAGGTATAAGGTTGACAAGCATTGAGATAAAAGGCCAAGGTGTAGTCATTAGGAAAGCTTACCATGTTTGGAGGCTCAGATTTAGTCCAATCAATTAGGTCAAGGTTTATCAATGATAGAGATTCAAAGGATTCTAAAGACAACACCGTATTAATATCAAGACTATTAACCGATAAGATGAGTTCTATTAAGTTATCTTTTATAGTGCATAGATCATTAAGAGTCCAATCAACATTATTAGTGTCATTGTTAGTGTTATGTATACCTAACTCTAGTGATCTAACGTGCCAACTTTCTCCCTCTTCTCTTTCTCTCATCCAATCAAGGACTATTCTTAGTGGAACCATATTTATTCTTGATCTTGGTTTAGGCACATTATTGAAATTTATGTCTTCTAATATTATTTTGTATGCTTGTTATCTTATTTAGACTCTTGTATCTGCATCAATCATACTTGGGATTACTATGTTATATAATCCTATCATAATGTTCATGATGTCTGCAGTATTAAAGATTTATCCTCTTTCAAGTGAATGTGCAATTTTATGGATCACGTCTATCTCAACATCCATAGTAACATCAGATAGTTGATCCCATTCATAATCATGTTAATCTAAGATATTATCATCAGACCATTTTAGGAATTCAGCGATAGTTATTTGATGAACCCTATTGACTATCTGGGGAGAAAAGTGGGGTAGATCAAGGACATGTGTGATCATAACCAATTTCCCCCAATTTGGATGTAGACTTTCTTGTTTTCTTATAGAGGATAGATCTTCCATGATATTTGAGTTTCTTGTTTATTCTCTAATACTTCCTCTTTCTTCTTGTTCTAGATGTGCTCCTTCATGATACTCATCTTCTTGCTAATAGTGGTACCTATTGTTCCGATTGTTCTCTTAAGTGAGTGGATATGTACCATTCTTCTTAATATACAAGATTCTTACAACCTATATGAAACAATATTTCAAATGTCCATGGTACAATCTCAGCTTCATATTCTTTGTTAGAATAACTAAGAGGGGGGTGAATCAGTGGCCACAAAAATTAATCCAATAATTCAACCAACAACTTATACCACATATATAATATCCTCTAGTTATCTTTCAGTACTTCAAGATGTATGCCTTATGTAATTCTAGCAAATATATATTGCTCGGTGATTATACTTTTTATCCTTTTCTTAAGCTTTACCAAAATGCAGTAAATAAACTTAGTGTTTACCGACCAATCCAGTTTTAGTAATGTGTAAAGAAAAACATCAAAGCAATGAACCATATACACATTTTACACTTAGATTTTAACATGGAAACCTTGTTAAGGGAAAAACCACTTGGGACCAGTAACCCAAAATTTTCACTCTTCTGAAGTGAGCTCGGTGAAGAGCTAACCATGTTAAAGGTTACAAACACACTGTTAAGTGCAACCTTGTTAGAGGATTCAAAACTAACAGTTTGTCATTTGACCTCACATTCACTATGTTGTCAACATGAAATTTTTTTTGATACTCTTGAGTATCTCAATACAATAAGGATGGTTAAATCCCACTCTGTTAAGAGATTTTCTGAATCAATGGTTAAACTAAAACAGTAAATGATTTGTTTAATAATAAAACTTAACTTGCAGATTTTCAGATCTATTATAAGTCCATAATACCTCTCTGATCAATTTTCTCTTCAATTCCTTTTCTCCCCTCTGTCTTATTTCTGCTCGGTGAATGTTGTTGCTCGGTGTCTGCAAAGTTCTTGGCTCTGTTCTCCAGCCTGTATGATCAGAACTGCATGAAGAATTCTATCTTCACTAGAATAATACTTAGCATTCCTCTCCTCGTAATGAATTACTTGTATCTTTATATAGACATGATTTCACTGTTTCAATGTCCTTGTCTTTCTTATTCTTGACGTAGATTACTTTCTTCATTTGCAAATCTCGCCATGCATTGCTTTAATCTTTAAAGCTTTACTTTAGATTTATTTCCACAAATCTCTCCTTGTTATTTGTGCTTTAAATATTCTTCTTATCCTTAGTTCAACTGGTTAATGAAAATAAATAAATCATATCAGTTAACTCTAAATATAGCTCCTGCAAGCTAAGTGTTTTTTTCATTTTCTAACTTCAGTTGATTTCAATGATCACTCTTAGTTTGCACAGTCATTGACTCCAGTTGTCCTCGGGTAACACTGTCTGTCGGTGTTGTCTATCTTTCAGGAAACACTGTGAACTTCAGTTATGCTCAATTTTGTGGTGCTCGCTATACACTATGGCTGCTCGGGGTTCTTTGTTTATCGGTGTGCACTGTCCCTCGGTGTTTACTGTCACTCGGTGTACACTGGATTTTCATGTTTACCGATAACATAAACTTTATCTCTTTGGTTTCTTGAAGTCTATGACAATATGTATATGAGAAATTATAATATATTAAGTTGACATCAATGAAAATACAATACATTAATTGATTTAATGTCTTGCATTTACTTTCTCCAGCTCGATGATCATCAACTTTGCCATCTTCAAACATTCAATCAGTTATAGTTCATCAATATCTCCCTTTGGCATTGATGGCAACATAATTATCAAAACAATATCAAATATGCCATATCATACAAAAAAAATTGTTCTATAACCAATTTCAGATGTCTGACTCTCGGTAAGCTCTTCTAGCTTAGATTTGATTCTTGCAAAGTATCTTTCCTTTCTTTATTTTCTTCACTGGATAGATGTAGAAATTTTTTTCTTCTGCTTCTGTCTCTCCCTTTGTAGAATCTCTTCTCTAATACTCTCCCTTTGATGGATGGTTACTTCATTGAATATCTTTCTCCTTAGAAGATTTCTCTCCATTTAGATGTTCTTTTCTCTCCCTTTGACTATTTCTTCTCTTTGATGGATATTTCATTTAATCTCTCTCCCTTTGACAACAATGCCAAACAAAAAATATATCTTGAATATCTCTTTCCATCAGCAATGTAGCTCTGTAGTAGCCAACAATATCTCTATTGTGTGGTTCAGATAAGTACCTTCTTGTATTGATTTATCATTGCAGCCCATTTCTAAGCTTGCATCAACATGATTGATCTTCTGATAATGTGTAGGCCGATGCATCCTCCAAGTCAGCTTAGTGACCATTAGACAAGGGTCAGACCCCTAGTCTATTCCTTAGGTACTCAAATGTTTCTTTTGGCAATGGCTTTGTCAATATGTCTGCTAATTGTTCTTTGGATTGTAGATATTCCAGTATCACTTTTTTCTCTTGTACATATTCCCTTAAGTAATGATACTTAATAGCTATGTGTTTTGTCTTAGCATGCATCACAAGGTTCTTGGAAATGTTGATAGCACTTGTATTATAACAATAGATAATCACTGGGTCAAGAATTTCCATATTCATACCTTTCAACAATTGCTTGATCTATGTAATGTTAGAGCAATTTTCAGCAACAGCCACATATTCTGCTTCTACAGCTGATTGAGATATGCATCCTTACTTTTTACTTATCCATGTGACAAGTTTTTCACCCATAAAGAATGCTCCTCCTATTGTGCTCTTTCTATCATCTATGTTTCCAGCCCAATCAGCATCAGTATAGACTTGTAGCTCAAAATTGCCTTCTTTATTATACCACAAACTATAGTCTTCGGTATTCTTCAGATATCTCAGAATTCTTTTGACAATAGTCATGTGTGATTCCTTGGGATTAGCAGAGAATCTTGCAACTATACTAATTGCATGTGTTATATCTGGTCTAGTATGTACAACATACATTAGTTTGCCAATCATAGATCTATATAAGGTCTGATTTACGTCGGTTGTCTTATCTTCCTTTGTCAATTTGCATCTGGTTGTCATAGGTGTTCCGATTGGTTTGGATTCCTCCATTTTGAATATCTTCAGCACTTCTTTGATGTATTTGGATTGTGTGATGTAGATTCCTGCATCCTGTTGTAGAATCTGTAGTCCAAGAAAAAAATTGATCCCTCCAAACATTGACATCTCAAACTCTTTGCTCATTTCATCAGAAAATTACTTGCATAACATATCATTACCTTCAAATATGATATCATCAACAAATATATCAACAATCAGAATCTTATCATCAGTATCTCCTCTCAAATATAGATTGTTGTTATCACTTGTTCTAATGAATCCAATACTAATGAGATAAGAGTGAAGTCTTTCATACCATGCTCTCGATGCTTGTTTCAATCCATACAAGGCTTTGTGTATTTTACATACCATGTTATTCTTGTTAGGATCAACAAATCCTTCAGTTTGTTCAATGTATACCTCCTTTTCTAGTATTCCATTCAGAAATGCAAATTTTACATCCATTTGGTATACTTTAAATCCTTTGAAACCAGCATAAGAAAGTAGAATTCTTACTCCTTCTAGTCTAGCAACGGGTGCAAAGGTTTCTCCATAGTCAATACCTTCTTCTTGTGCATACCCTTTGCATACCATTCTTGTTTTGTTCCTTGTGACTTCTCCATTCTCATTCACTTTGTTTCCGAATATCCATTTGGTACCAATGACATTTTTATCACTTGGTCTAGGTACTAATGTCCATGTTTTGTTCTTCTCAATCTGTTCAATATTTTCATTCATTGCACTAACCCATTCTTGATTCTCAACTGTAGTATTAATAGATTTAGGCTCGCAATCACAAATCAAACATCTAGTGTTAAGTGACTTACTTCTTGTTCTCATTCCAGCTCTTTTGTCTCCAATGATTTAGTTGTGTGGATGGTGTCTGCTGACATATTTAGCAAGCACAAGTTTAGATCTGTGTTCATCATCCTAATCATCATTTTGATCTTCATTGTGATTTTCATCACTCGGGTCAACATTGTGATCATTTTCCTGATTTTTGGTGTGTGCAACCTGTTGCTCAGTTGCATTGTTATGACGCTCAGTAGTGTTACACTGTTTCTCAAGAAAGGTGTTAGTTTCTTCAATGTAGACAAATTTTTTGTAATCTTTTGGTTCCTTTCTACTTTCCTCATCATTTTTCTCAGCAAATTCATCCACTTTAACATTTACACTTTCAATGATTTTGTTAGAGGATTTGTTAAGACATTTATAAGGTTTGCTTTTGTTAGAATATCCTAGAAATATTCCTTAATCACTTTTGGAGTCAAGCTTTCCATTTCTACCATCTTTCAAAAAATAACATTGACTTCCAAAAATTCTAAAGTAACTCACATTAGGTGTGTATCCATACCATAGCTCATAAGGTTTCTTATTAGTATCTTTATTCAATTGAACTCAGTTCAGTGTATAGACAACAGTACTTACAGCTTCTCTCCATAATGTTTGTGTGATACCTTTTTCAATCATCAGTGTTATGGCACAATCAACAATTGATCTATTCCTTCTTTCAGCAATCCCATTTTGTTGTGGTGTTCTCGGTGCAGAAACTTGTCTTGTAATTCCATACTCATTACAAAAGTTAGTGAATTCATCAAAAATAAATTCTCCTCCTCTATTTGATCTTAAGCATTTCAGTTCTTTTCCACTTTGTTTTCCAACTATAGTTGTATACCATTTAAACATCTTAAATGCTTATGATTTATACTGAGAGGGGGGGTGAATCAGTAGCCTCAAAAATTAATCCAATAATTCAACCAAAACTTATACCACATATATAATATCCTCTAGTTATCTTTTAGTCCTTCAAGATGTATGCCTTATGTAATTATAGCAAATATATACTGCTCGGTGATTATACTTTTTATCCTTTTCTTAAGCTTTACTGAAATGCAGTAAATAAGCTTAGTGTTTATCGACCAAACCAGTTTTAGTAATGTGTAAAGAAAAACATCAAATAAATGAACCATATACACATTTGACACTTAGATTTTAACGTGGAAACCCTATTAAGGGAAAAACCACTTGGGACCGGTAACCCAAAATTTTCACTCTTCTGAAGTGAGCTTGGTGAAGAGCCAACCCTGTTAAAGGTTACAAACACACTATTAAGTGTGACCTTGTTAGAGGATTCAAAACTAATAGTTTGTCATTTGACCTTGCATTCACTATGATGTCAACATGAGAAACCTTTTGATACTCTTGAGTATATCAATACAATAAGGATGGTTAAATCCCACTCTGTTATGAGATTTTCTGAATCAAAGGTTAAACTAAAACAGTAAATGATCTGTTCAATAATACAACTTAACTTGCAGATTTTCAGATCTATTGTAAGTCCATAATACCTCTCTGATTAATGTTCTCTTCAATTCCTTTTCTCCCCTCTATCTTCTTTCTGCTCGGTGAATGTTGTTGCTTCTTTGTTGCTCGGTGTTTGTAGAATTCTTGGCTCTGTTCTCCAGCCTGTATGATCATATCTGCATGAAGACTTCTATCTTCACCAGAATAATACTCAACATTCCTCTCCTCATAATGAATTACTTGCCTCTTTATATAGACATGATTTCACTGTTTCAATATCCTTGTCTTTCTTGTTCTTGACGTAGATTGCTTTCTTGATCCACAAATCTCGCCATGCATTGCTTTAATCTTTAAATATTTTCTTTAGATTTATTTCCAAAAGTCTCTCCTTGTTATTTGTTCTTTAAATCTTCTTCTCATTCTTAGTTCAACTGGTCGATGAAAATAAAGAAATCAATCAGTTAACTCTAAATATAGCTCCTACCAACTAAGTGTTTTGTCATTTTCTAACTTTAGTTGATTTCGGTGATCAACTCTTAGTTTGCTCAGTCATTGACTCCAGTTGTCCTTAGGTAACACTATCTGTCAGTGTTTTCTATCTGTCGGGAAACACTGTGAATTTCAATTATGCCTGGTGTTGTGGTGCTTGGTATACACTACGACTGCTCGGGGTTCTTTGTCTGTCTATGTGCACTGTATGTTGGTGTTTACTACCACTAGGTGTACACTGGCTTTTTATGTTTACCGATAACATAAAATTTATCTCTTTGGTTTCTTGAAGTCTATGAGAATATGTATATGACCAATCATAACATATTAAGTTGAGATCATTGAAAATACAATACATTAACTGATTTAATGTCTTGCATTTACTTTCTGCAGCTCGGTGATCATCAACTTTGACATCTTCAAACATTTAATCAGTTATAGTTCATCATTCTTCCTCATCACTTCCCTTATCAAATACCAGACCATCTGTTAGGGTAGGGTATTTTGTTTCATTATTGAACCCTACTCTTGTTTTGTCTTTTGTGTTTTGGAACTCTATGTGTATTGGTTCAAGAAGTCCTTTACCTTTATCTCCTAAAGGTCCTTCCCCTTTATAGCCCATTCATTTTAGGAGATCGTAACCTTTTTCCATATTTTTGGGGGGATATTTCTACATGTTTTAATTCACTCTCCTCCTTTTTCTCTCTATATTTCCAAGATAAGACAACTTTATCTCATTTTCTTCTTCTTGAGAGATGATATCTTTGACCATACTTGTAGCTTCATGAATAGCCAATACTTTTGATGCAGAAGGTGGAAATGACGTTGATGGTCAACAATATGATTTTGGAGACACATGGAGATTAGCCAATAATGGTGTTGTATCCAGTTTATATTCCCCATGTTGGTTCTTTAAATTTTGAAGATTTCCCAAAGGTTCTCATTACCATGTCTTTTGAGGTTTCAGTTGAAATTTTTTTAGGAACTTCCTTGTTGTGAGTAACCATATTATATGCCTTTACATTCTTACAGGAGTAGCTTGAATCTGCTGGAATTATAACTTCTACTCCGTTGTGTAGAAATTTGATGCATTGATGATAAGTGGATGACACTGCTTGCATATCATGTATCTGTGGTTTTCCCAATATTATGTTATAAGCTAATGGAAAATCAAGAACTTGGAATATCACATCTCATTCTATTGGACCTATCCTGATAGGTAGCACAACTAGTCCCTTGGACAATCTTTCTTCCTCGTCATAGGCTTTAATGGTTATCTTTCTTTGTAGGTCAATGACATGTTATAAAAACCCTAGCACCTTGACCAAACTAAAGGTACAAATGTTCAAACGCGTTCCTCCATCTATCAATACACACTTCACCCGATGTTTATGAATCAAAAACTCAATGTGCAAAGGCTGATTATGTGGATGATTCAAAGATTTGTCATCTTCTTTTGAAAAATATAGATAATGAGGAGATGTTATATGACCAACCATAGCCTAGAATTTGTCTATATCTATGTCTTTTGGGATGTTGGCTATATGTAGGGCTTATTAAAGGACTTCCCTATGTACCAGAGATATATTTAGTAACTCAAATATGGATATTTGAGCCTAGGTTCTTTGCAATTGATCTATCACATTGTAGTTAGTTGATGGTGAGAGAACCATTTATTTTGATGCCCCTGGTTTTGGGATTATGATAATAGGATGTTTAGATGATGTCATCTATTTTGATGAGGAGTTAACTCCCTTGATTTTGACCTGTGCTTGGCTTCATGTTACTATATTTGAGTGTGGAGTCTTGTCTTTGACACCTTTGATAGTGATCATATTGATTGATACATCTTTTTCTTCCAACATGTTGATCATATTATCGTTATTAGAATAGGTATAGTTAACTTCATTTCCTTTAGACTTGGAGGCTTCTCCTTTCTCATAATTAGGAAATGATTTTGTGAATTTCGTATGATCCTTATTTGAAGTATGTCCTTCCACCTTGATCGTAACTCCATCTATGAGATCTTGTATGACGTACTTAAGTTTTACACTATCATTGGTCTTATGCCCTTTGTTCTGATGAAAGGAACAATAATAGTTCTCATTCCACCACCTTGGTTTCACTTCTGGTTCCCATGGTTTTGACTCTGATAGTGTAATGATCTAATTTTCCAAAAGAGTATTTAAAACTATTTCAAGGGGTTCTCCCAATTGAGTGAATGTACGCCTAAGTCAAGTCATCCAAGGCTTATTCTTGTTCACCTCATTATTTGCTCTTGGAATTGGTGTTGTTGTTGTTTCCTTAGCCTCTTTGTTTTCTTATAGGACTCTTACAAGATTAAACACGGTTGATTTAATATTTGCATTGGATGCCTCCATAACTCCATCGTTAACAACATTCGTGTTCTTGTTCCACCATTTAGGCTTATCTTTGTTGTTATAATATTGTTATTGGAGGACTTATTCTCTTTGTAGATAGTGATTTATCCTCTCCTAACCATGATGTCCTCAGCTCGAATGACATTTTTAATCATTCTATCAAAACTAGGAGAATCTTGCATTTGAAGAGCATAACTCATTTTTGGCACCAAGTTGTTTATGAAGATCTCCATTTTTCCGATTCAAGCATTTATCGTGAATACCTTGCAAACATTTTTGTCCATCACTTTAATAAATTCATAAAGGATTCACCACTTTGTTGTTTGGTGTTACATAGATCCATCATAGTAATGTAACCACCTGAATTTGGTCTGTCGCAACTATGCACCCTATTTGCCCTAAGTGTGATCATACCCTTGATTTATGTCCAAACGACCCTGTTACTGCTTGGCATAATTCTTTTAATCAATTTAATATCCTATAAGATTTTTATCACTGATTTATATTAACTATTATAGCCATACAACTCAAATCAATTTTGACCAATCAAATCAAATCAAAATCAAACATGGCTATACTATTTAATTATAAAAGAATTAAAATAAATCCCTAAATCAAATACCCACTTGCAATTAACCCATTCCCCTAGCCTATTTAATTTAATTAAAATGGCTATAGTTCTCTAATTATTAAAAAGCAATTTCA
>MU224743.1:1772587-1787363 GCA_018584345.1 Thuja plicata
ATGCTAATCTAATCCTAATCCTAAATTCTTCTCTAACCCACCTCCTAATGTTGTCACATTCCATTAGGGAATACTTAGCAACTCCACCCACTTGATAAAGTCCACTTTCTCAAGCTGGACTTTCTTAAAGTCCATATTCTCTTACATCCTCCCTTCCCTCTTTAAGGCCTTCATTAATGCCTTCATTAATATGAAGACCTTAAGCCCATGTCTCTCCCATGCCTTATTAATGCCTTGGGCATTAAAGGCTCTTACATATTTATTTATGAGCCTCCAAGTTCATAAATGAACCTTGTCCCCCCTCTCTCTCTCCCATTCTTCTATAAATAGAAGCCTATTTTGAGAGAAAATAAGCCTTCACCTTAGGATCGAACTACATTGTTATGCTGTTAGATTCACTCTAGACTCACATTTCATCTATTAGCTCATGCTAGTTTATTGTTTTCATTTCATGTTTTAAAGCTAGATTGTATGCTTTTTCTCATTTTTAGCTTAAATTTAGATCAAATCCTTCATACTAGGACAATATTGGTCACTGATTTGTAGCATATTCTGAGGGCTAAATATGCAACTAATCATACTCTTTCTAGTTAGAAGGTAACAGGCCGATATTAGTGGTTTTACATGTTTTGACTAACCTTTCAAGCTAATGCAATGACCTATTGAGTGTTTGTGTCATTTTCAACAGGTACCCATTTACACACACACAAGTAATAGTGTATTGTATATTATATAAGTATTTTTGGACAAATCTTTGAATCAATTCTTCAAAATTTTGGATGCTTGGTGTTAATTTGGAAAACCATTCCATGGCTTTTCCTCCTAAGCTTCCTGAAAAAAATCTCATTAAGTATGTCTACTCATGCATGAATTCTATACTTAAGGTGCAAAATTCTCTCACATGGTCATGAGGGTCGGTGTCTCCCATGTGTTTATCATACTTACGTCTTGCTGTGTTGGGTGGAAAAGGAACCATGTGCAAGTTCTTATCAAATGGGAATGGATATATGTGCTCCAACGATTATTTTTTTGTCGGTTTACCCTTCTCTCTTTTGATCTCTTTAATTTATGTTTGCATTTGGTATAGTTTATTTGAGAGAATTGAAATAGGTGTTTACACTTCTTCACCTTTTAATCATTCAGCATCGTAATATTTATGGATTTTAACTCCCATAGAAGCTAAGTGAATGAAGTACTTCTCTTTGTCCTCATTGATGATTTTTTCCAATGTTCTCTGGAACTTTGTGCTTTGATTAAGTTTGTTATAATCTTCCTCCTCAGTTATGTCTTCTTTGCTAAAGGATTAAAACATGCGATGATTGTGATCTCTTTCATTGTGATTATCTTCGTCAAATGCAACACTCCATCCATGGGGAATATCCATTATGTGTGATTCTTATTGTCCAATGTTAAGAGGTTTTAAGGGTGAGTCTTGATTGAATATAGGGTTTTTTCTTGATGTCCATCCATGATGAAATTGGACCAGTCTAAGAGGTCATTCTGGATCATCAACAAGATATTGATTGTATCTCATATTAACCATGATATCATAATAGGAGTGTTGTCAAAGTGTCCCAATGAGCAAAAAATGTTTGAAACCGTCCAAGTGAATTTTTCCAAAGGATGGTGAGTGTAAGTTTGATAAGACCAAGTGATAAGTTCCAACATCAGAGGTTTAGAATGCCCTGATAGTGAGCTGGGAACGAAAGAGGATTGAAAGTGAAATGACAACATGACTTGGAAATGATTGTTTGAGAAACTAGAAATCATGCGAGGTACACTTGAAACTTGACTAATGAAAACTTTCGTGTTGACTAAGAATGACAACTAAACCTGACAGACGGACAAAAAGGGTATCCAAAACTACAAAGATCAATATTTTTACATATGCAAAAACACTCTATGTCCTAGATGAGAGCCACTGGATGTGACCCTAAAAAAGACCATATATGATGTTGCACTATTGGATGTGATCCTAAATAGACCTCATGTATGGGATGTGATCCTAGATTATTGGATAAGATCTTGGATTAACCAGATGCAAACATGTTCACTGAATACGATCTTATATACCAGATGTGACTTTATGACAGACTAGTTTGTGTTTTCCACTTAGTTTGAAAATGAGGAAAATTGGTCAAATGTTAAGGTTTGTTTGTTGAATTTATGTGAGTCTGGAGATTTTTAAATGTCTATAACCATCTGAGAGGTGATAAATTGAGGTAATTATATATATTTTTGAATTCACATACATAAAGAAAGGTTGTTTAGACTCCAAACACACTTATCGTTTAAAACTATGGCTGAGATCATAAATACTTTCTCACTGACTTAGGAACACACTCAATGAATCCTCAGAATATGATAGTCCAACAACATGCAATGGATGTTGGAGGCCAGATTAGTCGAGTAGTAAAGTGAAAGAGGGCTCGATATGATGAGTGCCTTGGGGCAATTACTATTTTCCTTGCACAAGCATTACCAACCTTTCAGAGGTAGTCTGGGTGGTCACTAGAAGAAGGTGTTTAATTCGGGCATCTATTCATAACTGTCTCCCATAGTCTTGCACAAGGCAAGATTGAGGTGTATATCCCTGTGAGTACCTAGATGAGAGTATTCTTGCAAGCAAAATTGAAGTGGCTCTGCTTTACACAACATCCAATCATGTCTAATGAATGATCATCATTATTCCAAGGACAAAACCAATTAAGTTTTCTGAGATTTTAATCTCAAGGAAGCATCTTGATTATGGTGAGGTAGAAGATTTGGCATCTACTCGTACTCACTTGGGTCATTCCCAGGAGTTTTTTTCCTCAACCAACAAGCCCTCTTAAGATGAAAGAGATAAAGAGGATTGACGACTTAGGAGCCTATATTTTTTATTCTCCACTAGGGAGAAAAGCATACTCTCCTAACCATGTCATTTTATCCTATCAAACACATCATGTATATTGTAAATTTCCCCAAATTTGACCTCAAATTACAATCTAACTTTTGAGTTTATAATTTTCCCAAAGGGAAAAGAGCATAATCCTCTTATTAGATTTGAAATTGACCTCAAATTCAATTAAATTCCTACAAAATCATTTAAGACAAGCATGATGTTTTGTCGAATCTTTGTAGGCAACTTGCAAGACCACACATTAGTAATTTGGAGAATGTTTTTCTTTCACAATATTTGGCCCGCGTATTCTCTATCAAACATCCTACAAATAATGTTAGGATGATTAAAATCAATCACATGAATCAAATTCACCCATTAGTCGTTAGAAATCAACTAATTATGCAAATTAGAACACCATATGTGATTCAAGAATTTCCTTACATGTGATGCTTTACCAGATGTGATCTTAGATTTCCAGGATGCGAGTCAGGATTTACTGGATGCGATCTTGTTCACTATATACGATCTCTTGTTCACCAAATGTGGATCTGCACTGCAAAATAGAGAGTTAAAATGATGGAAATCTGCTAAAAATGAGGTAAAATATGGGGCTTTGCCCCACGGTGGGCACCAAAAATGTGTGTGTGTGTTTATGTGTCAATCACATGTACATACAAATATGCAAACACAACACTCTATAACTTATTAACTCAATTGTTATCATAAGAAATCAATCAAAACATAACAATCAAAAGTGAGTTATAACTTCCTATTTAGAATGATTTTGATCTAACTATGATAATGCTCTTAGAGTTATGCTTTATACCAGTGACATACAATTCTAAAATGGAAGATTCAAATTGTAAGAAAGTCATTCGTATGCATCTTAAAATAAAACATATAAATTCTACATTCATTTGATCCCATTATGAAATTGAAGTGTTAGCTAATTATCTAGATGCATGAATTAAATTCTACAACATAAGATTAATGCAAGATTGAAAGATTATGATCCCTAATGAGCTCAAAATTCACTCCTTTTATGGAGAATGAGGTGAAATGAGTGGCCGATATTGATTCTTGATGAGTGATTAGGATTGAAACTTGTTTGATCCATGTGAGGTGATACATGTGTGTCAACTCCCATTGGTCCATCAATTGACTTTGTCATTTAGTGGTGAGTTATAATTTAGGAGTATTTATTAATTTTCTTTAAGTAAATACCTTAGCCAAGGGATTTAATGAGGTGGATTTAATTAAATAGGCCAAGGTAATCACTTAGAAATTAATGATAGAGCACCAAGAGATGATTCTTGATTCAAGGGATTTTATTGATTTTAAATAATTATGCCAATAATCAAATAATCAGATTAACATAATTGAGAGGGATATCTTTAGTTAAGGCACAATAGGGCCTTCGATTAGAGTAGCCCAATTTAGGGTGATTACAACCCCCACCTAGTCACTCCTGAGGATCCTTCTAATCAACCACTCCAACTAACTCATTATCTTAAAAGGATTATAATATTAAACCTTATTCCATCCAACTTCAAACAAAATATTATAAAGAGGTAAAAGATGAGAAAACTTGTACACAATAGGGGGATGATCATCCCAAGAATCTAGCAAAAAATGAGCATCAAAGCACTTTTCACAAATCCAAAATGGACCTTCCTTTATCATCTTATTTCCTTACTCGAGTGTATTCCAAATCATAGAGTCTTTTTCAGCCAAACCATATCAAGGAACATCTGAGCCAGTTTCCTCATTAAGATACATGTAAGTAAGAATACTATCCTATTCTTGATCCTAACAAGTACACAACTACCAATATAGTTTTGCAACTAACACCTGACCAATCATACTAGTTAGTTGGAGACCAAGACCATCCTCCTCCTTTAACCTGCACACAAAAACCCACCTAACAAGGCTCCACTATAAGGAAAGGAAATTACCAGACCACAAAAATTGGTGGGCAATTGCATCAAACTCCTTGACAAATATAATATGAGAACCCTACATGGACCATCTATAAATAGGCAAACCTTGAACCGTAAACTTCATAATAGTGACTCTCCATGTAGATGAAAGCCATCTACAAGTCCAATGACTAATTTTTAGATGGAACTTCTCTAAAATCTCCTGCTAAAACTCTCTTTTTTGTTTTCTAATAGAAATTAGGACCCCAAGATACACAAAGGGAAGATGTCCAATTGGAAATCTAAGAATTCAAGAAAATCCTATTGTGGATAAGCCGAGGGGTATTAAAGAAGAAGATAAAAGATTTATCTTCATTACTTTTTGCCCTAAAGTAGCTAGGTAAGTGTCCAACGCTCTCCAAAAATTCATAACTTCATTAATCCTGCCATACCCATCAAGGCAACACCATCTACAAACTGAAGATGAGAATATAGAGGCATTGAATGAATCTAGCTCCATCCATGTATCAAACCTTGCCTCACAAGAGAATTAATAAATCTTCCTACCCCCTTTGCCATGGTAATGAATAAATAGGGACAAATGGGGTCTCCTTTCCAGAGACCATGAGAAGCACTAAACAATTATGACAGATCCCCATTAACAAGAATAGAAAAGGATGGGGAGGAAATAAAAATCAAGATCTAGTTGACATGATCTCCCCCATAACCAAAAGAAAGAAGAACCTTATGAAAAAAGTTCAATTAACTTTGTCATAAGCTTTGGCCATATCTAGTTTAATGAACATTTCCCACTTCCTTTAAATTTTCCTTTGAATGAAAAGATTTTGTAGAAATCAAAATCTCATCAAGAATTTGCTTACCCTCAACAAACCCTCCCTAATCATTAGAAAATAAAGACTTGAGGGACACATTGAGTATCTATGTAATTAATTTAGTGATAATTTTTCCACATTACACAATGAAATGGGTCTAATTGATCCAACCTCTTAGCATCTTCTTTCTTAGGGATAACAACCAAAAAAGTTGGAATTTAGGGATTTAAACATCTATTTATTTCTATGAAATTCATAAACCATCTCCAAAAGGTCAAATTTGATAATCTCCCACTATTCTTAATAAATTCAATCAAAAATCCATTAGGGCCTGGGGATTTACCTTTCTTCATGTAAAATACCACTTCCTCCAATTTTTCCATCAAAAGAGGTTGAATAAGAGAATCATTCATCTTATTAGAAACTAATGAGGTAATGAAATGTAAAATAAGTCTTTATTCTTCTTTTGTTGCAGAATAATCTTTGGTACACAAAGAAAAAAAGTATTGAGAAGCCTCCGTAGAAATACCTCCCAATGAAGACAATTGGAAACCATCTGAAGTCATAAGAGAGTAAATTCCTTATTTTATCAATCTTCTTTCAGTATTAGATGCAATATTTGGATAACTTCTATGCAGGTCTGTAATTGTGTCTCCCATTTGCACGCTGCAAATTGAGAAAACATCATTGTTTTTCCTTTGAAGGTGTCAAATATCGAGTCTTGTCATAAGAATATATTTTGCATATAGTATCTAATTGAGGTTGTGAGGAACTTTGTGTGTCTTTAAGAGGTAATTTTGTGAGGATATCCAACTAAATGTCATATTGGTATTCATTTGGTGTATCACTGATTAGCTTTAGTTATTCATTTCACAAGCAAATCTTTCTATCCCTTTTCTTGCAATCATTTAGTTTAGGTGAATATCATTAAGGAATCAACCTTTCAATCCTGAAGATTGACTCTCACCATACAATGCCCACATCCCGAGAGTGTTTCGATGTTCCAACAAGATAGCTAGATTTCTCATCTCACTATAGGCGCAATCCTGATTGACAATAGTTTTTGGCACGCTCGATGGGACACGAACTAATTTACAGTTCATTTGAGCTAAATAAATTGTTGTTGTTTTGGTGTGGACATCATATTTTAGCCTTCAAGAAGATAGATTTTCCAGCTCATGGCGACTCTGAGTTCTATTATTTTCAGTAGATGCAGCGTTCATAATAAATGAAAAAAGTAGAATTAGGTTGTCCCAATGGCCTAGCCTAGGAATTTATCTTTTGTTCTTTTTGATCAGGGTAGCCCCTTGAACTTGGCACAATACAGTGATATAGTTGTGACTTCCTTGAAAAGTGTTCTATATTTTAGAGGAGAAGATTAGACTACACCATATGAGAGATGTAGCTTCTTTATGTGGATTGCATCGCGTGACAGAGCAAAATGTTGCAATTAGATTGCTTGCAACATCATTTAAAGGAAGAGCTCTTGCATAGTTATAAGTTTTCCTATTTGTTCCATAACAGATTGGGATCAGTTGGGTGCTCTTCTATACACTCATTTTAAGGATAAACCAGATAGTTTCACTTTTTTGGAGCAGTTGACCAAAATAAAGGGAGTTGAGCTTGAGCTTGAGCACCTAAAATACTTCAATTACCGCTTTCAAAGGACATGGGATAAAATTCCATATATAGTAAGGCCATATACTAATATTTCATTTTGCATTATCTTAAATCTCTTAACAGTAATATTTTAGTTATGATTCAATCAATGGGGGGTACAACTTTACCATCAGCCTATGAAATTGCTATAAGGGTTGAAAATTGCCTAATTATGGCTGGTACAATTACACCTAGGACTCCAATACCATATCTTCCTAAAATAAAACTAGTTCTACAAATAGTCTCTTCTGCAATAGTTGTTGATCCATCATTTCTAGCCTTTAACATCCAGATAGTAACCCAAGAAAACATTGTTACAACGTCATCCCAAGAGCTTATAGAGATAAATGACATATTGCAAAATCTAGGGAGTGAGGTGATAACAAGAACCAGGCTAACATGCCTATTTTTAAAGCCCCATATCATCCTAATAGGCAAGCCTACTACTTTGATAATCAAAGCCAAAGAAGCAGGTTTAACTAATGATCAAGCCAACCTTATGATCCAAATATCTTAGGTACTTCAAGAGAACTAGTTGTAAAAATAATATAACACAAGACCAAAATTGATGTTTTACCTATAATCAACAACATCTATCGACAAACTATCAAAATAATTTATTGAAATGAGCTCAAGCTCTTTTGGTTCAAAACAGTGAGAGATCACAACATAATGTACCTTGCAAGATTCAAGAGCAATTTTTCCATAATGTTCAAAATGCATCTCATGTGGTTTTGATGAACTTTGAACCTATTACAAACAATATCAAGTCAAAGGGAATGACTGTGATCACAATTTTGTTAACTAGATTTTGTCACATTGCAGTGTAGTTAAGTTTTCAGTTTGATGTGTTCCATTTTTGACAAGTGTGTTTTCAAGTTTTAGTTGAGAAGGTTTCAGTTTTCAAGTTTTAAAAATGACTTTGTGGCCAATGGATTGAAAAAGGTAGCTGGTTTGTTTTTGTTTAGCATGAAAACACCCTTGAGAGGTCGCCAGAAATGTTATCAATTTTTGCATCTAGCTACAATTGGCAGAGTTGGTAGCTGATCAACTAGTGAAAGGTACATAGGTGCATTTTAAAATTTCTATTTTTCAGGTGTTGTGCTTATATTGATAATAGAAGTGTAGAAAGTAAAAGAGAAAAATATAAATCCAAAAAAGAAAATATCATTTTTCTTTTTATTGAATCTTTTTTCAATAAGCCACACAAGCTGTGGGAGCTCTGAAAATAAGTTGAAATAGAAATAAAAATGTATAGAAGTCAAGACAAGGAATATGCAAGGTGAGATCCGCCATTTCCTAGTTATGGAAGATTGTTTTTGTGTCCTGATGAGCTAATGGAGGCCTGGGTCCTTCATCTCCAAAGCATACCTGCAAAGAGGAATAGAATTGGATGGTCAGTTCTGAGACTGAGCAATGGAGAATCTCAAGCTTTCTCCTAGTCATAACTGCTATACATTCAACAATAAGCAGAAATCATATATTTTAAACTAACATGTTTGTTTCCTTGTGCACATGCAGGTATGTAGAAAAATAAGTTATCAAAGGGACATTCATAATCAGAATGAAATTGCTTAACTTAATAAAAATCACAATTGTAGATAAAGGAAAACAACTATAAACTATTAAAGGGACATGTATGTTCATGCCTAAAATCTTTTAGTTAAGTCCACTCATGAAGCAATGACATTCAGATCAAACATCAATCAGAAAGTACAATGAAGGAGAAATTAGTTATCTAATACAAAACCAAACTCACATACATTAGAAGATTCCACAATTTGAAATAGAATATCAAGGTCTATTACAATATCAAAATAAGTTGTTAAAAAGATATTAAAAAGGATTTAGTAATGTGCAATGTGCTAATCTAAAAAATAGTGGAAAAGGAATGCATGCTACTATAAATGCCATTCAGACAGCTACAGGACAACAATTGAATTCATTTACAAGAGGACATGTCAGTACTTATAGAAGTTACAAGGAAAATTTACAATGCATGACATAAAAAAATTCAAGAATACTGCTAGGATCAACCAAAAAAATGAGCAAATGGAGGATGTATGGTATAATTTAAGAAAAACATTCATGAACAAATCAGTCAATAGAATGGGGTAGCTTTAGTTGTTAAAAAAAATAACAACTGAAGAAGGGAAAGTTGAGTTTCAAGGGTAGATTCAACAACAAGAGTAGAGATTATGGACAGAATAAATATTGGACTTCATTAAGACAAACATTAATGTCCATCAAGCATGTACGAGTGTTAGTTATAAATCAATCCAAGGAGTGTGTGAATAAGAGATAGGGTGTGAGAAAACATTGGTTTTGAAGCTTAATGCAGTCATGTTTTCTTCAACAGTTCATACATTCCTCGACATTTCATTGCTATTTTCAAGATTTGTTATTCATGCCAAGGAGGTGTTATTGTGTGTCAACAAGTTTGGTTGTTTTCATTTGTAAGAAAATTAAATATTTTGAGGGTTTTATAATCACATTTTTCTTGAGTTTTCTTGTTATTACAAGCCTCTGCATAGTTTGAAGGATGCACTTGTTGTCCCAAAAGACAATACTTTATTCTATCGAGAGATAGTGGTTTAGAGAGATTACAACAATGAACAAAAGGAGTGAAAATACATTCATCAAGGTCTATATGTAGTGCTATCATAACAAGGTGTCACATGGACTATTATGTGTGAGCAGGTTTCAAAGGACAATTAATGCAAGATACAAGAATCAAGTATGTTTCTATAGAAGTCAAAAATGCATTTTCCAACTCAAATTATGGTCAACAACTAAATATTGGATAGGCGTTGCAGCAATAGATGATACATGGAACATTAAGGTGAAGTTTACAACTCTACAATCGAGAGATTCAAATCTAGAAACAAGGAAATATCTAAGAGTCACTCGTAAAGAACATACACATTGTGAATATTCAAAAGAAACCCTCATCTCAAATACTTATGAAACCCTTGCGGTCCATGCAAAATAAACTCACAGGTTACATAGAACAAAGAGCCCTAAATCTAAGAGGAGTGAAAAAACTTTGAATAAAGGATTCTCTATTCCCTTAGCCACAAATAATATATTAAAATAATAGAGACTCAAAGAAAAAACCCATGTATGCTTTTCAAGAATGCAGAAAGAAAGAACAAAGATTGTCAAGATCATCCCCAGACTTCATAGATAGGAATATGATTGCAGAGAAATACACATAAAAGCTATTATTTTTATCATTTTGGTAAAAAATGAAGCTCTAGAGTGCAGTGTTGCTAGCATTCATGTAGCCGAATGGATCAAACCCTAACATTATCCATTGTTAGTGGCCAAAATCTAGAGTTTTCCAAAAAGCATAATGAAAATGAGATAAGGATTAGGGTTGCTTCCCTAAGCCAAGAGGGGATATTCCATAGCATATACCTGGTGACTATGATAGGAGTTTTATGGCGACTAATTCTTTTTGAGTTTTTTCCATAGTTTATATATATATTATATTTACGTCATAGGCGTTTCCCTCTTGGAAAGCCTCGACCTGATTTTTGCATCCAACGACTGGAGGTGCTGGAGATGGAAATGAATTCCAATGAAATAATCTTGGCCATCCATCACTTTCCACCAGCTTTCCATCCCCAGCTGTCGCTTTCCACCAGCTGTCCATCCCCAGCTGTCCTTGACTTTCTCCTGCATGTTGGAATTAGAGTGCTTTGTTTTGAAGCGTGAGAGAGCCAAATCTATGCATCTGGAATAAAATCATATTGCCTTGTTCCAATCCTTATCTCGAAAGCATTTGTTGCCTTCAGTGTGCAATTCAAGAAAACTCTGAGCTAATGAAATATCTTTGTTTCCTAGAAAGGAAGCTACATGCCCTTCCATTGAATCTGTCTGCAGACGAAGCTACAAATATTTCTCATGCTTCTAAGAGGGATTCTTTGTATAACTCTTAAAGAAACCTGTAACTCCTTAATCTTTTCAACTAATAGTTCTAAAATGTTTGCCAGACCTCCTGACTTTCATCCCTGTCTTCAGCAATGCAAATTCTCTTCTATAAATATGAAAGCGTAAATGCTTAAAAACACCCCACTGATGAAGGAGACCGTATATCTTCATAGGACCTATAAGGGGGCTTCTCCTACTCGCCATATTGCCCATTCCCAACTCACAAAATCTATGCACTCAGACACCTGCCTTGGCGCTGCTTCTGCCTTCCCCCTGGTTCTTCTTGCAGTCTCCCACTACCATCCTCAATAAAACCGCCATCGCCACCCATTTCATTGAAACTATTACTTCATCTTAGGGGAAGCATACAAACTACACAGCAAGGGGTGGTAGAAGAACTATCCACGAAGAAACAGAGGAGGAGGAGAACGATATAAGTAGGGAGGGGAGGGTAGAACATAAATTTTTTTGCATGCAAGACATGAAGGTCGAACACGTAAGTGAATCTTGCATGGTGGCAGGTGGCAGCTGGAAGGGTTGGCAGCTAAGAAACATGTGGTGTACACACTATGTAGGAACATGCAAACAATTTGTGACATTTCAAATTTTCTCTTGCATTTTATTGTTTACATTTTCCAACGAATCATGAATTTACAAAAGAATATTTAATCGATGATAAGCTCTGTGTCTTCCATTTTGATTACATGATATTCACACAGTAATCCATGCGATGTGACGTTGTTTTTCCTTACTATTTTATATTATATTTTATTGAGTTGACTATTAAGATTTGGGATTTTTATTTTTATTTTTAACTAAAAATATAGATCTAATTTTCATTTTTTATTTTTAACTAAAAATATAGATCTAATTTTATGATTTGTAATAATGTCATGATATGTTTTAATTATGAAGAGAGGGAGAGATCTAGAATGACATAGAGCAATGGAAATTAGCTATAGCATGGGAAAAAAAGGAAAGAGAAAGAGGTATGGAGACAATGATAGAGAGGAAGAGAGATAGATGTGGAAATGGATATGGAGGAGAGGGATATGTAGACAAGAAAAGGGATAGATAAACAAAAAGGAGTAAATAGATAATGTGTATGTGGGGGGAGGGAGGGGCAGAGATAGGGTTAGAAAGAGGGAGAGGTGTAGAGGGAAGGGAAAGAGATAGCGTAAGGAGATAGAGAGAGGTGTGGAGATGAATATTGAGAAGAATTGATAATAAATCTAAGTAACCCTAATGATAATCCGAATCATAAAAATCATTCTTAATTATAACATTAAATCCTAACCATAATGAAAACCCTAATACAAAAAAATATTACTAGAGAGAGAGAGAGAGAGAGAGAGAGAGGAAAACATAAAAAGGGGGAAATAGAGAGGAAGAGATTAAAAGATATATAAATGGTGAGATATATTGATACAAAGATAAGGAGATCTAGAAAGGATGAGAGGAAATGACAAACAAAGGGACAAATACTTAAATGGCCTTTCCATAACTCTACGGCGTTCCCATTGCACACAATCAATCAATGCTTTGAATCAATCAATCTTGGGCTTTAGATTATAGCCCACACACTAGACACAACTGTGGGCATTCAAAAATCAGAGGCACTCTTCTTTCTACACACTCATATGTCAGATACTTGGCACTAAAATCCCCATCAAAAGAACCAGCCAAAATCCACATACATCTGAGTCAAACTAAATTTTTTTGAAATTTTAATCTTATTAGGCTCCCATACAGTTATGGTATCTGTGGCTCCATAGTAGTTGTCTCAGCAACCACCACTCAAGAAGATATTCTTGAAAGAAATTCTTTTCTCCATATGCATTGTAGGTCATAACCCTCTCACTTTTTACCTGCAATATGTTGTTATGAAACTTGGTGGACATGCAGTTTGGAACATGAAATGCATGCATGCATTTGAAAGATTCAAAACTAGACAATAATTATTTTATAAACCTTCCTATAGTTAGGTAACTTTTAGTAAGTCTTAAATATGGTCCCAAGTTTCCTGTCACACTAGAAATGAATAATCCCTTTTCTGTGGCCCCAAACATGGCAATTGCGCTAGGACTCTCGTAATATGGCACATCTCCTAAGCTAAGTGAGATGGAAAGGATATCGACGCCATCAACAATGGCTTGTTCCATGGTAGCAGCCACGTCACTGTCATCGCAATATGCTGACTGAAAAGTTATTTACATCGGAAGCAATAATTATTTTCCATCACATTTTGAAACCTTTGGGTTGATGTCATATTCTTTCAACTGTGAGAAGGATTGGGTTGTAGGTGTGAAAAAACTTCCGAGGTGAAAGATGCTATAGAATATAGTGAATCGGCATACATAGGTTGCACTCAATAAATAATGGAAGCTCCACAACACCTTACATTTGTACATCTGAATTAATATTTAATATTAATTAATAATATATCATAAATCTCACTTAAATTTTGAGGTTATTTTAATTTCCTTAGTGAATTGCAGTTGAATAAATGAAAACCGTCTTTACAATCAGTTGTGTTTCAGGTTGTCGGACTCTCTCAACAACACTCGCACTTAGTTTGACTTTCCACATAAAGTGAAGGGCATTGATGAACATTTACAATAAAAAAGTGGTCAAATTAAGTTCTCCTAGAACAACTAGTGCAAAATTAGAAGTATGCTAGCCCTAGAGAAGCTATGTGCAGACTCAGCGGAAAAATAAATTACTCTACATTTGATTAACAAGGAATATGCCAAGCTTCAACAAATAACCAAATACATAGGCATGCCCATAGATAAAATAAGAGAATGTTGCATCAAACGAAAAGTATGCAAACTCCTAATTGCATGTCATTTTGTTTGTGTTACATGTATATTTAACATTTTTTCTATGTCTATGTGTGTGAATTTAATGTCATTGAGTTGGAATGTCAGCTCGTGAGGTGTTAAGCATAGGAAAAAACAAGAAAATGATGCCATTGTATTGTCTACAAACAAGCTCCATATAGTGTTGTTGTAGGGTCTTAAAATTTATTTCACTTTATTTGATGTAATCCCACCATACAAGAAAGTTGGCCATCAATTTTAGCAAGGACAAGTGCCTTTTCTTCTTTGTGGTACTCAAATTTGATATAATCATTTGTATATATATCTAAAATGGGATAAATCTATTAACATAGAGGATTTGAACTCAAGTTTTTGTAAGGTAGCTAAAATAAAAGTTGTGGATTATGAAAGAGTAATTGTGGATTACGAAAGAGAGGTCACCTAAAAAAAACAAGACCAGATCAATAGATTTTCATTTAATAATGTTATATATAGACGTAGAAAGAGGGAGGGTTATACAGATAGATAAAGATTGAGTGATATCTATACCAAAATGTGGAGAGGAGAGAGAAAGAGAGAGGAGGGGGAGAGTGCAAATGGAAGATGAAATATATAAAGAGGAGAGAATGAGAGATATAAAGAAAAAGTAGAAAGTGATAGAGAAAGAGATAGAAAGGGGGAGATATATAGGGATAGAGAGTGATAGAGAGGGAAACATGGAAA
>MU224743.1:1787413-1805188 GCA_018584345.1 Thuja plicata
GGGAGAGATAGAGAGGAAGAGATTAAAAGATATATAGATGGTATAAGGAGATCTAGAGAGGATGAGAGGAAGTGACAAACAAAAGGACAAATAATTAAATGACCTTTCCATAACTATACGACGTTCCTATTGCACACTAAGGTGCGATTGCTAGTTATTAAA
Organism: Thuja plicata; assembly: GCA_018584345.1. Lineage (NCBI taxonomy): Eukaryota > Viridiplantae > Streptophyta > Pinopsida > Cupressales > Cupressaceae > Thuja > Thuja plicata. The sequence goes on from MU224743.1 coordinate 1,787,576, forward strand.
TATATAGTTCACTAATATTTAATAAATATAGGTTAGGTATAAACTATAGATATTATTTAATTATTGTATTTTTCAATTTTAATACGTTTAATATTTGTTAAATAGTGATATTTACTATTTAGTTAATATTAAATATACTAAGATACAATAATTAATGATAAGGCTTTCTTTTAGTTTTTCATGCACAATCTGAATAATAATGATTAAGTGCTCAATTATAAAGCACCTAATTATTAATTATTCATTTAAAATTGCAAAAAATAAAGATAGAGCTTTTGTTGGGAGGGAGTCAACTTTTTCACTCTTGGAGCTCATTTTTGAGGAGTTGGAGGCTTTTGTTTTCTGCCAAATTTAGAGGATAGTTATGAGGAGTTTTCATACAATTTGAGGCTATTTTGGGTCCTATTTCAGTTTCAGATTAGTTAAGAGGCCTCTTGGGGAAGTTATAATTCAATAACCATCAGTTACATCCATATTTTGGAGGGATTTTTAGTTGCATCCGACCCTTTGGAGATTGCATCATTTTAAGACATTTTTGAGACAGTTGGAGGGGAGTTTGAGTGATATTTATTTTCTACATGACATAGGGGATTTCTTGATTCACTTTACACCTTGTTTCTTGGAGTTAGGTCCTTGATTTTTAGGGCTTTTCAGATCTATCTGAACTTGGTTCCTTTTGGGGTCTATATATTGTATTTTGAGTTCGTTTGTAGGGGGGTTCATTCTTATTACCTTAATTTTGCACTTTGCAAATTAAGGAATTATTCTAGTGAGAAGATTGATGATTTGTAGTAGAGTTTCCATCATTATTAAAGATTATAGGTTTCCTTCTCAATTTTGTTGCATTGAAGTGTTGATTGTGGGCATTTGGTGAGATATTGTGTTAATTCCTTATTTTATCAAGCTTATTTCAGTATTAGATGCAATATTTGGGTAACTTATATGTAGGTTTGTGATCGTGTCTCCCATTTGCACGCTAGAAATTGAGAAAACATCATTTTTTTCTTTTCAAGATGTCAGATATGGATTCTTGTCATAAGAATCTATTTTGCATATAGTATCTAATTGAGGTCATGAGAAACTTTGGGTCTTTAAGAGGTAATTTTGTGAGGATTTCAAACTGCATGTCACATTGGTATTTATTTGGTGCATCATCCATTAGTTTTAGTTATTCATTTCATAGGCAAATCCTTTATCCCTTTTCTCACAATCATTTAGTTTAGGTGAATACCATTAAGGAACTGGCCTTTCAATCCCAAAGATTCACTCTCACCATAGGATACCCACAACCTGAGAGTGATTCCATGTTCCAACAGGATAGCTAGATTATGCATCTCGCTATAGACGCAATCCTGATCCACAACATTACCATTAATGGATATATCTCCTTTGCCACATATTAGAGAAGCCTCTTCACCAACAAATTTAATAAATTTACCATTTCATTTTTCAAGATTAAGGACCTTTCTTCTATCACATGTTATATGATATGAGAATCCACTATTAATTACCCAAGCTTTTGGTTCTCCTTTTGTGTGTAGATTAGTCCACACAAACAATTATCTTTCACTATTTTCATTAGTATGTAGAGTAGCATACTTCTCGTTATCATCCACTTTCATTGCCAGAAACAATGTTTTATCATTTGAATCATCAATATATTCATCTTCAAATGAGTGGATACTTTTCTTTGAATAGAGGCTTCTCTAAGGCTTGCCTCTATCATCTTCTTTCTTTATTTTTTCTCTTTGATTGTTATGTTTTCTTTTATTCTCATCATTTTCCCTTCTATAGTTATCTTCTTTGAAAGTACATCTATAAGCATAATGATCAATTCTTCCACAATTGAAATAGTAAAGGGTAACTTACCTTTGTACTTTTTGGTGCATTTTCTCAATCAACTTACAAAGTTTGCTTTTGTGTCATCTAGATTATTTCTTGTTTTAGGTTCTTATACTTTCTTACTAAACTTGAATGCAACTCCCTTCTTGACATTATCAAATTCAAATTCCCACATCTCAAAAGTAGAGATTACTTCATCAAGTTGATCCAATGCATGCTTGTTTATTTCATGACTCCTCAGTAGAATATACCTTAGGTCTGTAGGATTTGGGAAGTGTTCTAAGAACTTTTACAACAACTACATTTTCTTCCATAGTTCCACTAATACCTCAGATTCCATTTACTACTTCTGTTATCGGGTGTAAGTAACTATCAATATTTTCTTCTTCTAACATATTCAATTTCTTAAATTTATAATTGAGGTTTTGCATTTTGACTTACTTAATCTTCACATCTCCTTCATAGATACTACAAATATCTTCCAAACATACTTATCAGACTTTTATTGCATGACCTTCACATGTCATGAATCTCCTAAACCACTTATAATTACATTTATTACCTTGTAATTGTTCTCATGTGATTTGATTTCATCTAGAGTAGTAGGAGTAGCATGAACAACATACCTTTTACAATAGAGTCCCATATTCCAAATGGAAAAGAGTTCAAATTTGATTATATCCTTTGTATACCTTATGGAAAGACATATTGTCAATTAGTGTCAAAACACTTAGTCATCTTGTGTCGACTGAGCCAACAAGCATTATGCAAAGTCCCAAGTGATCAGCATTGCCTGAGTGACCAATATCACCCAAGTGATCAGTATGACCCGAGTGATTTGCAGTATCGCTTGAGTAACAGTTTATCACCCGAGTAGACTTCTGGACCCAGGTGACAGTTTGAAGACGACCTTGCATATATTTTTAAATATCATTTTGTTAATTGCAAGCCGACTTACAGAGTTATTTGTTTGGATAAAGATATATATATGTAAGATAGTTTGTTTTATCCAAGAAGTAGTATGTATGGTGTATATGTATGAAATGTATGCATAAGTGTAAAGACATGTGAATGGAAGTTTGATTAAGAGTAGAAATATTTAGGACAAAAGAGTCTCATCTATCACATTCAGGTGATCAGTTATATTCAGAAGGATCTTATTCAACAATCATAGTTTCACAGAGCAGATCATCAACTGGTTCATTCTCACAGGTGGATAAAAAAAATCCTTTAACAAGGTGGACCTAACAGTCCTTTCTCTAAATATCTTAACAGACTTGCATTACTCTTTGTATTGTACAAAATCCTTTAACAAGGTGGACTTAATAGTCCTTTCTATGCTCCTAACAAGGAAAACCATCAGAAGTGGTCATTGTAAGCTTTAACAGGCTAAATTTATACTGCAGTACTAAATCTTGTGGGTATCATCCCCACCCCAGTTTTAATTTCTTTTGGAAGGTTTTTGGGTAACCAAATATTGTGTTATGTGTTGTGTATGACTCTTTACTTTCAAGTTTTATGCATGCAAACAAATAATTTAATCTAATTGTGGATTAAAAGGATGAAGTTTTATTGGTTCCTGATTCACCCCCCTCTCAGTCACTGGGCACATCATATATTTCCAACAATTGGTATCAGAGCAGTGGTTCTCTTATCAAAAGTTTAACAGCTTGAGAAAATATTAGAGGCTATGGAAACATACATACTAGAGAAAGCCTTTGAGAATGAAAAGATAGATCTTAAAGTGGCCATGGATCAGATCATGAAACTGAAGGAGCAGCTCTCTCTTTCCCTGAAAAGAAGAAAAGAATTAGCAGTACAGATGAATGACAAGAACTACATAGAAGAAATAATTGAAGACTTTTGCAAGGAAAAATTTTCTGAAGAAGCTGATGCAGCCATTGAAGACTTACTTACAAAGAATCTCTCTTTACATGAAGAAGTCAGAAAGTTGAAGAGAGAACATGAAATTCACTCAATCAGAATATGCGAAGTCATGGAACTAAAGAACAAAGAAGAAGATGATAGAAATATAGCACACGAAGATAAAAGACTGTTGAGTACAAGATTAGAAGAAAAATAAAATGAAATACAAAACTTGTCACTTTAGCAAGCTGATTTGGTAAGTCAACTCAACAATGCAACACATGAAGTTGACAATATAAGAATAGAAAATGAAAGACTGCAGAATGATCTCAATGCTGAAAAGAAAACAAATAAAAGTTTGATGAATTCACAAACTAGTATGGATCAGGAAACAAAATTCATACATCATGGACAGATTGGGATAGGTTATATTGATCAAGGTGAATCCTCACAACAAGGATCTCAAAGGAACAACAAGTCTACATGCAATCATTGTGGTAAGTTAGGGCACACATCAAATAAATGTTGGAGCAATGGAAAGTCAAAATTTAATGGTAAATGCTACAGTTGTAACAAACATGGACATAGAGAAAGTGAATGCAAAGAGAAACCTAAGTTTGAAGGAAATTGCTACAAGTGCAACAAACAAGGTCATAGATCTTCCGAGTGCAGAACTAAGAATTGGAATCTTGCTGAAATATTAGCCAAGGCAATTTTTGGTTGGGACTACAACACATGGTACAGATGTTGTCATTGTGGTGAATATGGACACATTGGTGCAAACTGTATGAAGACTCATTTCATAAAAATGGATCCTACTAAGAGATGTTATGTGTGCAAGCAACCCGGTCATCTAAGCAAGAACTATATGAACAGAGAAAAAGTTGATACTAGTTTTTAGAATAAAAAAGTTGAAGTCTCAGAAACCAGAACTCATATGAGCAAGCAATGGGTAAGGAAATCCTCAGATAATTTAGATCAAAGTAATGAATGATCTAATGACACCCTAAACAGTGATCTAGGTGGATCTACCATTACAAAATAGGAATGTAAGGAGATGATTGGAACTGTGCAATACAAGCCATCCTACATCAGTTCCAGATAAGCTAATAGTCCAAATCTGCATATTGATGCACGAGGACATATTATAGTTCTACCCAAGTTATAATGTTAGTTACACCTAAGCTACTCTAACTTAACCGAGCTGAGTCATGCAATATTGATAATTGGAAAGTTGGTTTCACCCGAGCTTTCAAGTGAATCCTGGAGAAACACCTGAGTCATGCTAGCTACTATGTACAGATCATTTAATGAAATAATCCAACGATTGAAAATCTCTTATAAATGAAGGATTATAAAGATTATTGCTTACAAATTTTTTAGTTTACAAATCAATTCAGAGCCCTTAGTGATTTAGTGCAAATTTGTGATTGAAAGTGAAGTTTGATCATTTTGTCTGAACAAATATGGCATCCACTTCCAACAGCAAGGTAAAGAAAGGTTTTGAGATATTAGTAAGAAATGAAATTTGTGATCTGCTAGTGTTTAAGCTTCATCCAACAATTGTAGAGGAGATAGACCTGATGGGAGCTCATTCCCTAATTCCTTTGAGAGTCTTGCTGGTTAACCACGTCTGAAGCTTCTATCACTGCAACATATAGGAGCTTGGAACTATTGAGATGAACAAAGAAAATGATGAATTATGTACTAATGGGAGTCTGAAGCCCGAGCATAAGCACCTCAAAACCAAGGGTTTGACACACATCATGTACATGCTGAGGGATTTCCAGACAAAATGGATGAGATATGTTCTTAGCCATGTCCACAACATGCACCTATGGTTGGAACATCCTGTAAAGATCATGAAGTAGATAATTCACCGTGTCACTGGGTTCCCTATGCTAGAAAAGTCAAAAGCTACCAAAACCCTAACACAGGATGACCTAGCTGAGTTAACTCTTGTTGAGTGGGATGGTAGAGCCATGAGACTTAACAAAGTAACTGATATGGAATTGAAATTTGGCATTCATGTTATAGCCCATAAGATATACATTTTGAGCATACCCAATAGCATTCCATGTGAAGCTATTGACCTAGCATACAAAGTGGTGAAGAAGAATCTAGTATTCAACCTGGCAGAATTACAACTCGTCCAATTGAGAAAGAATATGGAAAGCATCTGAGTATCCAAATCCAATTCATGTAAGTTTGGTTCTCTTCTAATTTGCATACTCCTTTATGTTGAGAAGTTCTTTCCCTCCAAGGGTACAATAGTATGGAAGAAGGATAGGCCAATTAATGAATTCATAGTTGAGTTAGGAGATAACTTTGATAACACTATGGATGGATACTTTGAGAATTTCAAATAGAAGATGTAGAGTAGGTACAAAATTCCCAAACAACTAGTTGAAGATTACAAAGATGAAATATGTTTCCTAGTTGATTGTGATAAGGTTTATATATAAGAAGCAAAACCTAGGGTTGCATGGGTAAAACCCCTATCATATGAAGTCAAAAAAGATGACATAAAACATATCATAGAGGCTCTTGTAAATGAACCTGCCAATCCAAAGGCACCCTACTTTGGAACATATGAGGAAGCAAAGAGCAGGATATCTTTGGAGATTGAGATTCCCAAGATATTGAAAAGAGGAAAGAAGAGGCTTGATACATTCAAGAAGAAGTATGGAAAGATCTTTGACTCTCCTTCCATCTCTAAGAGTAAAGAGGATACACTTAAAACAGAGGATGTTGAATCTGAAGAAGAAAAGGAAGAAACTGATATTGAACCTCCACAGAAGAAGAGGAAGGAAACACCCAAACAGAAAAAAGGCAAAAGGCACTACTCCTATTTTCACCTTGAGGAGATAAAGGAGAAGACTTGTACTGAGTGATGATGAGGATGATGATGAAGAAGATGATATTGTGGTTTTCACTAAACCAACACCCACACTTGATTAGAATATTGAAGAACTGAAAGAAGGAAGAGCTATGAGTTCTCTGAAGTCACTAAATTATGCTTCTAGGACCAAGGAAGAAAAGAAGAAGATTGAAGAAGCAGTGGTGGAGAGATGGGAAAATGGAAATATGACCCCTCCGAGCTGAAGAGTTATATGACTAAAGACCTATTCAAGGCAGTCTCCAATCCTTGGAACAATGCAGTCCAAACTGAAATGGACATAAGGGAACATACATTGAAGCAAGTTATGCCTTCAATGAAGGGAAAATAAGTAAAAGAGGCCTTGAGAAAAATCAAAATAATCACACCCCCAGATTCACGACATTCCAAATATTGAACAAAAACATAGAAGATGTAGTCTAGCATGCCACATTAGTGTGGAAGTCAATATTTGAGATAAAAGAAGATAATGAGGCAAAAGTATCGAGTACAGACCCTCTAGAATAGTAAAATGATGATACACTACCCGAGGTACAGACTATTTAAGAGTCCAATGCTAAGTAGATTGCAGTTGAGGTAATGACATCATTACCCCAATCTCCTATCCAGAATATAGTACCTCTGAGCAAGGACAAGGTTTCAAAATCCACATCTGAACATGTAGTAACCGAGCAACAAGCTCCACTTACTACTAAGCCAAGCATGTCCGAGTTGTAGAAAGACAAGGTATATATTTCTACTACCAGTATTGACTCATCAGTTAACATTGATTCGACAATTGGTATTGTAAAGGTCAATGACCTAATCAGAATGAATACTGAAGAAAAGGATGAGGAAGGTAAAGGTAAGGAAATTGTTCCTTCATCGAGTCCTAAGACAAAAGGAAAAGAAAAAGTAATAATTACTAATGAGATAGATCTTGATAAAGAAATTGTGATTCCAAATTGGGATCAATCCAACTTATCTGTAGAACAAACGGATATTTTGGGAGAACTGTAGAAGAAAAGAGCTACATAGTAGAAGCTCCAGAAGGAAAGACAAAGGAATAAAGTACTTGAAGATGTCAAAGGCATATTTGTAGATGCATTGAAAATTGAAGTCAATGAGAGTGACTCAATAATAGACCAACTTGTTGACATTGTCCACAAGTTCAACACAAGATATGAATGGTCAAGAGAAGTTACTCAAGAAAGCAGAGAAGAAATTTGAGAACAAGGTTCTAGAAAATATTGCAAAGAAGATTACAATTGACTAGGTGCAACTTACCAATATCATCAACACTCTAGAAACTACCGTGACCAATGTGGTAGCACTGTTTGTATAGTTGAGTGAAACCTCTAACTTTACTATGGAGATCAAGAACAAGATAGTGAAGATTGATGCAGACATGAAGGAAAGTGCAAGGTAGTTAGCACTTGACCTGAGCACCAATTCCACTCACTTCATGAAGATCAATTATCTTACTGATCTACATGATGAATTGTTGAGAGAAGAAGAAAGGACTAGAGAAACTTCTACCACACATGGATGGAATGCAGAAACGCATAACATGTGCAAAGACACTCATTCATGACAACAATTTCTTAGTTGTCGAGCTAATGATAGAGTTGTTTGCAGAGCTACAATTTGAATTGCACATCATGAAGGTGCTACAGGACAATTGGGACAACACTTTGTCTCATATTTTGAAGGTACATAGTTATTTCCTATCCTACTTTGGAATAACCTTGTAAATATCACTTTTGGCATTTTTGTCAAAAACAAGGGAGAAATATCATTATATTGTAATTAAGGTCATTATGTTGTAATTAAGGGGAAATATCATTGAGGAAACACATGTACAATGGAACAATGTAGAAAATATACTTTACAAAAACAATTTTTGAAAAACACAAAAATAGAGTCAGTTGGACCCGAGCAGCAGAAGCAGTGTCAAAACCTGAGCAGACAGTAAGGGGGAGTTGTGACATATCAGATATAGAATTCAATGATAAGTGTTTTTGTCACTAATGCCAAAGGGGGAGATTGTAGACCTTACGGCAAGACATATTTTCAATTAGTGTCAAAACACTTAGTCATCTTGTGTCGACCGAGCCAACAAGCACTATGAAAAGTCCCGAGTGATCAGTGTTGCCCGAGTGATCAACATTGCTCAAGTGACCAGTATCGCCTAAGTGATCAGTATGACCTAAGTTATTTGCAGTATCACCCAAGTGATAGCTTATCACCCGAGTAGACTTCTGGACCCGAGTGACAGTTTGAAGCCGACCTTGCATATATTGTTAAATATCATTTTGTTTATTGCAAACCAACATACAAATTTATTTGTTTGGATAAAGATATATATGTAAGATAGTTTTCTTTATCCAAGAAGTAGTATGTATGATGTATATGTATGAAATGTATGCATAAGCGTAAAGACAAGCAAATGGCAGTTTGATTAAGAGCAAAAATATTCAGGACAACAGAGTCTCATCTATCACATTCAGGTGATCAATTATATTCAGAAGGATCTTATTTAGCAATCATAGTTACATAGAGTAGATCATCAACTAGTTCATTCTCATAGGTGGATCAACAAAATTCTTTAACAAGGTGGACCTAACAGTCCTTTCTATAAATCTCTTAACAGAGTTGCATTACTCATTGTATTGTACAAAATCCTTTAACAAGGTGGACTTGATAGTCCTTTCTATGCTCCTAATAGGGAATACCATCAGAAGTGTTCATTGTAAGCTCTAACAGGATAAATTTATACTACAGTACTAAATCTTGTGGGTATCATCCCCACCCCAGTTTTAATTTCTTTTGGAAGGTAACCAAATATTGTGTTATGTGTTGTGTATGATTCTTTACTTTCAAGTTCTATGCATGCAAACAAATAAGTTAAACTAATTGTGGATTAAAAGTATTAATATTTATTGGTTCTTGATTCACCTCCCCCTCTCAGTCACTGGGCACATCATATATTTCCAACAATCCTTGTCTTCTAGATGATGTAGTTTGTGCCATATAAATCAGGTACCTTAAAACCTCCTTCTGCCATCCTAGACCTCGGTTCTCCTAGATGAATGTCACTTTGATGCCAATTATTGAACACACCACAAGACTGAGAGGGGGAGTGAATTAGTCTTAGTCATATACTTAAATTTTTTCAATCATAATTCTACATCAATTAACCTTAACCAAATTAGCAACAAAGAAAGATAACACAATGAACATCATACACATGACAACACCAAATTTATGTGGAAAACCTAAGAAGGGAAAAACCATGATGAGATCCAACTCACACTATACAAAAACAATATTACAATATTTTTTTTAGGATCGTGGCCAAGGAAGCTCACTTCTATTTATCTGAATTGTAGGCTAAGGCACACACGCTTAGGGCATGATACAAAGGCCTTGTAGATTTATACACATTTCCTCAGGGAAAGATACAACGTTGACAAGAAGGACTGAATATCTTCTAATAGGTATATGAAAATTATGAATCAAAAAGAAAAAGCATTCAAAAATACCTCTAGAAATTCTCCCATCAATAAGCTATCCTTGAATCACTATCTCAAGTGACCAACCTCATGAGAAACACCACATACACATTAGTTATCTCAATATTGATATACAAAATGATATGTTCATGAAGGCACACCATCCAAACTGATCTTCTCACTTATCTTCAATTCATGTTTGCCCAAATCATTCCACACACTTCTCCTATTCAACACACTAAAATGATATTCAATATATAACAACTTCTTCATCAAAACTCTTAATTGGGTCAACCAAAAATATAACATACATAATTCCTATCAAGCTGGACACCAAACACAAATTCAATAATTGTGGTCCACTTCAGGAGATAAAAGGGGACCTAAAAACATCATAACACATATTTCTAATTAGCCTCAAAGTATTCACATGGAAGACCAAATCCTCCAAAGTTGACAACAAATATAACATGTAGATAAACTATGTAGCGCATAACTAGTCAAAACTATGTAGCGCATAACTAGTCAACCCAAAAAAATAATTCCGTGAACATAATTCAATGTAAATCTTCACATGCTACAATAATACCCATAAAAATATCTTTACTCAAATTTCAACACAAGTCCAGACCAAAATAATATGATCGAAACAGTAAAACCAACTGAGTAAGCCAAAGAGCAACAACAACTATACTGCAGAGAAACAAAACATCACAACTATTCTTTTGGAGCAAGCCATCAATTGAAAACTGAATCAATACATTGCACAAGCAAGCTAAGAATGTCTTATAGACCATAATAATAGAGGCACCAATGAGGAGAAATATTGGGCATTCTCTATACCAACCTTGACAGATAGTCATACTATCAACAAACTTCATTTATGAATCACATCATCTGCACCAAGGACCTAAAACCATAATAGTGCAATATCCATAGAAAATAAACATTATATCTAGAGTCACAATCTCTCATCACCAAATGTGGAGGAATGCAAAGCATTCTCCCATATGGAATAAAAATATTGTTTCCTGCATATTCCTTTTTTTATTTAACATTGTAACATTCCAGGAACAACAAATTCTCACACAAGAGCAACACTATAGAACATGGGAATATCTAAATACTTATTCCCATCGATCTCCTCACATTAGGTTGACATCACTGACAACACTAAATCATGTTTTCAACCTAAAGAACTATGGTTCTTGGGTCATAATCATCTTGCTTGGTGAAGCCATTAAGAAAGTCTTGGTCATCTACAATACATAATTTATAAAATCACTTTCATCATTAGCTTGTTTATTATTAGGAGGATGAGTATCATTTTTATTTATAGAAGTAATAAATATAACCAACTAAAAATATTATTTCACAAAGATGAATCTAAAGTACATGAAAATGAAAACTCAACCTTTTAATCTAAAAATATTTAAAATAAATATATTTTAAGATTTTTAAAATTAAAAACCACACATTTCATTTTATAAATATTTATTACGTCGAAAACGTTCTTATATGAAATTAATTGGTTGAGTTGAGATATCAACGACATAGAGTCTTCAAAAGGGGTTGCAAGGCAATGAACACCATCCAAACCATTTGATTTTAGCCATTTTTCATTAGACAAATTTTTTGATCACTCACGACGTAGAAATTTTGTAGCTACAAATTGTTGATCCTTTCACTTTTTTTCTATTCTTAGGCTCTGCAAATTTTATCTCCCATGAGGCCAAATTTATGATAAAAAGAAACATTGAGCTCTATGGATTCCCTCCATTATGGGGCCAAATTCACTATCAGAGGATAGTATCATATGCTTTTATTTTTCTATTATATTTCTCTAAAAGTTAAATTGAAGCAAAGATGTTGATGGTTTCAACAATTGGCAATTATTTTACTGTGAAGCAAATTATTCCACAATATATAGTAATAGGAAATACATTGGATTCTATCCATTTGGAATTCCTTCAATTCATTCCAAAGTGGATACAAATACAATTTATCCTAAAGTCTATGCAAACACACACTTTTACTAGTGTGGCGAATTATAGCTTCAAGGTTACCCCATCACCATTGGCTCTAAATCCATTTCTACTGAATTTCATTCATGAAATATTATGTCTATTCCTCTATTTTCTCTATAAATGTTGGGTCTTTTAAACCCTTATCCAATCAAAATGTCTTTAATGAAATAAGGAACAAGAATAAAATTCTACAATATTTTTCGAGTAGAAGCTTAATAGTGTCCAGTTAGTGTAGGGTAACCCTATTTGAGGTGCTTTCTATGCCATAAATATTTTCCCAACCTTTGTGATCCCGTTGGGAAGTAACTCCAAAATGTTTGCATTTGATTTGAGCTCAAGGGATGTAGAAACAATGTACAGGCTCAATGTTGGAGGAATATCGTTTGTCCCAAAGACAATTTTGGGTTATCTTGAACTTGGGAGGAAGATAAATATTACAACTATGAACTTGATATAGAAAATATGATTAAAAATGAATCTTTTGTTAGCTATAGTTCCCTAAATAATTAGTATGTTGTTTCTCTTATAGTTTATCAAATAGCTAGGGAGATGACAAGTAGCTTTGTTCAAGTTGCTAATAAAAAAAGAAAAATATTGTGGAGTTTTACTATAGATCCCAATTTTCTTATCTTGTTCACTACCATTTATGTGTGTTTGTACTTGATAAGGTTTGCATGATATTTTTGGGGATATATATCAATAACTAGAGTGCAGACACATTATTTGATGTGGAGTTGTGCTGATGTTAAAAATAGGGGTTTTCTATTATGACTATATAGACACTATGGGTGCATGAGTAAACACTATGTGGATCTATACTAGCCCAAATCCAAGCCTTACAACTCACATAACAATACAATCCTTAATGAAATTGAGAATTTTAAGTTTACTAACAAGGACAACCTATTTGGAGGTCCTATAAAGATACAATACATTGTAAACCCATAATTAATTCAATTATCTAGCCTGTAATAGGAGGGTTTATTGTCCTAGGATGATAAGAGAAATAATTATTGTGAGATTGTATACATTATGTAGGGCAACGGCTCTCGAGATAACGACTATGGCGACAATGGCTCTGGAGGTAACGGCTATGGCGGCAACGACTATGGTAGAAAGGGATATGGAAGTAATGGGATTAGCAGAGGAAATCACAGACAATGGTTGCAACCAGCGATGCGACCAGGGCAGAGTTCTTTACAATGGAACAACGGAGTCACAAAGGGTTTTTTGAAAACAAACAACAATAGATCTTCAGAACTGAACAATCCAAACAAGATAGATGGGTTCAAAATAGAAAGGGCCCAAAGGGTGCGGGGAGTCAAAGTGGGCCTAATGGTAGAGCGGGTTGGATTCCCCCACGACAAGACCTCTCACAAATTCCAAGAGTATGGTAGAATGGATGGGGTAGGGAGAATCAAGCACCCTTTGTTTGGAAACCAAGCAGATCCTTCTATCGACCATGAAACTTTGCCTTCAAGCAAATTGAGGTTAAATTTTGGCATCCAAAAGAGGAAAGCAAGGAAGTAAAAAATGGCAAATCAATGATGACAACCCAAACTACTGGAGAAAAGGTAGAGGATCTGGTGCCCATTAGAGCTTTGTCTTTATTGATAAATAATCCCCATTGGAATGATTCAGTAAATAGGTTTCAAGAAACAATGTCCTTCATGAAGTGGATAGGACCATGGTCGTCCATAGCAAAATTCCAAAAATGGGTAGATAATAATTGGGGGAAACAATTTGAGATCAAAACCCTATCAAATGAGTTCTTCTTGGTTATCAGTCCTACAAAAATGGACAAGGAATGGATCCTAACAAGGGGCCCATATATACTGGATGGAAAAGGTATCTACATTCGGGATTGGAAGCCACACTTCAATCCGGATAAAGAGGAAGTAGAAAGCATTGTTGTGTGGCTGAAACTCAAAAATCTTCCATGGGAATATAAGAATGAAGAAACGTTAAAGGAGATTGGGAACATCCTAGGGATGTTCCTACAAGCTGAGGAAGCAGTATATGGAAATGAATTCTACATATACTCCAAAGTGCTTTTCAAAGTACATAAATGTTATCAGATTCTAGATTATGTAGTCCTTGGAGCAACAAATGGGGAATGAAGACTGAAAATTGAGGTGGATAATGCAGATTTTTCAAAAGGGGACAGAGAAGGGCAATGAGAAAGGAAAAGGGCTAGAATGCAAAAGGAACATAGAATGGATAAAAGAGATATAAGAGAAAAGAACTAGACTCCCCACATGGTCTATCAAATTTGAGGAAGAAATGATAGAAAGACAAGAAAAAAATGAGACAAACATACCCCAAGAAGTTTGTAACCTGAAGCTCTCAATGGATAATTGTGAGAAACTAAAGGTTCATGAAGACCCCTCCCAATCGACAAATATGGAAAGCCCAAAATCCACTCAAGTGGTAAAAGAGACTCCCTTGTCTCCAGATATGGCTCCTACTGATGGTGATATAAGGGAATTAGAAAATGTAGGGGGGGACTGCGAGCAAGCTCTAATTATACCCGATTCATGGGAAGAAGTTTTACACACTCCCAAAATCTCTAAGCAAGGCTACATTGATAGAAGTTGTAAAACAAACTTTACAACAAATGGGGTTTGTTAGTCAGAGAATACAGAACATACCATCGAAGAAAAGGAAAATGATAACTTGGACTTTTGCAAGGATATTCAAATTTCGCCCATTAGAAATCTGGAAAAATCAATGGAAGATATGCAAAAAGATGGAGAGCACAACTAGAATACAAATTCAAAATATGAGTCTCAGGAGGAAGAGGCAGGGGATGTAAACTTAGGTTTTTATGACCAGATGGACATATTGGAGAAACATACTATAATCCAGACTAAATCAATGATTAAAAAACCTGATGTAAAGGAAAAGAAATAGAGAGGGCGTAAATCTACTAAGGAAAATCTTGGCATGGATGGAAGTGCATCTGACCAGTCAAAATTGTTATGATGGGGAAGAGGATATCCCTCTTCCCGCAAGCCATGAGACTCCTATCATGGAATGTCAGAGGTGACAATGCCCCTAAAAAAAGGCGCTTGGTCAAAAGATGCCTTGATCAAGCCCAACCAGACTTAGTTTTTTTACAAGAGACAAAGTTAAGTGGAGAAGTCGTGATACAGTTTGCAAGAAAATTTGGAAGGTGGAAATGCCTCTTTAAGGAGGCGGTGGGAACTTCAAGAGGATTGGGGATTTTATGGAAAGATGTAGGGGTAAATATTATCTTAGTAGAAGAAGGCAGTCATTGGCAATTGATAAAGGTTCCATCCTTTCAGCTGAATACTTGTTTTTTTGCCCTCAACATTTATGGGTTGTGCAATCAAGCTTTGAAACAACAATTATGGGTTGACATCACAGTGATTATTAATCGACTAAAAGAAATTTTTTTTTTCTAGGAGGAGACTTCAATTCTATTCTTTCCCCCACAAAAAAATTGGGTGGGAAAGGGTGGATCAGTCAGAGTCAAAAAGAATTTGCAGACTTTGTGGCTTTAAATGAATTGCAAGATGTAAGCTTTCAAAATGGATCATTTACATGGACTAATAGAAGAGTGGGGTTTACCTACATAACAGAAAATTTAGATAGGTTCCTACTAGGGGGAGAGTGGGAGGAAACCAAATGGCTGCGTCAAGCTGAAACTCTACCAATAACGGGCTCAGATCATTTCCCAATCTGTTTAAGGATCCTTGAAGCTGCAGTCCCAGAACGTGCCCCATTCAGATTTGAAAAAATGTGGCTGAGAGAGGCGAGATTTATGGAGATGATTAATGCATGGTGGAAAGCAACCCCAAGAAGATCTGGTAATTGTGCCTTTCTCCTTTTTTAAAAAATTACAATACTTAAAAATATGGAATAGGGAAGTGTTTAAAAATATCTTTAAGGAAAAGTTTAATTTGGAAAATGAATTAGCTGCTTTGAATGAGCTCACAGTCCAAGGAGGAATGGACAGTAATATCTACAATCAAGAAGTTGAGTTAAAGCACAAATGTAATGAAGTGTTAAATAGAGAGGAAATTTACTAGAGGCAAAATTCAAGGAAGTTATGGTTAAAAGAATGGGACATAAATACAAAATTCTTCCATAACTTAGTTTAAAGGAAGACGATCCTTGAATAAGATTTTCTCTATCAAATATGTTCAGGGAAATATATTAACGAATCAAGATCAAATCAATAAAGTTACAATAGATTACTTCTCTACAATCTTTGCTAAGAATATTGGGAGGGAGGAGGAGGATGACAACCTTCTAGAGGTGCTACCGTAGCTTGTTACAAGGGAGCATAACAAGATGCTGATGAAAGTTATCAATGAAGGTGAGGTCAAAAAATCTCTATATAGTTTAGGTAGTGACAAAGCCCCAAGACCTGACGGCTTCTCAGACTATTTTTCCAGAAAGCATGGCATATAATTGGAAAAGAACTATGCAAGGTGGTAGAGGAGTCTAGAAAGGGGGGCTTCATTTTCAAAGATTTTAATAATACATTTCTAACTTTGATTCCCAAAAAAGGAAAGAAAGAATATTTTGGTGACTTCAGATTGATAGCATTGTGCAATGTTGTCTATAAGGTAATAGCCAAGGTAATGTCTAATCGATTGAAATCGGTGTTGCCTTCAATCATTTCAAAAGAACAAAGTGGGTTTGCCCTAGGCAGGTCCATATATGAAGGAATCATAGTGGTGCATGAAGAAATACATTCAATCAAACTTGGGAAAAATTATGGTATGATGATTAAACTTGATATCCAAAAAGCTTATGACAATGTCAACAAAGCTTTCTTAATAAAAGTGCTACGCAAAGTTGGGTTCGAAACCGGATGGTGTGACTGGGTTCTCAGCTACATTTCTACCCCATGCTTGTTAATAATGATCAATGACAGCCCTCAAGGCTTCTTTGAAACCACAACCGATATCCGTCAAGGTGACCCTCTTTCACCCTTCCTTTTTATTATTCTTGCTGAAGTGTTGGGTAGGACAATCAAACAAGAAGGTGGTCGTGATGAATGGAAAGGGTTAAATGTTGCAAGGGGTTTGGAACCAACAAATCTGTTAGAGTAATCTTTAGTAATTACTCCTTAGTGCTTAAGTTTCTCTCTGTGTAATGGTCTTGCATGCAGGTGATCTTGGTTGCATTGCGTTTCAGCAATCTCAACATGGTATCAGGGCTTCTTTTCTCTCTGTAGGGTGCATACGGGGGTCTTTTTCTGACTTCCATATACCGTCGGAAAGCTCTTTCCGAGAACTTTCCGATGGTGGGGGTTAGAGGTTTTGGTTCCACCGTTTCAATAGTTTTTTTTTCTGTTGAAGTCCGATGTCTCTGTTTGCCTTCCGGGAGTCATATCTGGCTCATCCGGACTCCTTTTCCGGCAAACAAGATATCGTCGGAAAGCTGGTTATGTGTACTTTTTAGTGGTAGAGTTATTTCTTCAGGATTCTGCTCCAGCTTTTCTCTCATC
>MU224743.1:1824974-1855865 GCA_018584345.1 Thuja plicata
CTCAAGATCATGAGGAGAAAGCGTACATAGGAGCAAATATAAAATGGAAAGCTAAAAGGCTCATAGCTCAACTCAGGACGAGCTCTCACCATTTGAGATGCGAGACGGGCAGATGGATGGTACCCAAAGAAGAGTGGGAGGAGAGAATATGCCTATTTTGCAACATGGGCGTAGTGGAGACCGAGCGACACTTTCTCTTGGATTGCCCGACATATAATGACATCCGTTCCAACTATGGGGATATTCTAAAAACGGGCAATTTAGGTACTCTTTTCGAGGAAACACATCTTGACAGGTCAGCAAATTTGGTGATCAACATCCATTGCCGCAGAGAAGATTTAAAGAAGCAGCTTCAAAAGACTTAATGCACACGCACCCCTTCTCGGGTGGTGCTTGTCTTTTGTCCTGTGGGTCCCTTAGGCTGCTTTGGCCTCGCGGACGTCATTAAAATCTTTCATTCATTCATTCATTCTCTTTAAAGATAGGGAGTTCATTCATTGCTCCCTTGCAACTCACCTCATAGTAGGTTCTAATCTCTTTTGAACTTTCTGTATCCGGCAATTTGAGATGGAATTAGTGTCACAACCTCAGTGCATATGTTGCATGAGATATTTTGGAACCAGCTTACAAAGGCACATTGTTAATTTGTTCACAGGAAGAGTGACATAATAATAGATGGGGTATTCTTTTTGTATCCGTTTGTGGGGTATATCTATGCACTATGTTTATTTGTTATACACCTTTGTTTCAAGGGATATTGTGTAGCTAACAAAGATTGCTCCCTTTCTCCATGTTTTTGCTAATCTTTGGCATTTCTTTTCATGTATTTTGCACATAGCTTGTGCACAAGATCTTGACAAGTTATGTGCTTCCATTCTATTTTTCCTTGGTTTGTACCTTGGGTTACATGTATTTCCCCATTGCATTCTTCCCTTGAGTAAGCATGGAGATGATAAGTGGTGTGATGTCATTCACTTTCTTTATTGCCATTATTTTTTGAGCATTATTTGCCTAATATAATCTTCTTTAGCTTTATTTTCAGCCTAACCACTTAGAATGACTACCAAAGACGAAGTTACAAACATTGAGGAAAATCTATGACAGCTGGACTAAAACAGGAAAGAAGTTGAAGGACAAGTGATCCTTCGTTAATTTGAATGAATTACCTTGCCTGGTATATAAATGATCAAATAACAATCTTAATTAATCCAAGGTTTTGATCAACTTTGTTTATAACGTGTTATCCTTATTTTTTGATTAGGAGTCTTGAAAATTTTGAGTCTTTAGAATTCTGCCTATCAATGTTATTTGTTTGTCAAAATTAGAGTCATGTTCAAATGTCATTTTTGTGATTTGATGAAGTGTTGTCAATCTTGGTTATCTCTAGAATGAGTTCTAAATGTCAAGTTACTATGAAAAACAAGTATTTTTGCACAAGGTGGAGCTCTAAAGTTATCAAACATCATGCAATTTTTGTAAATTGCACACCTGTTTCTTTCTTCCGCCAGGTAATAATTGCCCAACAATCTAGCAATTTTCGCTAATTGCTAATGAAGTCCTCCTTTGGCTGCTTTATATCTTGGAGATTTGGAGCTTTCTAACAATCAAACAACAATTAGGAATTTGCCGTTGGGACTTTGCTTCCTTGGTGACTTTGTATTTAAGGAGCATGTACTTTCACACATGTTGGAAACTTATATTCACAATGCCATTTTTGATATCTTCTTTTGCAAATCTCTCTCTCCCTCTTTCTTTGACCTACGTTGGCAAAGTCCTCAATGAGCACATGCATTGAGAACAAATTTCTTCATTGTTTCTTTCTCACATGGCATCATTCCCATGTTCTTATGGTTTTTGATGGAGTTTTCCTTCATTCATGTTGAGTTGTGGTTTTAGCAAACCCTTGTTCCATACACATGCAATTGTTGGTATGCCATTGAAATAAGGTTTTCATCCAACCGTTGCGTTACGTAGACATAACCCCTCACTCCATATATATATATATCGTCGTATGCTGGCTGTGGAAAAATATCGATTACAACATATGTTATTACCACAGCAAGCATACGAAGTATATAATCTCTGCAATAATATTATTTATTGATTTCAGTAAAAGTCTTATTTATCAGTCTGAGATAAATTCAATGAGCAACATAATTTAAAAGACTATTGAATTCTCTCTACTAAGATCTTTATTCCTTAACATGGTATCAGAGCCTCACTAGAGAAGTATTAATATAAGCAAATTTCTGAATTAACATATTAGACTAATTGTCAGAATAAAAAAGGAAAGGCAATCATGGTAAACACCATTAAGGTGGAGGACAAACTTGAAGGCGCTGCAAATTTCTTTTCATGGAAGATTCGAATTATAACATTACTTCAAGAACTTGAATTAAATTCTTATGTTGAGGAGGATCTGAAGATGCCAGAAGATGAACCTGATAAGACAACCTGGAAAAGACGAAACAACAAAGCTAAGAAAATCATAATCGATGCTGTTAAAGACCACATTCTTCCTTTCATAGCAAGACTAATGACTGCTTATGAAGTATTCAAAACTATTCAAAATACATATGAGATTAACAATGCAAGCAAATTACTTACACTAAAACAACAACTTATGAATATAAAAATGAACAAAGGAGAAACTATTATGTCCTACTTCCTGAGAATTTCCGAATTAAAGGATCAACTCGCTACAATTAGAAACAATGTGGATGATATGGAGTTAACATTAATAGTTCTTAGAGGTTTGCCTATCTCATGGGAATCATTTATTCAATGTATAACCGGACGCCCTTCTCTACCAAAGTATGATCAACTAAAGAATAATTGCACTCAAGAATAATCTCGATTAATCTCAAGGGGGATCGGGCCAAACAAAGAAGGAGATATCCAAGCACTACGTACAAATTCAAGCAACAAAGACAATAAAAGGAAGTTCAAACATAAGAAAGAAAATTATAACAAAAACCACAAAACCAAAGATTTCTCCAAAGTGCAGTGCTATAAATGTGATAAATTTGGACATACGCACAGGTTCTGTCCGGAAAGAAAGAAAGCCCAAGCAACCATAGCCGAAGTTAAAGAAGCAGAAATACCTCTATTCTTCCTAGCCTTGTCAAGTGAGGTAAACTCAAACAAGAACACTTGGATAATCGATAGCGGAGCATCACGACATATAACTGGATTTAGAGACCAATTTGAAACTCTCGAAGGACATTCCTCTGAAGAAGTCACAATTGGAGACAATTCCACATGTCCAGTGAAAGGAATTGGGACCTGCTCAATCCAATTAAAAACAGGGATAACCATACATTTAAAGATGTTCTCTTTGTACTAGGCATAAAAAGAAACCTGGTCTCTATTTCAGGCCTAGTTGATCAAGGCTATCGTGTCACCTGCCAAGAAGATAAAGTGCTACTATGGCCTAAAAAATCTAACATTAAAAATGCTATTTCTATAGGGTATAAGGATGGAAGCCTATACAAATTATGTAATCCTAAAAAATTGGCACTATGTCACGAAGTATCAAACTCTAATGAACTCTGGCATATAAGATTAGGACATCTTGGGTTTAGTGCTCTACCTTCTATAAGGAAAATCACTACAGGTATACCTAATCTAAAATCTAATCATATCTGCACTTGTAAAGGATGAGCACTAGGAAAAAATATCAAAGGATCCTTCTCTCCTAGTGAACATAAATCAAAAGTTGTACTAGAACTTATTCACACGGATTTGTGTGGACCAATATCAACTCCCTCAGTAGGGGGATTTTCGTATTATGTGACTTTCATTGATGATTACTCTAGGAAAACCTGGATTTATTTCCTGAAACTCAAAGAATCAAATGAAGTGTTGCTAAAATTCAAAGAATTTAAGGCCTTAGTAGAAAACCGGACAGGAAAGAAAATAAAAACTCTAAGATTAGACAATGGGGGTGAATATACTTCTGAGAACTTTAAAGAATTCTGCATTTCTGTTGGGATTAAGAGGGAGTATATAGTACCTTATAACCCTCAACAAAATGGAGTAGCAGAAAGAAAAAATAGAACTATTATTGAAGCTGCCAAAGCCATAATGCATGATCAAAACCTACATACCTCATTTTGGGCAGAAACCCCTAATACTGCCATATACATCCAGAATAGATGTCCTCACTCAATCTTAGAAAACATTACACCTGAAGAGGCCTTTACAGGGATGAAACCAGATCTAAGTCATCTAAGAATCTTTGGTTGTCCTATGTATGTTCACATTCCTAAAGAGAAAAGAACCAAACCAGAACCTTCTGGAAAGAAAGGCATATTTGTTGGCTATAGTGAAACTACTAAAGGATACAGGGTCTACTTTCCAGGACAAAAATCTATTGAAATGAGCAGAGATATCAAATTTGAAGAGGATGTTGCTTTTAAACTCTCTACACTTGCAAAAGATGAATCAAATGAGAATCAGAGGGAGAATGTCATAGAAGAGTATGAAAATTTCACAATTGAAAACCAAAGAGAATATGCCATAGATGAAAATCACACAACTGAGAATCAGAGGGAGAATGCCATAGAAGATCATGAACACCCTTCATCCAACCCTGAAGATGTTAAAATTCTCAATAATAAGAAAAGGCCACTATGGGCAAGAAAAATGATTGAAGAAAATGATGTTGAACCTAATGAAGTATTTAGAGAAAGTAAGAGAACAAGAAACCAAAAGTGTTATCTTGCACTTATGACTGAGCTTACAAAAACTGAACCATCTAACGTTGAAGAGGCCTTAACGTGTCAAGCCTGGAAAGATGCAATGATCGAGGAATGTCAATCCATCTTAAAAAATGATGTATGGGAGGTAGTATCTAGACAAATCAGTTGTCTCTTCAAAATGGTTATTCAAAATCAAATATGCTTCAGATGGTAATATTGAAAAACATAAAACCAGATTTGTTGCCAGGGATTTTTCTCAAAAAGCCGGAATTGACTACGAAGAGACATTTGCTCCAGTTGCTCGATATACTTCAGTGAGAATTATTATTGCCATTGCAGCATCCAAAGGGTGGAAGATACATCAAATGGATGTGAAGGCAACTTTTTTAAATAGTGTTATTGAAGAAGTATACATAGAACAACCTGAAGGTTTCACCTCACATGATAGAAATCAATATGTATGCAAAATAAAGAAAGCTCTCTACGGCCTTAAGCAAGCTCCCTGGGCTTGGTATGAAAGGATAGATAGTTATCTCTCCAAGTTAGGATACTCCAAAAATGAAGTTGATCCTAACATATATTTCAAAACATCCAAAGGTGACATGGTATTTCTTGTCCTTTATGTTGATGATTTATTGATAACAGGTGAAGATCATCTTATTGCCAAATGCAAACAAGATCTCACAGCCGAATTCGATATGAAGGATCTAGGCCCGCTACACTACTTTCTAGGCTTAGAAATATTGCAGAAGGAAAACTACATTTTCTTAAACCAAGGAAAATACACCACTGACATCTTGACCAGATTTGGCATGATGGATTGTAAACCATTATCTATTCCGATGGAAACAAAAATCTTCATAAGCTCAAAGATGAAGCTGCAGATTCAGAACTTACAAATCCTACATATTATAGATAGTTAATTGGATCTCTTATGTTCTTGGCAAACACTTGCCCTGATATTTGCTATGCTACTAATGTGTTATGTCATTTCATGTGCGAACCGAAGAAGATTCATCTAACAACTGCTAACCATATTCTGAGATACTTATGCGGTACTATTGGATTTGGCCTGAAGTACGAGAATGTTGAGATACAACTCCAAGGTTTTTCTGACTTTGACTGGGAAGGCAATTCTATTGATCGCAAAAGCACTACAGGGTGTTGATTTAGTCTTGGATTAGCTATGATCTCTTGGTTCAGCAGGAAACAATCAGCGGTTGCACAAAGTTCTACAGAAGCGGAATATATGGCTGCTTCTATGGGAGCTCGAGAAGCAGTATGTTTAAGAAAGTTACTATTTGGATTGTTCGGGAAGCCTCTAAAACCCACAGTAATTCATTGTGATAATCAAAGCTGCATTAAACTTTTAGTAAATCCAGTCTTTCATAATCATTCCAAGCACATAGAGATCCCATACCACTACATAAGAGATATGGTAGACAGAGAGGTTATCAAATTGATATACATCAGCACCGAAGAACAAAATGCTGACATATTTACCAAGCCTCTTGCGAAGTTGAAAGTTGAGTACTTCAGAAATAAATTTGGTATGACTAAGAAGTGATTAAATTTCTAAGATTGAATCTCATTCATATGTAATTTGATATATTCATGAATATATTTTGATATAAATAAAATATTACAATATTGTGTTTTGAAAGGTGACGATCTTTCATGTGTGTTAGGTCGCTATTGTAAGGTGACGACCTGAACAATAGTTTGACCTAGTGTCAAGAGTGACTATATTAAGTTACTATCTTGACACTAAATCTTTGGAGGTTATCATTAAATCCAGTTCTGAATTGAGTTGGGGATTATGATAATGTGTGTATCAAGATTTGACTACTTTAAGTTGTTCCGGAATGTGTCGGATATCTCGATACTAATGTTGGTTATCACTAAATCTAGTTCCGAATTGAGTCAGGGATTATGATAACTCTTCTATCAGGATTGAGTACATTAATTTAATGTCCCAGATTGTGCCGGCTATCTTGATATGAAGTTATATTGTGATTAATTGTTATCACTACAATCCAGTTCCGAATTGAGTCGGGGATTGTGATAACACACGTCATGATAAACTCCTATCTCGGATATTATGATACTGTTCAATCCTCACTTGCTAAGAGGGAGTGTTAAAATAGCGTCGATATGATTGATCTGTCAATATACATATTCATATATTAAGTGCATATATAAATATATATATATTAATTGAATTTATATTGATTAGATTTAATATGCATCGACTTTGGTATTAGTCGATTTTATTTAACATATTTAATATGAAATGATTTGACTTTGGTAATAGTCGACATCATGCAATATATTCAATATCGAACAAATTGACTTTAGTCATAGTCGATATAATCCCGATTCTGAGATATGATTACGATAACTATCTAACGATAGTTATACGTAAGTCACAGGGTATTTAACATATACCATTGTTAATAAAAAATGGCAACCACGATAGTATACAAGGGCATGTCTACGTAGGGACATGAGCCTACGTGGCTTAAGCCACGTACGGTCATGTCTCTATGTAGACATAACCCCTCACTCCATATATACATATCGTCGTATGCTGGCTGTGGAAAAATATCAATTACAGCATATGTTATTACCACAGCAAGCATACAAGCTATATAATCTCTGCAATAATATTATTTATTGATTTCAGTAAAAGTCTTATATATCAGTCTGAGATAAATTCAATGAGCAACATAATTTAAAAGACTATTGAATTCTCTCTACTAAGATCTTTATTCCTTAACACAATTTTCCATATTTACTTATATCAAAGTTGAAGGCTTCACCATCACTAAATATAAACTCCCAATGTATGCTGTCAATAAACTCGTACTACTGGAGTTATGTAGGTAGTTGTGTGACTTGCACAAACTTACTCTCAAGCAAACATAAAACAAGTGCTCAGTTTTCAATTATGGTTAGTAATTATTCTTGTTCTTCTTATCTTCATGCTAAAAATGCTGAGAATATGACAGAGTAATCTCTTCATCCATACAATAAAAGATACAATTTTGATTCAAGGGGAAACATTGAAAATTTACTTGGACAATTCTACAAACATTATCTAGATTTTGAAGATTTTTGGGCTGATTATGACAATGAACATGTACTTATGAAGAGAGATTATCCAGACTAACCTCTTAGCAAATCAAATTGTTCCAGATAAGTAGGATACCCAAAGAAGTCTCTGCTGATCCAAAGGTCTTGAGTCTTGGGTACAACCTGCAAAATATATGCCCAGCCTATCCCGAAGATTGATTGGTCCATTGCTGAAGATACTTCTGTCATGAATAAGATCCAGAAAGTTAAAGGAAGAAGGAAGGAACATGCGCTTGACAAAGAGGTTGTAGCTCCTCATGCTGATACACAAGACATTCCTGCAAAGGAGATTAATATTGATGATCAGGGCATAATATATGCAGAGATTGCCACCCCCATTTGCATAAAGAATAAAAAGAAATGGAGATATCTGATTATCAGATTGCTAAAGTTGTTTTTGGTGAATTAACTAGGGAAAGTGATAAAGAAATCATAAAAACTAGAATGTCTTTAAGTTTGCAAAATAAATATAAAGATGGCGAGATTAAACCACAATTGAAACAAGAAGCGATAAACTACATTTTTAATTCAATACCACATTGGGCCTATTGATTCTTCTTCTATACCTGTTCAACTCTCCTTTTCGGATAAAATGTACCAGCTGTAAGTGAGATTGGAAGCATCATACAAGCCACGGGACATGGAAGGAGTCTCCTCTTACTCAAGGATTAGAATAAAAAATTATTGAGGAAGTCACTTTACTCCTCTAATTGAAGTGGAAGAGAAAATGGATGAAGAACTAATGGTGCTTGAATATATTTTACCCGCAATTCATGGAATGGTGAAAATGGATTTCTCCAGATTATTTTCAGGTGGCATTTTGAATGAACCTGGCTCCGGCTGACCTTTTGAGTGGTATGAATTCCTCGCATCTCAAGCAATTTAGCATCAATGAAATTATGCGTGGCACCTGTATCCCATAAAGTGATAACCTTTTGTCCAGCTAGTACCCCGCACATCTTGAAAGAGCCTTCCTGCTTTATGCTAGTGAGACGTGCCTCCTTAAGCTTATCTTCTTCATGTGCATCCATTTTTTCTAACTTTTATGGCTCATACTCAACCTTTTCTGCATCGGATTCCTCATGATCAGTTTGCTGGTCTAGATTTTCAGATTCGGAATCCTCATAGAATGCCCACATCACACGGTTAGCTTTACTCTTAGGCCTCAAAGGACAATCACGGTTTGCATCATAAGGACCCTTGCAGTAGAAACATAACTTTTTCTTGCGTAAATCATTGTATTTCCCTGTCAAATGGAGCTACTGATTTCCCTCTTTGATCCCCTCTGAAATCTGATTTTTCTTTATTTTTGGAAAAAGATTTGTCTCTATATGAAGAAGATCCCTTAGACAAGAACTTGCTTTGAGGAGCTGTAGGTTCCATACTTCTAGCTTTCTTCATATCAACTTGCAATGTCAATAGATCAAAACCTTTATTCCACCCTTTCAAAGGTTTCATCAGGTCCTCAATAAACAACACAACCAATCTCCGCTCGGAAATGTCAGAGACCATAACAGATAGCTTCTGGAAATCACTAATGTAACTCTCCAAGTTCCCAACCTGCTTCAGCTGAGCAAGGTCTCTAAAATATGTTTCCGGATCCTTCTTATCAAAACGATCAACCAACATGTCAACAAACTTCCGATATGAAGTGATGCGGTCATGCTGTGGTTTAACCATCCCATTGTGCCACCCCATCTAAATGTAGTGTAGCAAATTTAATTGCATCCCTCTCTGTCATAGGCTGAAGGTTGAAGTAGGTGTCCAACTTATGAATCCATGACCGTGTTGTGACCTTCCCACTACCTTCAAAAAGTGGTAAAGTGATTTTACTGGTAGCTTGTTCCAGATCCCTGTTGTGATTCCTTCGTCTTTTGTCTTGCCTTTCCCTGTGGTGCTCCCTTCTCTGACTCTTGAATCTGTCAACGTTCAAATGTTCCCTTACATCCGGGGAAAGTAAACTCCATTCAGCATGCTCTGTCATGAGATTATCAACAAATATCACATCATCCTCATTCCCAACAACTTCTTCTGGTTCATTTCGTAAGAAAGTGGGTCGTGTAGGCCTATCAAAGGTGCCAGTAGGTACTCTGTGCCCTAGGAGTCCCAACCACACTCCTATTGTCCTCTTGATCATGATGCTATCTTCTAGGATTAGCCAACTGTTGTATGGTCGCGGTGAGCTGCTGCAGTGTATCAGCTACACGCTGTTGTCCATCCTGTAACCCTCTCAAAGTTTCTCTCACTTTTTTGTTTTCATCTCGGGGTGGACTATTTTCTCTTCTGTCACCCATACCTGTACCCTATTCAATATCACTAGAAGTTGACTCCTGATGAGTACCAATCAATCCTGACACTGTCTTCCCTTTAGGTACGTGCGGTGGATGCCAATTTTTCTGGTATTCTCTCTGATAATACCTTCTTTCCCTGTCACTTGGTTGCATTAACAATCTAATTTAACCCCAAAGGATGACAAGAAACCACTCTGATACCACTGTGAAGACCCCAAGTCCTCTGCAATTGTTGATGAACGTTACTGAAGTTTTTTTTTTTTTTTCGAGTTTTTTTCATTTTTTTTTGTGTTTTTGACATAAAAGCAATGCAAATATAAACATAGATAATGAATGCAGAAAGTAATAGCAGCAACAACTTCATACTTGAAACCTTTTTACATACATGCATACCCGGTAATGAAATGTCTATGGCTCCTATGTTTCTACTAGTAAAAAGCAGCAACAAAATGAATCAATACTCCAAAAATCAGCAGAGTAGACCTTCGAAATTAATGCCAATGTGTTCCTCCAAGTCTAGCACCTTCTCTTGAAATTTTCCGGAATTTAGTAAACCCTCCTTGCATAAAATTGCACCTCTATGCTTGGCAGCTCTTTGCTGCTATTAGTGGATGCCAAAAAGAAATTGAATCTGCCCTGGAATGGTGCCAATAGTCACCAGATTTCAGACCTTTAACCCTCTCAACACTAGGCCCTTCTAACTGCTTATTTTCTCTGAAATTCCTCTTCCAATTGGCCCAATCTTGACCTCTGAATGAAGCCAACAGATAGGCTAACTTCAGCTGATATCTCACAACCTCAGAAAGCTGATACAATGATGAAGCTATGCTCTCCAATGCCCAAAAAGCTCTGGAATTGCAGAAACCCTTGCTCCTGTTCTCCAATGCTCGCTAGATACATGAAATGAGTTTTGAAAATTCCAAGAATGAATTTGATTTTTGCCTTTGGAAGTCTTTATATTTCCTCATGAAGTTGAATTTCCCCCAAAAGTATATTAATAACATAAAAAAAAATTATTTCATTAAGACTTAGCGAAAACATTTAATATTTCATTAAAATTGGCATTCATAATTAATTCCTCAAATGGCCCCCTTTTACTGATGAATTGACCCTCAAGTTATAACATTAAGTTATAATTTATGTTACCACCTTTTAATAAATAATTATCATTCAGGCCAATTAAACATTAATAATTCCTCCAATATTCATTATTTCCCAATTCCGTTTGAACCGGGGGGTCAACCACTGCATCCATTGCTAATTTGACTGCCTTACTAAAAATAGAAGGGGTCCTTCTCAACCATCCTCTAACTTACTAAAAATAGTAAGTTCGAGAAACTGAGCCCTGAAAACCATCCAAATGCTAGGTTTGAAACAACTGAGCTCTAGAGTAGAAAAAACCCATTCTCTGACTAGATCTCTGCCTCAAAGGACCCTCTATCCACTCTTATTAGCCTACGAGGGTCATCTAAATGGCTAATCCTGCTACAACATGGTGAAGATCAATTCTTCTAAAGCTGTAAGAGATTTACCAAAGATTATAAAACCTACTAACATTGTATGCAGAGAGTGTCAGATGGGAAAACAGACAAGGAACAAGTTCAAGAACAAGGAGTATTCTACGACAAAACCCTCTGAGCTAATACTTACAAAATATGCGAACCTACAAGGACAAGAGGACTAAATGGTGAAAGGTATTTTATGTTGCTCATTGATGATTATTCTAGAATGACATGGGTTACTTTCTTAAGAGAAAAATTAGAAGCTTTAGATAGATTTAAGATATTCAAAAATTTGGTTGAGAATCAAGTAGAAGCTAAGATCAAGTGTTTGATGTCTGATAGAGGTGGTGAGTTTACATCAAATGAGTTCGATAGATTTTGTGAAAAGCATGGTATTAGAAGACAATTATATACTCCTAGGCCTCTGCAACAAAATGGAGTTGTTGAAAGAAAGAATAGGATTGTTGTTGAGATGGCTAGAACTATGTTGAAAGATGTTAACCTGCCTAATTTGTATTGGAGAGATGTTGTGCATACTGTTGTCTATCTTCTTAACAGAGTATAGATGAGTGTGAATCACACAAAGGCGTCTTATGAGTTATGGTTTAGAAAGGCACCCACTATCAGGAATTTCATAATCTTTGGAAGCAAAAGCTACATCAAAAGAGATAAGAAATATTTGGGAAAGTTTGATACAAGATCAGATGAAGGGACATTTATGGGATATTCCACAAAGAGAAAGGCGTATCGGTGTCACAACAAGAGGCTAAAGAGGATTGTGGGGAGCACAAATGTTGGAGTAAGTGAGGAATGGGATCAAGCTGCTTTGGAGCTTGAAATTGAATTTGAAGATTCCCCTATTGCTGTAGAAGAAGAAAAGAATGCTTTGGAAGAAAAAGAAGAATTAGATGAAGAGAAAAAGGAAAAGGAACCTGAACAAGCACCTAAGACACCTGCAAAGTATGTGTAGAGAAATCATTCAGAGAACCAAATCATTGGAGACAAAGACAAAGGTGTTCAAACAAAAATAAGGCTTGCCCAGGCAAGTTAACAAGAAAACTATTGTTTCTTGTCTAAGGTGGAACCGAAGACTTTTGTAGAAACAAGTAAAGATGATGGATGGATGATAGGAATGAAAGAAGAGCTAGATCAAATTGAGATCAGACATGGGAATCGGTACCTAGACCGACATACAAGAATGTGATTGGAGCAAATTAGGTGTTCCAAAACAAGCTAAATGAAGACAAAGAAGTCACTAGGAACAAGGCAAGATTGGTATGTAAAGATTAGACACGAGTTGAAGGTATAGAGTTTGAGGAAATATTTGCTCTAGTAGCTAGGATGAAAGCAATAAGGATGTTTTTTGCATTTGTTGCATACAAGATCTTCAAGGTGTATCAGATGGATGTCAAGTCTCCATTCTTGAACGAAGAACTAGAAAAAAAGGTTTACATTGAGCAACAAGATGGTTTTCAATTGTTAAAAGATTCGGGTATGGTCTGGAGGCTCAAGAAGGCACATTATGGACTCAAGCAAGCTCAAAGAGCTTGGTAGGCAAGGTTGGACAAGTATTTGTTGCAACAAAACGCAAGAAAAGTACTGCAAACAATAATCTTTATTTCAAAGTTGAAAGTGATAAATGGTTGATAGTAGTTGTATATGTTGATACTATTATATTTGGTGGAGATGATGTTTGCAAGAAGTTTGTTGAAGAAATGCAGAAGGAATTTGAAATGTCAATGATTGGTGAGTTGGATTTCTTTCTTGGTCTTCAAGTTACTCAAATGAAAGATGGCATTTGCATTTCTCAAACCAAGTATATCAAGGAGATGTTGGAAAACTTTTGTATGGAGAACTGTAAACTAGTTGAAACCCCATCGCTATTGGTTGTCATTTGAGCAAGGATGATGAATCTCTAGAAAGTGGATTAGAAGCTTTACAAATCTATGATAGTTAACTTGATTGCTTCAAGACCAAATATCATGCATGCAATCTGTTTGGTTGCAAGATATCAAGCTAATCTGAAGCAATCTCGTTATAAGGCAACAAAGAGGATATTCAAATATTTGAAAGGGACTTCCGGATTTTGGATTGTGGTATAAAGGGGATAATGATTTCACTTTGAAAGCTTGTATAGATGTTGATTAGGCGAAATGTGCTCATGATAGAAGTACAAGTGGCGGTGCATTTTTCTTGGGAGACAGATTGGTCTCTTGGTTAAGCAAGAAGCATGATTCAGTGTCATTGTCTATAGTAGAAGCATAATACATTACAACATCATCTTGTTGCATTCAAGTGACGTGGATGAAACAAACTCTCAGAGATATTAAGGTAATGTATGATGAAGCAATTTCAATTATGTGTGATAACACAAGTGTTATTAACATTTCAAAGAGTTCAATTATGCATTGAAGGACTAAACACATTTCTGTCCTGTTTACTTCTTAAGAGAGGAGGTTGCAAAGAAGGAAGTCAGATTGGAGCATGTGCGCACAAAAGATCAGAGTGCATATATTTTCACCAAGGCATTGTCAAAGGATACTTTTGTGTATCTTTGACAGAACTTAGGGGTTATTGCCACTTCAAACTATATGCGTAGGAGTGTTGCATCTTTCTAGAGGGAGACTTAATGTTTATCTTTTTTCTCCTAGATTGATGTGGTTGCTGCTCTCAGGAGGAGCAATGAAGGTTGTGGTTTCCTAATTGAAGGAAAAGTGTTGCGTCCCTGATAGGGTGAGTGTTGCAACTATAAGAAAAGTACTCAAAAGGGGGAGAGTTGTTTAGAGAAGTGTTTAGAGGTTTTCGGGGTTGTGTCCTTTGTCCTTGATGTCAAAAAGGGAGAAATATACTAGTGATGCAAAAAGTTTGCAAGTGTTGCCATCAACGACAAAGGGGGAGATTGTTGACAATTTGCATTATATCGTGTAATGACCCAAACCAGGTCTTTTCCAAATTTCCCAAATATATCTCATGCAGATTTAAGCAAATGCATTCATGCAACAAACCATGGATTCAACAGTAATAAACCAACGACATATATTCCAAAACCCTCAACAAATATTATTGCATTATATAACAACAATACAATAATTATGTGATTTCAACAATCCAAAATGTGAACTACAATATTCAGCAGTAATATCAAATGACAAGAACCTGGAAATGCAATGGTGAACTCTGCTGTGAATCCACTCTGCTAATGAACTGGGGCTACGTCCAATCCACCTCTAAGCCAAAAGGGTTTCCATCCTCAAGGTTGAATTCGAAAGCTGAAAGCTTCCTAGTATCTCCAAGAGACCAATACAATATCAAAGCTAAGCATACACAGTGAGACTCCAAGTCTTCTTTTAAAGCTGCTGCTGCGACTCTTCAGTTTCCCCACTTTGTCTCTTCATATTCCACTTCAAGTCACTTTTAAATAAAAATAACCGTTGAGTTATAAAGTGACATAATAAAATAAAGTAAGGAACCCTCTGACATTAAAACGGAGGGCCAAACAAACTTGGATGAAGACGCAGGATAGCTTGTCGGAAAGCTCTCGGCGAGACGCTCCGAGTCCACTACTGAAATGCCAGGAAAATTGAGTTCTGCCGACCTACTATAAATAGTAAGTACCCTGGAAACCCTGTAGAAACTGATCCGATTGGCCTGAAACTGAAAACACCTAGGCCAAACATCCCTCTGATCACCTGCCAAGCCTCGGTTAGCCCACCAGACCACGATGAAAGGCTAACTATAAGGCACGAAATAATGTGCCCTGAAAAGGGGACATCACAAATCATCCCTTCCCGGAGATTGCTTGCCCTCAAGCAATCGGTATCTGCATGCTGTGATCCTAATACCTGGATCCCAAACCAACCTCAGGGAAGCTGCTCCACCAATCTGTCATGGGAGACTGAAACATATATTATGCCCTGACCCGTGAAGCCATTCACACAGCAACAAAACAACAACCGGCCTAATGCTAGGATCCTAAATCACTGCAGGATCAATCATACCAATCTACCCAGTGCCGCCATCATCTGTGAGAAAGTCCTCAACCAAACTGAGAGCCTCACTCCAACTGAGATCACCAGCACCTCTACGATCAGATGTAGGGGGAAACCAAACCTCACACCGATCGACTCCCTGAATAAATACCAACCGCAAGTACGTCCCTCCTGGATCCCATAAGCAAAAGGGCCATCCATCTCCCCAGCTGGCTGAAATATCCTGATGCCCTATGCCCATACTGAATGAATCATCAGAAATGTCCAACTGCCATAACACTGCCCCTCTGATCCGTCGCCCGAACTGGAAACTGTACTGAAGAGGTAAGGTACCCAGACTGTCGGACAAGGCTTCCACCTACAAGCAAGGAAGCGTACCAAACCAATCACTCACCCCACACCTCTGCAATAATTGGAAAAGAAATTTCTCCGTAGGTGGGCTGAATGGAAAACAAAATGCATCCCATACAATGTGGCCAACATGTGATGTACTAACCAACTCTACTGGAATTCCTGAATCAGCATAGGGATTCCATAACTATCTCTCAATACCATAAGCACTGGATGAATCGATATGATAATGTAGTTGAGTCCTAGCTATGTGAAGAGGAGAACGAATCAAGGGATACTCATCAACACTGTCTTCTCTCCTTATGTACTCCTTGGCCATACTGATAGCAAGGTCTCTATCCAAGGCTGATTTGTAATCAGCATTATCTGTCAAATGAGACAAGGCAACTGCCTCCTGGCTGCATTCAACACCAAACTGAAAAGTACTCTCCTCGGAGATCAAGAGTTGGGACTCCTGGTCAATTTCAAGAGGTGTTCCATCATCCAACTCAAATAGTGGATTCTCAAATATCCAATCAACACTCATCTCAAAGACTAAGTTATCAATCAGTTTGAGTTTTGTATTTTCACTTTGCTTCATCCAATCAACATTATGCTGGACCAAAGTATTACCTTCATAAGAGTGAATATCCTCATGCCTCCCTTTAGCTGCTACTGCATAAATAGCTGATTCAAAAGATGCTTTGTCAACCCTATAGTCATCGGCCAAAGGATATGATGCCATAGTGCATGGGGACTCCTTTGAATTTCCAGGTAGCTGATCCATGATTGTGTCTTTTTCAACCTTGTGGTCCCTATGAATACCAATAGCTTCATCCCCACTAAGCTGCCCATATGACTGAATTTTGTCTTTCTTTGCATGACCCTTTATAGGCTGAAAAAAATCTTCCTTCCTTTCTTCCACATAATCCTCAACCATAGATACACCCGCCATATTATTTTGCTTGAAATCAAAATAAGTCATACCTTCATGTGGCTGATCAATCACTGTGGTCCTTGAAGATTTCATGACAGCATACTCATAATCCTTTTTGTTATCACTGAGGCTTGTGTGATTCACACCCATGGATGCATGAAATGATTCTCCTTCTGTGTGCTCTTGTAAATCTCCTCTCAAAGATGATGGAGCTTCGTGTGAGTCACTCCCCAATGCTATCATTTTGTTCTTGTGAACCGAATCTCCTTGTTTATCAAACTCTCCATGAAGTTTTATGCATACCTCCTTTGTATTTCCTTTTCTCTTAAGTTGCTGCTTTGAATTTGTAGAATCCAAACTATCATCATCCTCTTCTGGAATACCCATAAATTGTGCAAAGGGAAGATGGTCACGTATCTTCTTAGGAAGAATGCAATACTTCTGGTGGCTGGTCATAATCACATCATTTGTTGTCATGGCATGAGGTCTCTTACTTGCATCTGTAGACGAAGATGAAACCTTAGGGGGTCCAAATTTCCTTGAAAGTGTGTCATTTAAACGATGCAATTCATGATTGAGTTTTTGTTGCGTCTGTTCAAGGTCTTTCCATACTTGTGTTGCTAAACAATCCCTCCATCGTGACCTATCCTGCTGTTCAAACTGAGAACAAATTCCAATTGTGACAACCTTGGCCAAAACTGTTTTATGCTGCCCCGTTTGTACTAAATATTTTCTTTTTCTTTTTCCCGCCAGTTCACAGAGATACACATAATTTTGGCCTGTTTCAATAGTTACACAAGTCTGATATTCCTTTACAGCCACAAAGTTGCATACAGAAAAATCCGACTTCCCAGATTCCTTGCTTTGATTACAATATCGGCTTCTTTCCAAACACCTTCATAGAGGAAAAGTGCTCTTTTGATTTCTTCCAAAAATACCAAGTCAGAAACCCTCAGTAACAATCAGGAGACACCTGTAGCTCCCCTTCTAATTGTTGTGATGATTTACTCCCCCTTAGAGACAAAAAGTATATTTGCAAGGGTGGGTCTGGTTCTGTCTTAAACAAGACTTTGTTTGCTAGGGAATAACTGGAACCTTCAGGGCTTAGTTACCACTCAAGCACAAGCAAGCCATTCTTACCTTCTCTAACCTATCTCCCTTTAGTTTGTCCTGGAAACAAGTTTGCAGCTTTCCAATTTCACACAACTATACAGGAATAGCAGTAAGGAAGAGTGTATGTACTGATTTTTCTACATCTGATAGTGAAAGCATAGATTTCTACCAAATCAAACTTTTTCAAATCAGCAAGCAATTTCTGAAAGTGATTCTGTGCGGGCGTATGTTCCCAGTTTTCTTGAACATATGATTTTAGAGCAGAAGTGAAACAAATCTGACTTGAAATTCATAATAGAATAAATGCTTGAGACAAATTGAGCAATCACTCTTATCAGCTCCCCGAAGTTGCAAAATCATAACCAGTAGACTGCAAGTCTTCAAATAGCTAGAGAATAATCTATGTAATGGGCATGTTCCAGTCCTATTGTGAGGGCTCCATTTTTGCAGAGTCTCCAAATTACCTTGTATCTGCCAAGAATAGTGCTTCGGAGACTTATATTTATTCCCTATGCTTTGAATGCTCAAGACCGATACGACCAATGCTATTATTGGTAAGGGACGACTTAAGCATGGCCAGAGAAAATGACACCAAGTGACAACCTTATGTAATCAAACCAAGAATGAGGATTGGAAATTACTCTGGTCGCCATAAACCTGATTCTTCTATTTCTTGAGTTGTCTTCTTAGAGTTTCTTACTACTACAAATGCCCAATATAAGATCATTGTTGCCAGGATGGAGAGCTACGCAAATTTCATTCTCTTCAGCAGATAAGAGACTTCATGCCTTGTGTACAAGTGTTGTTAGGTTCAAAAACATCTCTGGAGTTCTTCTACGAGTCTCTAGGTATTTGCGAATACTGGTATTCACAACCAGGTATGAGCTCGACAAAATAACCCTCCGCAAACCTCATTCAATATATATTGAAACTTGAGAATGATTGGCAGAATAACTCGGGCCCCAATAATGTTCCTCTACAGCTCAGTTCTCACACAACGCTACCCTTGGCGCCACTGTAATGTAGACTCGGGCTGCGACTCGGACTATTTTCCCAGCTTGGTTCAACTCTGTCAGGCCCGTGGCGTGGCTAACACCTGCTTTCTTTCTCGTAACTTGACCGCCAATAGAAATGCTACTTTACTAGAATGTTTCGCCCAGAACTATAGTCGGGTTGAAATATTTATATGAGTCTCCACAATATTTGGCCTCCAGCACTCTCGAAATGCTACCTTTGAATAATCACCGCCAAATAAAAGACATTCCCATTCAATTATAAACCTTTGATTTCACAAATTTTTCCCAATCATTTAATACCACTTGACGAATAATTAAGCCGATTAATATTGAAGCATCTGATATATATATAGAGCCCGATCATAGATACGCCTAGCTATAGAGATCACATATAAGAGTGGGAATTGATATTTTATTTTTCCCAAAGTTCCAATAAACGATACATTTGCAAACCACTTTAAAATCTCCACCGCAAATATCATTTGCACAACATTTGAAATATTAGCCCAATTAAATATTCGGCGCCCATATATTTGTCTTTCCTCCAGAAATCACAAAATTAATCTGATGACTATAACCAAATGCACTAAGATTTGAGTGGGTCCCACCTTAGTAAATGCTAGGAAGATTTATATTTCGGAATACTATAGTATTCCGCATTTTAATGTTCACGGGAGTAATAAAATGATTCACAGACCAGCAATTTAAATCGAAACCTTAGGCATATAGGGACCCAAGCATATCTCACCCGTTTATTGAAAGATTAAATCGCCTTCAAATAAACTCCAAACTTTATCAAATATATATCAGGCCCTCCCAAGATACATTCATGGCAAATAATTTCTAAACCACAATGAAGTCAATGGTCACCAATTTCAATAGTACTGCCACGATTCGAAATAATAATCACGGAAGTACCTGCCTTCTTGCTTGCTAGATTCAATATCTAAATTCCTTTACTCATAAAAACTCTTCTGTCAATATGTTTCTGAATAAACTCCACAGGCTGGCAAGAAAACCAGCTCTGATACCACTGTAATGACCCAAACCGGGTCTTTTCCAAATTTCCCAAATATATCTCATGCAGATTTAAGCAAATGCATTCATGCAACAAACCATGGATTCAACAGTAATAAACTAGCAACATATATTCCAAAACCCTCAACAAATATTATTGCATTATATAACAACAATACAATAATAATGTGATTTCAACAATCCAAAATCTGAACTACAATATTCAGCAGTAATATCAAATGACAAGAATCTGGAAATGCAATGGTGAACTCTGCTATGAATCCACTCTGCTGATGAACTAGGGCTACGTCCAATCCACCTCTAAGCCAAAAGG
The DNA here is from genome assembly GCA_018584345.1 of Thuja plicata. Classification (NCBI taxonomy): domain Eukaryota; kingdom Viridiplantae; phylum Streptophyta; class Pinopsida; order Cupressales; family Cupressaceae; genus Thuja; species Thuja plicata. Next base: position 1,845,342 of record MU224743.1, read on the forward strand.
GTTTCAGTCCTCAAGGCTAAATTCGAAAGCTGAAAGCTTCTTGGTATCTCCAAGAGACCAATACAATATCAAAGCTAAGCATACACAATGAGACTCCAAGTCTTCTTTTAAAGCTGCAACTGTGACTCTTCAATTTCCCCACTTTGTCTCTTCATATTCCACTTAAAGTCACTTTTAAATAAAAATAACCGTTGAGTTATAAAGTGACATAATCAAATAAAGTAAGGAACCCTCTGGCATTAAAACAGAGGGCCAAACAAACTCGAATGAAGACGTGGGATAGCTTGTCGGAAAGCTCTCGACGAGACGCTCTGAGTCCACTATTGAAATGCCAGGAAAACTAAGTTCTGCCGACTTACTATAAATAGTAAGTACGCTGGAAACCCTGTAGAAACTGATCCGATTGGCCTGAAACTGAAAACACCTAGGCCAAACATCCCTCTGATCACCTGCCAAGCCTCGGTTAGCCCACCAGACCATGATGAAAGGCTAACTATAAGGCACGAAATAATGTGCCCCGAAAAGGGGACATTACATATCGTCATTGATGTCAAACTTGTTGGTGTTGATGACAAAAGGAAGATATCAGTTGTGTTGATCTCATCAAGAGCAAGAGTTCTAGACGGAGGATTGTATCCTTGCTTAACAATATTCCAAATTCCAAACGACGTAGAGTCCAAATATGATTCCATCCATGCTCTCCAAAAGGTATAGTTTGATCTGTCAAACTTCAATACTTTGTGACCATTCTCATGCGCCATCTCGGATCTTCCTCAAGCAGTTACGCTTCTCTAAGAGGAACTCAACTTTGATACCAATTGTTGAACACACAAGACTGAGATGGGGGGTGAATTAGTCTTGTGCAAACCTTAAACTTTTTTCCATCATAAGCACTTATCAGTTATCTTTATCCAACTAACAATCAATGAAAGATAATGCAATGAACACAAAACTCATGAACACCAAATTTTTATGTGGAAACCCCTATGTGGGAAAAACCACAGTGAAAATCACACTCACTGTATGAATAACTTGAATATAATGTTTTAGGCCAAAGGCCAATGAACCTCACCGCTCTTGATTCGAACTTGTAGGCTAAGGCGCACAACCTTAGGGCAAGATACAAGGGACTTGCAAAACTAAGATGCATGATCCCAAGGCAAGATACAAGGAGACTTGTTGACTCAAGCGCACAACTCCAGGGAAAGTATAGATATGCACAAGCTACCACTAAGGCTATTTGGTTTCAGAATATTCTCATTGAGTTCGACATTTCATTTAGAAACCCTACAGTCATCTTTTGTGATAATTATAGTGCAATACAGATTTCAAGGAATCCAATTCATCATCAAAGGATGAAACACATCGAGATACATATTCACTACATTCAGGAGTTGATTCAAGAAGGCATCATTGATCTCAAGTATTGTTATATATCGGAGTAGATTGTAGACATCTTTACCAAACCCTTCATAGAAAGCAAATTCCTTCATCTACGAGCTTTGCTTGGGGTGTGACACGTGTCTTCTTTAGGAGGGTTTTCTTAGTCTCTCTCTCTCTCTCTCTACTTTGGGGAGGGATCTCTATGTACATGGGTACCTAACATAGTTTCAATTGCCGAGACCCATCTTTTCACCTACCTAAGCTACACTTAAGGTGAGGTGTTAGTGTAGGTTTTTTATTTTCCTTATGTTAGGGGCTTATTTCTTTTCTCCTACACATTATTCAAGCTTGCGTAGGTTTATTAGGAGTGGTTAATATGAGGACACATGGTGAAATACATCAGCTACATACTTAAGGCGAGGTGTTAGTGTAGGTTTTTTATTTTCCTTATGTTAGGGGCTTATTTCTTTTTTCCTACACGTTATACAAGCTTGCTTAGGTTTTTTAGGAGTGGTTAATATGAGGACACATGGTGAAATACATCAGATACATGAGTCACTCTCCCCTACATATGGGTAGTTGAGTTTCACACCCTCTTTTGGCTGCTTGTGCAATCTCTCATAATCACTTTTTGTCCTTGCTAGAGTTGGCTATGAGGTAGTTGGGTTTCTCACCCTATTTTGGCTTTATATGCCACCTTTCATAAAATCTGTCTTGTCTTCATCTAAGGATGTTATGCCACATGTTTTGGCATTCACCAAGTAGGTAAAACCTCCCACCTTTAATGGAAAGTAGGAGTTAATGCACCTCTTGGATGTTTATACCCTTATTTTGTATATATACAACACTCTTCTCTCACCTTTACTAGCTTGGTGATAGCTTAGGGAGAGTATCGAGAGTATCCTCAAAATTTTCTTGCTTTATATCTATTTTTCTCTCATTTCAAATTTTCACTTTATTCTGTTATTTTGATCTTTGATCATCTGTCGAGTAGAGTTGCATGTGATCTACAACTGACTTTAGATCTCAGCTCGGTTCTTGCTTCACACAGAATCTATTATTTTCAAGGAACTCTATTTTGTTTTCTTTAAAGGTTTAAATTATTCATTGACTCTTCTTCTTATAGGCTCTTCCATACATATAATTTTGGTTTTTTTTTTCACAACTTCTGATGTTAAACTTAAAACTCAAATTTTCAACCTTTTTCTATAGGCCTCAATGATCTGAAATTGGATCATGGAAATCATCAAAGTCGGTTGTGTTGATTGACATTTGGGAGTGGGACAACATGATAAATGCATTTTTTAGAGGTAAAAACAACACGGAGGAAATATCTATCGTGGAGTTGTTTTATGTATTAGAGTTCTCTTGAAAATATGTGCTATTAAAAAAATGGTACCTTAGTTCAAGTCAATATGCAAAAGTTATAGGCATTTGTATGTTCTAGGATACTCTAGGGATAGCTTCAGTTGGGGCGGAAAACATTACACAAGGACGAGGATAAGCTGATTGCTTTGGTCACAGACGAATTTGTCTCACTTGTGATAAAATACCATGACCAAGACTATCTTGGGGAGCAGAATTGGTTCCTCTTTTGTCTTTTTGCAGGGAAGATGTCCTACTCTTTTCGACTCTTTTGCTCATCCTATAGCAGAAACACACCCATTGGGGTATGTGCTAGTATGCATGTCTTGCATGGAATGAAGGGAGCTTAGAATCCAAGTTGTGGATTAGAGATGATAATTACGTATCCTAGGTTGTTTGGCAGATAAAATTTGTAGTCCATTGCCTTGTTTGTGGAGATGGTTTTAGAGGATGCATTAAGATTGCTAGGTGAAGGGATGCATTGTTGTTTGTGTTTTTAGAGGGCCTCATGCAGTGAGCAAGTTTGTACAATTGATTGATAGGAGACTCTCTCAAGTTTTCTTCCTATTCAAGTTTTGAATAGGGTAAACTCACTTGTTTTGGTCTTCATTTGATATAATGATGTGTCCATTACATTATTTCTTGGCAGGCTTCTAACAGCTCATAGCACAAGTCGATAATATTCAACAATATAGATGGATAAGCAATTGTATGTTTAGTTCACAAGCATAATTCTTGTTCTTACTAACATATAATTCTTGGAATTAATCCCACACAAGGACACCCTTGTTTGCACTATGGTTTTGTGGATTGGTTAGGCATTCACGTGTGCATTAGCATGTTTTGAATATGAAAGAAAGGATGTAGTGAATGTAGCAATGAATGCGGCCATGTTAATCCTTGCATGATGAATAAATAGATTTTCTTTGAATGTCATAGTTTGTAGCCTTAATTTTTCGCATAAGTATTGAATTTGTGAGCAACAAGGTATTGGAAATATTCAAATAAGCCATGTTAATGAATTGTGCTATAGAATAATGTTATTAATTATGGATTACATAATCCCATCAATTTATCTAATTAATATTTTTTATCGAATCTTTTACATAAAGAAGACCGTGTTGAATTTAACTAGCAATTTTGCTCGTGACCACTAATTTTCATTGATTAGAAATATTTCATTTGTCCTTTCAATGAATTTCTATGGTCAGCTATGATCTGCACATAAACTATATAGGACCATGACATCTCACATATAACATTACAAGACACACACACACACACTATAACATTCATATGTCTAATTTGTAAATGCTACACAATGATAATCATAATACCAAGAACTGATAGAAACTGATAAAAACTTGATTGATTCAATCATCCATTACAAAGAGAAGTTTACATAATGGAGAAAATACAGTTGACGTATCTGTCAACTATATCTGAACAACTACACAACTATAATGACAGTTAAATAGACAATGTAATATTGCCGTTACGCCAACATTCAAAGGCTGTGCATACATCCGTCCCCTTATTACATTGTTCTTATAAATAAACCATTCAACCTCAAGTTTTATCCTAGCCAAGGGACCCCCCTTTAAGCCTTACACAACAAAAATTTGCTGATTACATAACATGAATACACAATTTAAGAAGATCTTCTCTGAAGAAGTGAATCGTGAACCAAGTGAGTCTCCATCAAGCTGTCTCTTAAACTTTGGAAAGGTGTAGCTTCACGCTGTGTTCTTAAGCTCTTAGTCTCTAACTCTCAAATCACATAGTCTTGAATTATTCGACAACAATCCCTAAGAGCGATGACAAAGCTCTATCATTGTCTGATGACCGCGCAAGGTTATAATTCTCAATTATATACTTTGAAGCTTGTTGGACAACAATCCATATTGAGCTCAACACCAAATTTTGAACCTGTCTCCAAAATCAGTCTTTACAATACATGCATTCTTAAAAAGTTGTCAGCATCATTAAGGAAATCTAAAGGAGAGCAAGAAACCTAACCCAAAAATGCTTCTCATGCAAAACACCATCTCAAAGTGATAAGCTAACTTGAGATAATGGAAATTCTTCCATCCTCCGGTGCCACTGGCCTCCAAATTGACCTCTCTTACAGTTTATCCATTTGATGTCTTTGATGGGTCTTTGGAGGCATGTCTTTGATGAGTCTTTGGAAGCATTGTCATGTGTTGCAAAGAAAGCCTTAATTACTATGGTTTCAATGAGACTTCTAATGGGTTTATTTCTATTGTAATGACCCCTGATGGGTATTAACATACAAGGCATTAATGGACCAAACTTCCAATTACCCTCTCTGGGTCTAGTTTCTCCAAACCCAATTTAGATCTCATGCTAAAATCACTCTTTTGGACATCAATTGTAAGAAGATAGATTGCTTAGTTGACACTTTTCAATGACTTTTCATCAGAATACATAGGAACTTTTTCTGCCAAATCTAATGGCCACATTAGAAATCAACTTTTTTTGAAATACACAAAATTCAAACTTATAAACACCTTGAGAAGTATGTCAAGAAGATTGACAACCAACTCTTAAACAAACTCCTCATATGTCCTCCCTTTGAAAAGTTTATTTCTCTGGTAACAAAAGGAATATCAACATCATGCAAATCTTTAACATTTTCCATCAATATTCACATGGATCAGCCGTAATCTTTCCAATAAGATTTTTTATTTCACTCCATTAGAGAAACAAAATGCACAACCACCTTTTGAATAGTACCTTGTTTTTCCTATCACTCCAAACTTTGTAGTTTTGAAATAGAGAAACTCTTACCTATAACTCTTTATATTGATTCTGCATTAAACCTTAACGAAAAACTTCAACATTGGAAAACCCTGAAATCCTAGTATCAATCTTTCATCATCTCTGCCATTGTTCATAAACAAATAGTGGCATACATGTGAAAATATGAAACTCCCCACTATTACTGTTGGAACTGTCACATGCTCCTTTGATTTTTTGTCTTTTCCTCTTTTGCCCTTCACCAAGCACAAAGGCAATTTCTGGAATATACCACTGTCGTGTTCATACTCTCTCATGCCATTACAAGTGTAGGAGCAGCAACAGAAACTAACAATTGAAAATCCTTAACAAATATGTTTAGAAATTGATGGTTTCTCATGCAACTGTAGGAATGAAATGCACACAGATTGTCACTGCCAGTCTACTCACCTTCTATGCTTTTGTATTGGAGATTTCTCACGCCACTGCAAACACCTTCTCATTGCCTGTAGTTGCGTCAGAATGCATGTTCCGTGCAGCTGCATGCATTTACCATTCTTTGAAATTCTGTTACCTCTGATTTCATGCCGGCTGCCATCACAGATATATGCTTACATAAGAATCAAATAGCTTGATCTGAAACTGTCTTCCATCGTGCAACAGAAAAACAAACTATTCTCATCTACTCCCATGGCTCATACACTCGCCCCAGGCTCTGATACCATATGATAGAAACTTGTAAAATTGTGATTGATTCGAGTATCCATTACGAGCAAGAGAAGTTTACATAATTGAGAAAATACAGTTGTAACTGTCAACTATATCTGAACAACTACATAAATACAATGACAGTTAAATAGACAATTTAATATTGACCGTTTCGCCAACATTCAACAGCTGTGCCAACAAGAACAAGTGAGATTAATAAAATCTTATGAGTATGTGTCATAGCTGATATGCTGCTAATGTGTCCAAATCATGAAAAGAAAAATTGTGCAACCTAGGCTTAATATAACAATATAATTCCTTATAAAACAAAGGTCAAAATGGCGATGACATTGTTCCCATATGCTTTAGATAGGTCTAAAAATGGTTTTGTGCAGTGGGGAACTAAAAGAATGACAAGACTCTGGATACGTATGCAAACATATTTAAATGTGAAAGAGTGAAAATAATTACACCTTCTGGTGATGCTTAGACAGGCCTATAAAAGGACGTTGTATAGTGGGGTGCTACAGAACTATTGAACCCCTGGACTTAGATTCAAACTTATTCATATATGAGTTCAAGACTTAGAAGAGATGCTCTAGATAGGCTGACAAAAAGGATGTCGAGTGGTGGGCAGCACAAAGATGGTGAGGCTCTGGACATAGATTACTACTTATTGAAATGAGAGTTTAAAGCCTAGGTTGAGGGAGGTCAACAGGGAGGAAGGGAGGGGGAGGTTGGTCAACAGATCTTGAAAGTACAATTTACAATAGGAATTAGAGGTATTTAAATAAATTTCAAGAATGATATAGTTCATTTGTTTAGGTCAGTGCCCCCGTAGGACACTTTTGGATTGTATGGAACACAGTTAAGCTTTTCTTTGCATATTGTTCAATCCTTCTTATTGTGCATAGCTTCTGGTTTTGATTGTGTAAGTTTTTTTCCTTTTACTTTGTTAAGTTTCAAACTTTTGACAGAGCTCTGGAAGAAACTGGGCCTTGTCCATGCAGTCATTTTAAAAGAGGGAAAAACCATACCACATTGGGAGAACCAAAAGTGGAATCTAGGTGATTCCAGTGCAAGAGGGATGACTCATGTCTTGTCAACTTAAAAAAATCCGCTAGGATCACTTTCACATTCTCAGCAAGAAGATTTTCTGAACCCTGTAATCTTTGTAGCTTCACGGAATTAACTCCAAGTCCAGGGTATACTTTTGATCTTTTGACTTCATGACTCCATTAACATATTGTGCCAGTTACATCAACTCAGCAGTACATATTTTACCAATGGCTTCACAGAGCTAAAATTATTTCAGACTGTAGGGAACATGCTATAAACATAACCATAGCATTCCTATGGAAGAACATCTGTCAGTAATATCTGTTTTGCAATTCTCACTTATTGAGAGAGTTACTTGGGCACGAATATTATACTTTCACACATCGAGATATTTTTTCAACAGTAGTGATTAAATAGCTTCATACAGTTAGGGGGGCAACTTATACGTATAAATCCAAAAATCTTTATTTTCCGAGTTCCCACATTAGAATGTATTGTGACTGGGCTTGTAACATTTTGTGCTAGATTTCATTCATTCCATGCTCTTTAGTTATCATAGTGAAGCAGGAAGTTCTACCTGAAGGTTACGAGGGATATCTGGCTTTCAGCAATTGGTTGTAGCTAGGATGTGGCCACAGGAAAAAATAACTTGAATATAATCACCTGACGACTATAAAAATTTGTGAACATGGCCAAGCATGTTAGTTTTCCTTCCAGCTGTTCATCATCAGAATTACCCTACAAATCTGATTCATGTTTTATCCACAGCTGACATAATTGCAAGTGAATACCAGAACAGAACCTTAATTAAGTTCTTTTAAAGCAAATTCTTAGGAGTGTCCTTAACTTGGCAGCCAATTGCAGTTAAAGCAATTGATAAGGACTTTCTCTGAGGTTTACATTGAATGATCTGTTGTCTCCTATTGTTAATTTTTACCATTAAAATTTGACCTTGATAGGCCTATAAGCTTTTTGTATAAGATTTTTATATTTTCCTTTTAAGATATACAAGCCCTTGAATGATGCGCAAACTATTTTAATAGCGATTTCCCTTTCAAGCACAAAGAAGTCATATGATAAGCTCCTGGGTGAATAGCAAACCGTCAAGCCCCAGTTCTGCTTGATTTTTTTTTTAATAGTCACAGATTCCCAGGTATATGCCATAAGTCTAAAATAATCCACAATCAGATGGAAGATTTGTTAATGTTTTATTTTGAAAATGTCCTTACTTTTAACATATTATTTCTAAGCTGCCATTTTTTGGATACTATTGTTATTTATTTTTATAAACTCCTTATTGCAAACTTACTGATATGTAGACCTAAGAAAGATACATTTGTGTAGTTATTATGTTTATCTCATATAAATTGTATATGTGGCAGGCTCAAAGAGGAAAGTTATACATTGGATACATTGCGTCTGTCAAATGGTTCTTTGCTCTACTCATTGGTGTTGGTAAGGAGAAATTTGACTTAACTAACTTCCAAACATTCTCTACTATTGTTTCCTCATAGATGGAAGATTTGTTAATGTTTATTGGCTATTTTCCAAATGGATGGAAGATTTATTTTCTTTTAGATGGAAGATTTTTTATTCACCCTTTGCTCTACTCATTGGTGTTCTAGGGTTTACATTATATGGTATTAATATTAAAATTCCCCTCCCCTTTTTGCCAGGGTTTCAATTTTCTAATTAATGACATGGACAATAATTTTGTAATTATTGTGGCTTGTGGATGAGAGGAGACATAAATTGCTTCAAAATTTACCTTGCACATATCCTTGTCTAGGGTGTGCAACTTTGTAATCTAGTGGAGCTTGAGGCTATGCAAGTGCTTAATGCTATCCTTGCTTCTTGTGAGGAGAGAAAAATATAAAATAAAATGCAATGGTAGTATTCATCTCTAGGGTTAGAGCTTGATGTTGGCTCTCCTATTGGCCCATAGATACAAGGCTCTTTCTTTGTAGATAGTTATAGGCATCCATTACAATCACAACCACTAGGTGTCTTTTTTGCTTGCAATATTCTTGGTGCGTAACCTTTGTTTGAAGGTACAATGTGAATTGGGAGAACATGTTGAATTTTGGTATTATAATAGCATACCATTTAATATTGCGAGGCACTCCTATTGGAAGTTTTTGGTCAATGTAGTGATTCAAGCCAATATGACTTGAGTAAGCAACAGAAGGACCTTGTGAGATGCACAAAGGTGATAGTGGAAGAATATGAAGAATCTAAAAGAGTTCAGTGCAAAAGGGGTTGCACAATTTTATTTGATTAGTGGATGTATGGTAGGAACCCCACATTAATTACCTTTTTTGTGGCTTCAGCTGAATAGATGCTGTTGTTGAAGCCAATTATTGCCTCTTGTGAAGTAAAAATTTTCAAGACTCTTTACAACATGTTGAATGAGGTGGTATGTGTTGATGGGCGTTTTGTGACACTTCACCCAGAATAAAACATTGAGTATTCTATCCTCTCTTGAACAAGGAAACCTCAAATGCCAAGCAATATGACAATGTGTGATCTGATAAGGCAACCTTAAGATTTACATTGCGAACTACCGACTTTGTGTTGGATATGACTTAGTGAATTGATGTATTTTGCTGGTAACACACAAAGGGACTTACACTATTCTTCTTGGACCCAATCAACTCTTTTCCCTTGAAGCGGCTGGAACTTGAATCAAATTGACTTGAACTTCAAAAAGGATAAAAAATATAAGGGTTTAGAGAATTCTAATCTACTTCTAACACCTAAGGACAATGATAACAATGGATAGTGCTTGGATATTAGAATTCCTTAAACCAAGATCTGATTCATCATGCAGAAACAAATACACAAAACTGATGCAATTTCCAAAGGTAACGGAGGATCTTTATATTGCAGACATTCATCCAGATACCCAATATTGGCGCAATCCAAATGAACATCCACAATCTAACTAGTGCTTAATGAGGTTTAGACTAACTGTACACAACAATTCACAATCAACAAACTACAATTTGTATGAACCAAGGAATTCATCACATATTGCCATACGTTTCCATTAAAATCAATGAACTTTAACTAAGCTTCAAGAAGTAGAAACCATGCAAAATGTTGATACAACATAAAAAGATCCTGTAATGGACACCCTTAAATGCCCAAAAACTAAACAACTGCTGATAGGAATTTTGTCAAACAGTTTGCATCCAACTCCTTATTCCTCCATTTACTAATTTAACCCTTATGACTTCAGAAATGAGA
>MU224743.1:1857210-1867899 GCA_018584345.1 Thuja plicata
AATGGGAAGATCAAAACCATAACCAGGTTTTCACAGTTTCCAATGTAAGCAACCAAACTAAAGATTTGGAGTCAAAACCAGGTTTTCTCTCCCAAATTCCAATTCCACCCCTCAAACAAACGGGGCCCTAATGACATGCAAATGAGAAGGCCAAGCCTTTTATAGAGCTCTCAATTGCAAATGAAGGGCTTAAATTGATTTGAAATCAACGACCAAGATAATTCAAAGAAAACCCTAATTAGGGTTGTTACAACTTTCCCTTTCAGACATTTAATGTCCTCCGACAAGGAGATTACAAAACTTTGTATACATATCTTTTCAAGGATGAACCAGAGAAAATTTATTATAGTGTTACATTAAATGACTTCCACATGTCTACTTATGAATGAGTCAGATTGGATGAACTTGGACATGTCGATTTGAGATCACTTGATTGGTTGAAAAATGACTGGATGCCACCTCAACTTACATGGTTCTTAATGTGTTCTCCTTTCTTAATCTTTGTTTGAAATCCATTTCTTCATCATCATGAAGAAGTATCTGCATCTCTAGCTATATCCCTTGATATCCAACATTATTCATCCTTAAATTGATTGTGATGGCCCATATTCCCAAATCGCTTCATATTAAATGTTCTTCATCATTTCTTTTTGAATTCTTAGATGACTTGGGGATTTTTTTATCTTCTTAGATGTCTTTGATATCTTCTATGTTTTCTTCCATTTTGGGTCGTTGAGTCCTTCATGTTGTAATTGCATTGTTGAAGTTGTGAAGTCCACCTCATTGAGTCTTCTTTGCATGATGTTGTTCTTCTTGTTGTAGTTTTAGAGTCCTTCATGTAATAGTTGATGTCACCTTCATGTTGACTCATGGATTTTCAAATGAAATCCAGGTTCTTGTAGCATTTTTCGCTTGTGAAGCACTTGTGTTCGATCTTGAATTCCTTGTCAAATTGTGAATCTTGTCCCTTGTTTGAGCTTGTCTTGAATCCTCCTTCGCATTGTTCACTTCCTTGGACGACTTGAATACCTTTGGGCTAGTCCTCCTTTGTCTCCTTCCTTGATCATCATCTTCTATCATCATCTCCATGTATCAACCCTTGCAAAGAAGAGAAAACACTTGTATTACAAGTATATCTTTATTGTACTCATACTCATTATTGAAGACTTTTCAAAAGAATTCACATAAATATCAGCCCTCAATAAAGAATCGCAAAACACATTTGAACAAGATAATTTGCAAGTTTTAACCCTCAAGGATTTAAAAATCCTTCACATCCTTATTGTAATTCATGCATTTTACCTTTTGCTTGCACCAAATGGCCTTTTACAAGTTCTGATTTTATTCCAACTAGCTGGAAATTGTCTTAAAAACCTTCTGAAAATGCTTGTTTTTGTCACAATTCACACTTAATTAATTCACAAATCGCCCTTAGGTCTGATTGAATTTGCCTCACTTGCTGAAGGTTTTGATATTTTCTGATTTTGCTTGACAAATTTGCTCAAGTCTCTGCTCAATTTTGCACCCTTCCCTTCTGGAAATCAGGTTGCTTCGCTGAGGTCTGCTGATAATTTTCTCTAATTTATACTTGATTTGTCTTGATCAGATGTGACTCGCCTTTGAATTGATCTGATTTCACCCTTCATGCTTAGTCAAACTGCCTCCAATTCTGATTTCACCCCTATCTGCTCAAGTTCGCACTTATCCAGATCTGATTTGCTTTTGATGTGTATTTGAATTGTGTTTGAAAGGTGATTGTAATGTCATCATTTATAGCCTTCAAACTGAAATTTTTCCCCATTGGAGTAGAAGGTCGCCCTAGCCTTAAACTTGTTTTAATTTTGCAAATTTCCCAAATCGCCCCTATTTATTCAGTTTTTGCATTTCTTAAATTTTGAATTACCTCCTTAGGGTGGAAATCCGACCCCATTAAGGATTTTCTTGGCAGAAATGTGAGGCGGTTGTGGATTTTTTTTAGTGGAAATGAGAGGGTGTTGTGGATTTTTTTATTGGGTGGAGAATCACTTGGGTCATGGAAAAGGAGGGTGGAAAATGAAGGGAGTCTTGAAATTTTGAGTGGAAATTGCCTTGCTCATGGAAAAATAGGCGGAAATTCGACCTTGCCTTGGACAAGTGAGTGAAAAATGTGTAAGGTCATGTAATTTCAAGTGGAGGATTGATCAAGTCATGGAAAAATGAGTTAAATTTCTCCCTTGTTACGGTTTTTTTGAGTGGAAAATTGACCTTGTTATGGAATTGCAAGTGGAGATTTGATAGGCTCATGCATAAATGGGTGGAAATTCAACTAGGCCAAGGAATTGTGGGTTGAAAATTGGGTCATGGAATGAGTTGAAAGTTGACCCAAGCATGGGGATGCTACTTGCAGTCATGGGACTGAATTGATGACACATAACTTTATTAAAGAGGAAGATCCTATGCAGGTTGTCATTATGATTAGTTTCTTCGAAGAGGAAGAAATGATATGCAGAGGGAGCTTGTGTGGCAGAGGGAGAGTGCCAATTCCTTGCAGAGGATCAACAAGCTTGTGTAGTAGTGTGATTGCAAAAGCTCCTTGCTTGGTCAAACATTGGAGTCAATTAATTTTTTTGCCATATTCAAGCTGTGAGTATGCTGCCCTTGTTGAGAGGGAGTCTCGGCTGGGAGGGAGTCTCAACATTCAGATGATCTTCATGTGCTTTAATGAGTTCTTCTCTATGAGGGAGAAGTTCGAGGTGCAATCCCTTGTTAATGAGTTCTTCTCCATGAGGGAGAAGTTCGAGGTGCAATCCCTTGTTAATGAGTTCTTCTTTGTGAGGGAGAAGTTCGAGATGCAACGCCTTGTTAATGAGTTATTCTCCATGAGGGAGAAGTTCGAGGTGCAATCCCTTGTTAATGCATTCTTCTTTGCGAAAGAAGTTTGAGGTGAAAGCCCTTGTTCCACCCTTTGGGAGTAGCTATGGTGTTTCCACCCTCTGGGAGTAGCCATGGTGGATGTCATGTGAGAGAATCCATGACTTAGTTTTCTGTTCTTTCACCCTTTGGGAGTAGCCATGGTGAACGTCATGTTGAGATGATGATATCACGTTGAGAGAATCCGTGATAAAGTTTTGTTGTTGACACATATGGGTGTAGCCATTGTGTTTGTCATGTTGAGAGACTCCATGACATGAAATCTGAAAATAATATCTCCTTGGGTAAGAGGTAGTGTTAGAGTTTTTAGCTGCAGGAGATATTTTTCCTTACCTTGCGTGATGTTTGACAATCAAGAGTTGCGTCTTTTGGAGACTGCGAATAGTCCTTACCATCAGCAACTGAAAGGTCACATGCTAGCATAACGGTTGGACATTGAAGAGCCCAGAGTTCCATGACTAAGACTCGCCTATGACTCGACAAAATGAAAAAATGAAGATTTTTTACGATTTAAAACTTGTTTCATGCACCCATTATTGAATAAAGATTAAAGACACTATAACATCATCAAATAGAAGCTAATTTGATCACATACATAAACATACATCCATCACATAAGTACAAACGTAAATTGTAGCTGTGAAGGAAATACAAAACATAGATATGAAAAATTATAAATATCGTCAAATGTATATAAAATCCATGAAATCCATGACATCAAATGTTCCCAAACATATGTGTAAACAAAAACAAGTCTATGGCTCAGGCTCTCGCTTAGCCTCAGAGTAGTCTGTCTGCCTCCTACAAATGCGTTTGAGGTAGGTCTTGGATGATTGACAAGCCATAGTCTCTACTTGTGAGGTGCCACTCTGATCAACATCAGCTACACGGGTAGCAGATCGTGCTCTATCCTCCTCCTTTTCCATAGCCACAACCTCAGCCTCTCTGTATGCCTGGTCAACCCACTCATGGTCCTCCTCAGTGAAGACGGGATTGGTAGACTCAGTGAGCCACTCAGACTTTAGATCGATCTCTGCTAGAGTGATCAGAGAGGAGTCAGTGTCCAAAATTTGTCTGGTCATAAGACGAAGGTTGTAATGAACGAAGACAAGATCATTCAACCTCTCCACATACAATCTATTACGCCTCTTCGAGTGGATGTGTTCAAACATGGACCAATCGCGCTCACATCCAGAAGCGCTGCATGGCTAACTCAAAATATGGATGGCAAGTTTTTGAAGGTTTGGGGCTGTAGGCCCAAACATTTGCCACCATCTATCTGAAATAAGTACAAGAAAAAAAATCAGTCTCATTTCCAACTTTAAGGATAGATTATAAAATCAAAATGCATAAGCCATAAACTTAAGAATCTTAAGTTTAACATATATTTCTACCTAGCTACAATGTTGTCTTAGCGTCTTTGCACATCTTGCTTGCAAAAATCACCCCTTGTTCATTATTATATGCATCTATCTCTTGCACTGTAGATGTGCCATCACTAGACATCTTTTGCATCACTGAATATAGGCCACTGAGAACCTCCTCATCCGCCTTGAAGTTATCAAGGAAACGAAATGAAGGATTGAGGAAATAAGCTACTACATGGATGGGCCCGTGAAGTTGGTTTTTCCATCTCCTATCAATGATCTCCCAAATGGGGCCATAGTTATCCTCAACTCCCGCATACATGGATCTAATGGCCTCCTTGGCCTATCCATGCCCTCATATATGTAGCCCATAGAGGGATTCTCCCTATCAACAACTTGTAGGAGAACTACGAGGGGCTTAGTGACCTGCATATAATGTTAAAAAAAATAGTAAAGTCACAAGTGTGCATTAAAAATTCAAAACAATAAAAATTGCAAAGTTGCAAACAAAACAAAAATATATTTTACCTGCATGATCTCTGCACAAGGGGTCCAAAAACCCTACTCATAAAAAATACTATCTGCCACATCCATCCCTGCAGTGGTCGTAGCATAGGATGAGGCAGTCCACTCCTCACCAACAAACATGCGTCTCAAAGCTGCCTTTGATTTCAACAAGGATTTTAGTGTGAGGAAATTTGGGGCAAATCTCATGATACCAGGACGAGCTAACTCCTTTTGCCCCGTGTATTGCCTCATCATGCTAAGGACTAATGCATGATTGTAGATAAATTTGCAGATGTTTTTGGCCTTATCAATACATGATTTGACCCATTCAAGCTAGCCAATATCCTCTAACATGAGGTCAAGGCAATAGGCCGCACATGGAGACCAAAGAATTTTCAGGTGCCTCTCCATCAAAAGTTTACCTGCAGCAATTTTACGTTAATTAGAAATCTAGATGTGTTAAGAAAATTTTAAATAAATTCATAGATAACTCTCCATCAAAACTTAAAAAGTTAAAAGTTTACTTGCAGCAACGTAACTTGTTGCATTATCCGTCACCACTTGCACCACATTTTCTTCCCCCACCTCATGTATAACTTCCTCAATAACCTCACATAAGTATGTGACATTCTTCACATGTGAGGAAGCATCAATAGACTTCAACATGGTGGATCCTGAAAATAAAGCAAAATAATAATCAATTATCATGGATCAATCAACAAATCAAAATCAAAATAAAATTATTCAATGCATTTAGGGAAGTAGAATGATCAATCACCTCCACAGGAAACAATAAAATTTAGAAGTGTCCTATTCCTCCTATCCGTCTAACCATCTGTCATGATGGTGCAACCCTTTTGGCTCCAAGACTGTCCGTGGTCCTCTAGCTCAACTGTCATATCATTAACCATTTCTAACAAGAGGGGGGCTACTTAACTCAGCATCAATAGGGGCTTTATAGCCTGCCCAACAAATGGTTACGAAATCTATCATGCCTTGCCAATAAGGAGACCTATCACAAATAGATTATGATTAATCATTAGACAAAGCATAGTTCAACTTCAAACTATAAATTTTAAAATTTAATTTTAAACTTAAAGCAATCAAATAAAAAAGAATTACCTGGCTACAACAAATGGAATGTTGCAAAAGTACCAAAACATGCAAATTTGTTTTCGTGTAGCATCATGGACCTCCTTGTTCCAACCCATGCTCTCAAGCAAGGGTTGTGCACCAGGAGTAGTGAGTGGCATAAAATAACTTTTCTGTTAATGTGTAGCTTCAGAAGAAATGAAGTTTGCATATATGTTAAGTATATGATCTGTGATTTCCTCACACAGATATATATATATATATATATATATATATATACACATATAATCTCTAATATGTGTTTACTAATCGTCATATACTTAATCATAGTTGTTATCGGTGCCTGATTAATATTAGTTTGTTATTGAAACAGTTAGTTAATTAGAAGTGCATGACCCCGTAGGGCCATGACCCTACGTGGCCATTGGCCACGTATAATCATGTCCCTACGGGACATGCATCTCTACTTCCTCATACATAATCACTGATCGCTGGATGAATTGCATCATCAATTACACAACAATGACCTGCTCTTCTCCAGCGATAATGAACAAGTAATAGCGTTGCCACATTCAACTCTGTCAAAGATATCTATAGTTCGGACTGTGATCAGAAATATTGTCAATATACTTACCATATCAAGAGCACATCGTTATTATTAGTAATCAGAATCAGATCCAGTTGTGTTCATATATATTGATATTACATCAAAAGAGATTTAGTTTATCTCTATCAAAGATCCCTCAAACCTTTACATTGCATCAGAGCCATCCTGATAGAGAAACTTGATCTCAGAATTATTAATCTCAGAATTATTAATATCAGATTTTAAATATCTTCAATTCAAAATGGTGAATCATGTAAGGTTAGAGGATAGACTTGAAGGAGCTTCAAATTTTGCATCATGGAAAATTCGAGTTATGATTGTACTACGAGAGATGGAATTAGAAGAATATATAGAGTCAAATAAACCAATACCAGAAAATGATCCAGATAAAACAACATGGAAGAGGCACAACAACAAAGCCATGAAGATTATTATAGATTCTGTGAAAAATCACATTCTCCCTTCTATATCTAGTCTTAAAACAGCTTTTGAAATGTTTTCTACAATTTAGAATACTTTCGAAATTAACAACACTAGTAGATTGCTAACATTGAAGCAAAATCTTCTATATATCAAAATGAACAATGGAGAATCAATTACGTCTTATTTCTTAAGAATTTCTAAGTTGAAAGATCAACTTGCGACTATTGGAAGTCAAGTAGATGACAAAGAACTTAGCATTATAGCCTTAAAAGGACTACCACTATCTTGGGAAACTTTTATCCATGGTCTAAGCTCTCGACCTGATATTCCTGAATTTGAACTACTTAAAAATGAATGCACTCAAGAAGAGTCAAGATTAGTTTCCAGAGGAATCAACTTAAATCAAGAGGGAGGCATTCAAGCTCTTCAAGCAAATACCAACAATAAAGAAAAGAAAGGTAAATTCAAACGAAATAGAAAGGAATTCAACAAATCATACAAGAAATGGGATTGGTCAAAAGTACAATGTTTCAAATGCGACAAATTTGGTCACACTCATAACTTCTGTCCAAAACCGAAAGAAAATTCAAGCAGCTCTAGCAGAAATCAAAGAGGAAAAAGATGAAAAAGAAGAAAAATTCGCATTTTATCTAGCACTCTCAAGTGAATTAAACTCTAACAAAAATACTTGGATTATAGACAGTGGAGCATCACGTCATATCACAGGCTTTAGAGACAAATTTGAAAGCTTCGAAGGATACTCCTTTGAAGAAGTAACCATTGGAGACAACTCTACACACCCGGTTAAAGGTATTGGATCATGTTTAATTAAACTAAATTCAGGTATTATTCTCCAACTTAAGAATGTTTTATTTGTACCTGGTATAAAAAGAAATTTGGTCTCTATCTCCGGCCTTGTTGATCAAGGGTATCAAATCACATTCCAAGAAGATAAAGTTCTATCTTGGCCAAAGAATTCAAATATCAAGAAAGCTATATCCATTGGATTTAGAGATGGAAGTTTATATAAACTTTGTAACCAGCAAAATTTAGCTCTAAATCATGAAACATCAAACACAAATGAAATATGGCATAGAAGACTAGGTCACCTTCATTTTCGTGCTTTATCATCAATAGGAAAAATTGTAACAGGGTTACCTAGCCTCAAACCTGATCATTTAGGCATTTGCAAAGGATGTGCTCTAGGTAGAAACACAAAAAAATCCTTTCCCAAAAGTGTACACAAATCAAATTCTGTACTTCAACTTATTCATACTGATCTATGTGGTCCTATGTCTGTACCTCCCCTAAATGGATGTCTCTATTATGTGATCTTTATAGATGACTATTCTAGGAGAACTTGGATCTACTTCCTTAAGCAAAAGGAATCAATTGAAGTGTTATCTAAATTCAAAGAATTCAAAGCCCTAGTTGAAAATCAGTCTAGACAGAAAATCAAAACCCTAAGATTAGATAATGGAGGTGAATACATCTCATAAATCTTTAAAGATTTTTGCGTTATTGTTGGGATTAAGAGGGAGTTTTCTGTACCATATAATCCTCAACAGAATGGAGTTGCAAAACGAAAAAACAGATCCATTATAGAATCAGCCAGAGCTATGATGCATGACCAAAATCTTCATACCTCTTTTTGGGCTGAAGCTTCTAATACTGCAGTTTATATTCAAAATAGATGTCCTCACTCATTATTGGAAAATACAACTCCCGAAGAAGTATCTATAGGCATCAAACCAGACTTAAGACACCTAAGAATATTTGGGTGTCCTATTTATATTCATATTCCTAAAGAAAAGAGAACAAAATTAGAGTCATCTGGAAAGAAGGGTATACTCATCGGATACAGTGAATCGACCAAAGGTTACAGGATCTATGTCCCTAGTCAAAGAACCATCGAAGTCAGTAGAGATGTAAAATTTGAAGAAGATATTGCCTTTAAGCTTTCAAAGAGCATTGATGAATCATATGCAGAACCTACTACTGAACTAGATGGGGATCATTCAGTAGAGAATGAGAGGGAGAATGGTACGGAACATATTACACCTATTATTCCAAATCCAGAGAATACTGAAAATTCTAACAACAAAAAGAGACCTCTTTGGGCTAATAAAATGATAGAAGAAAATCATATAGAACCTGATGAAGTAGTCAGAGAAAGCAAGAGAACAAGAAATCAATCATGCTATGTAGCACTACTCTTTGAACTTATCAAAACAGAGCCTTCAAATGTCGAAGAAGCCTTATCAAGCAAATCTTGGAAAGATGCAATGATTGAAGAATATCAATCAATACTAAAAAATGATGTGTAGGGTGTTGTACCCAGACCAAAGAATAAATCAGTTGTCTCTTCTAAATGGCTATACAAAATCAAGCATGCACCTGACGACAACATTGAAAAATACAAAGCCAAATTTGTAGCTCGCGGATTCTCGTAGAAGGAAGGAATTGATTATGAAGAAACATTTGCTCCATTCACCCGGTACACATTTGTTAGAACTATCATAGCAATTGCAACATCCAAAGGGTGGAAGATACATCAAATGGATGTCAAAACAACATTCCTAAATGGTGAAATTGAAGAATTATATATTGAGCAACCAGAAGGATTCATCACTCATGACAAAAATTCTCATGTGTGTAAATTAAAGAAAGCACTATATGGCCTTAAACAAGCACCCAGGGCATGGTATGAAAAATAGACAGCTATCTCATAAAATTAGGGTATTCCAAGAATGAAGTTGATCCTAACATACACTTCAAAATAAATGAAGATGATATGATTATTCTTGTATTATATGTTGATGAATTGCTAATAACAGGTGAAGAACATCTCATAGCTAAATGCAAACAGGAACTAACAGAATTTGATATGAAAGACCTAGGACTTCTTCATTACTTCCTAGGTCTAGAAGTTTGGCAAAAGGAGAACTACATTTTCTTAAATCAAGGAAAATACACTATTGATATTTTGACTAAGTTTGGAATGATGGGTTGTAAACCAGTTACTACTCCTATGGAAGCTAACTTACATAAACTGAAGAATGACAGATTTGAATCTGAACCTATTGATCCTACTTACTATAGGCAGATCATCGAATCACTAATGTACTTGGTTAATACTCGTCTTGATATTTGTTATGCAACTAATACGTTAAGTCAATTCATGTGTGAACCAAAGAAGATACATCTTATGGCAACTAAGGACATCTTACGATACCTAAGAGGTTCAGTTGGTATGGGACTCAAATATGATCAAGTTGAAATCAATCTTCATGGATATTCAGATTCTAACTTGGCCGGCAGCTCTACTGAACGTAAGAGTACTACAGGATGTTGTTTCAGTCTTGGATCTGCAATGATTTCTTGGTTTAGCAGGAAACAATCTTCAGTTGCCTTAAGCTCCACTGAAGCATAATATATAGCCTCGTCCATGGGAGCCAGAGAAGTAGTATGGTTGCAGAAGTTGCTAGTTGGGTTGTTCAAGAAACCTTTGAAACCAACTATCATTCACTGCGATAATCAAAGTTGTATCAAGCTTTCAACAAATCCAGTTTTCCACAATTGATCTAAGCATATTGAGATACCTTATCATTATATTAGGGATATGGTAGATCGAGATGTTATCAAACTAGAGTACGTAAGTACAAATGAGCAAACAACGGATGTTCTTACCAAACCTCTTGCCAAGGTTAAATTGGAATATTTCAGAGGAAAACTTGGTATGATCAAATTGTAAATATTGAATTTGAGTTTCAATTTTATGTG
>MU224743.1:1867949-1887941 GCA_018584345.1 Thuja plicata
TTAAATTGGAATATTTCAGAGGAAAACTTGGTATGATCAAATTGTAAATATTGAATTTGAGTTTCAATTTTATGTGTGTTTATGCTTCTAATTGAATAGTTGCATCAGATATGTAATGAAAGATGACAATCTTTCATAGACATATATATTTAGAAGGTAATCATTGTAAGGTGACGATCTTACAAATGATAGGCCTATTATCATGACAAAGTATGTTATTGTTCCGGATACGCCGGAAGTCATTGATAAACAAACGTATTATGATCACTCTAATTGTTGATCCGGAAATGCCGGAGATCATAATACATGTTATGATAGTGTTCATAACATTGTGATTATGGTTATTTGACAAGACACTATTTCAGAGTGTTAAAGTCAGATAACCTGTTATTTGTATGGATATCAATAATATTGATATTTTGTTAAGTCTCTTGAGATATGATTGATATTTCACTTCTCCCTTGCTAAGAGGGAGTGTTAATGTGTAGCTTCAGATTAAGTGAAGTTCGCATATATGTTAAGTATATGATTTGTGATTTCCTCACACAGATATATATATATATATATATATATATATAATCTCTAATATGTGTTTACTAATCGTCATATACTTAATCATAGTTGTTATTGGTGCCTGATTAATATTAGTTTTTTATTGAAACAGTTAGTTAATTAGAAGTGCATGACCCCGTAGGGCCATGACCCTACGTGGCCGTTGGCCACGTATAGTCATGTCCCTACGGGACATGCACCTCTACTTCCTCATACATAATCACCGATCGCTGGATGAATTGCATCATCAATTACACAACAATGACCTGCTCTTCTCCAGCGATAATAAACAAGTAATAGCGTTGCCACATTCAACTCTCTCAAAGATATATATAGTTCGGACTGTGATCAGAAATATTGTCAATATACTTACCATATCAAGAGCACATCGTTATTATTAGTAATCATAATCAGATCTTGTTGTGTTCATATATATTGATATTACATCAAAAGAGATTTAGTTTATCTCTATCAGAGATCCCTCAAACCTTTACATTTCCAACTTCAATTTCTGGACTCTAGGTCCAAGGGTAATAGTGCCACTAGAAGGAGCAGCAGTAGAGGCACTAGCACTAGGACAAAAGGGAGGCATGAAATAACCCTCTCCGACAACCTGCAGATGTGGATGTAGATGCGGATGCAGTTGTGGCTGTGGATGTGGCTGCGGATGAATGGGAGCCAATAGCATTTATCTCTTCCCGTTGCCTCTTTTTAGTTTCCTTTTCTTCTTCATATTTTTCTAACCAGACATAACAAAAACAAATTGCCTCGGGAGTTGCCTTTAAACATGGGTCAACATCATTGCCAGGTATGCTGACAATATGGTATTTAAACCTATTGATGCCACCATGATAAATTTCTTTACAAAACATGCATTTTGTTTGGTTTTTTTGTCTACCAGGAAACTCTTCAGTATATTTTCAAGATTCACACTTTGGAGGCATTGGGAAGAATTAATTTTTTCAAAACTTGAAGGCTGCCGCAATAAGACAAAATTACGAACAAAATTTAAAATTTGTGCATTGTATTTTAGAAAAATTAGCAGAGCCTAAATTTTTATTAGAAAAAATTGTAAAAACATGTTTACATTTTTTTCTTAAAAAATCAAGGGTTTTCTATTGTTATACTTCTTTCATTGAAGTATGCAATTTATATTTTAATGGAAAACATTCAAGATTTGGAAAGTTAAACTTCAAAAAATTAAAAAAAAAATGGAAAATCCATAAACATACAAAAAAAACCAACAAAATCTACAAAATTTAACACTTACCTCTTTCAAATGAGTTGAGAAGTCTTGGAACAACTGCTATGGACTCTTTGATACTCTCAATGTAAACCTATGCCTCCCCGATGTGATTTTGTGGACTCCTTGATGCTCTTCTTCCCTGCTGGTTGCAAACCTATGGCCTCTTGTTTTTCTTCCTCTCACTTTTCCTCTCTTTTTCTCATAACAAGCAAATAGAATGCCTTTTAGGGTAAATTAGAAAGCATATGTAAAAAAAAAACTAAGAAAAAGAGCTTGATTTTTTGTTTTTTATTGGGCAACCGTGATTGCCGTCGGCCGGGTCATAGCCCATGACCCGACGGGTCATGAAAACACGTCCAGCTCTACTCGGTCCGCGGGTTGTCAAAACTCGCACAACCCGCGACGAGTTATGGCTCACTGGAAGACCCATTTGTGCGGAGGCAGACAAAAGCCTAAGTGTCACACTTATCCCGCGTGGCTGTTGAGCATACAAAAGGTTCATCTTTGCGTAACTGCTGGAAATTAGAAGGCCATCGCTTGGTATCTAAAAAGACATTGCACGACTATTGGAGTTACTCTTTATTATTGTATCGTCATTGTGTTTGAAGTGGAGAGTGCCTGTTGTAGCATTGAATTTTCTGCCGTATGTATTGTGAGGTTATTTTGATTAGTAAGTCAGAGACAGTTTATGGAGGATTGCTCAGCGATATAATATTTTGAGCTTTATTATCGTATTTTTTGTGTGATTTGGATGATTTTTCAAACAAGAAGCAAAAGGTTGTCTACATGATTTTCGTATCAGGTCATCTATATCAGACACGGGCAAAGGAATGTGAGAAACAATGACTGTGGTAACAAAACCAATAAAGTATTCTTTGATTGTTTCTATCAAACATGGTTCAAGTTTGTATTGAATAATGGTGTAGGCGGTATCTATGTTCAATTCTTTTTCTCACAGCAATGTTTATTATAAGACCGAAGATCACAATTTTTAACAATGAGTATTGGTTTTGGAAGTTACAGTTTTAACTAATCGAAGTTTTTTAGTTCTCATCTGTGGTTCTAGTTTGTAACCTCCTTAAACTAACTTCAAACCAAAAGGACATTATTTAAGAAGTCCGATGGTAGAGAGTTGGAATGCAATGAAGTTGTATCAACGATAAAAGAGTTATGATTCAGTGAAATATCCCGAACTAGGATATTGTTTCAAATCTGATTTGGGTTTTCAATTTTTGCCATGTTTTGCTTCATTTCATCGTAAAATAACAACATGCAAACATGCAAACTAAACATGCAAAGGAAACGATATAGATTTCCAAGGAAATAAGTGATTATTAACCACTCGATTGATAATGATTCTGATATAAAAATGCATGGCTGTTACATCAAATATATTGTTGTTACAATGCTAGAACATGCATAAATTTTCCTCCAAAACCTGTTTAAAACGAAACAAATCTGCTCAATGATGAAACCTGAGTGAGCTCACCTCTCAAGTAGTGTTGGGTTTTCGTCCAACCTACAAATGTCCAAGGGTTTCTGTCCTCAGATATGGCTTCTACAATCAAACCAATAACAACGGAAAAATTAATAGAATGAGACTCAAAACCCCAATCGAACCTTTTATAAAAATCCCCAGCCAAAAAGCTATTGATTTCCTTCTTCTAATTCTTTTATTTAGCAACTTAAGCAAATAATAATATTTGCCTCATTTAATAATTCACCCCCATGGCCTAGGAAAGACTTAAGTTTGCCCCTTTTTAATAATTGCCAATGAATAATTAAGTTCATATTAGCAATAACTATAGCTTTTTCCTCCTTTTATTTAATAAACACTAAACCCCCTTTATTAACTTAATAATTTATCATATGGAAAGAATAGATAATAGGCTAGCATTAGTATTTATTTATTTATTGACGTGCTAGACAAAAGGGGACATTACATTCAGAGTGGAGGAGGCATCATTGATAAGTAAAAGATATGTTTGGAATGCTTTGAGAGAGAGAGAAGTGTGACTAAGACTGAGATTTGATAAATGAAGGTGTGTTGCTATCATAAAGAAGTTCTTTTTGCAATGGAAGTGCTATACTGGTAATAAATTTTGTTGAGATTCAGATCAAGTATAACAGTACATTAAATTTTCTTTCAAGTCTGCTCTAAATTTGTGTAAACAGGATTTCAGAGGTTGCTGATAGTACAATAGAAGTTTATCTGCGAGTATGTGATGAAATGACAGTGGGAAGTATTCAATTTTTATTTGCAGATTTCTATTGATTAAACATATTCAGTTTGCGGAGGTTTTTGCAGATCTTTTTTGTTAAAAGGAATAACACTGTACAGGATATCTGAAGTTTGTCTATATGCAGATTGTAATTGCTTGTTTACATATTCCAAGTGTTGTAAAGTGAAAGTTCTGAGAATGAAATCAGTTATAATTTCTAATTGTGACATTCTTATAGTTGGTGCTTTAAGAATGCTGGGTAGGTGCTCAGGTTGTTAAGTGGGGAGTTTGAAAGAGTTGGTGCTCTAATAAGGAATTTGGGGATTCCTTGGGATTGGTGCACTAAAATTTTGTAAACATTTCAACTATGAGGCTGGATTAGGACAGTAGATCCTAGCAGCATTTCTCACTGTGGTTTTCCATCCTCGGTTTCCATGTATTTCTTGTGCATTGCTTCATTGTGTGGTTGCATCTCTTTCTGATTTCAGTTTCAAGCTATATTACTTTCAGTTTTCAGTTTAAAGTTTGATAAACTTCATTAAAAATTTTAATTGCTAAGGATCTAAGTTTTATTTCTTCTACTGATTCACCCCTTTCCCCCCTCCACGCAGTAGAATAATTGTGTTTTGGAGGCTTCCTATCTTTGTCATTATAACATCATTGCAGATTGAGAGAAAATACCTTATGGTTGATAATGAGTTTCCTCCATTTCTTAGGCCACTGGAAAACATAGCGGGTAGAATTGATTGTTCTTTCATTTAAAATAGAATCATTCAGATTTCAAATAGATTTAAATTTGTATAATTTTAGTGTTTTGTACGGATAGTCTATTTATGATCAGAAGCTATATGCCTGGGAAAACAATTACATTTGTAGTAAAGAGTTACTAGGTAAATGTCTCAAAGTATGGAGACACATTCAATTTGCTCAGCTTTTCTCCTGAACATACTTAATTTTGGTAACAAAGTGAATTAATATTTCATTTTGTTTTTATGTGGAGTATTTTAGGTACAGGGTTTGCAGCATTTTTTATCAATATGGCAGTTGAGAATTTTTGTGGGTGGAAATTTGCTGCTACATTTGCTATTATACAACACTCGTACCTTGCTGGCTTCTTGGTATATGCTTTGTTCAACTTGGCATTGGTCTTTTCTTCAGTGTTCATTGTAACACATTTTGCGCCTGCAGCAGCAGGCTCAGGCATCCCTGAAATTAAAGGATACCTGAATGGTAATTTGTGTCTTGTTCTATATGGTTTCAGTTACATTGTATATCTTGTGCTAGTTGCAATTTTTATAAATACCATTTTGATTTAAGTGGTGGATTTTTCATGCAGGCATTGACACACCTGGAATCCTTTTATTTAGAACACTTATTGGAAAGGTCTGGTGCATTTTGGTGTTCATCTTGTCTTATTAGTAAATAAGTCAATGTCTTCTAGGAAAGTGCTGGTTGACTTTTTGTTAAGTATTTTGTTTCTTGTCAGTCCATGATTATTGCTTTTGCAATTTCTTTCCAGATTTTTGGCAGCATCGGTTCTGTGGGAGGTGGTTTGGCACTTGGAAAAGAAGGGCCTCTTGTTCACACAGGAGCATGTATTGCCTCTCTTGTTGGACAAGTAAGGCTATGCACATTAAGCCTTCATTGATCAGAAGAAAAAATCTTTACTTTTATCAGAATATTTATAATGTATTTTAGGTACTTTTGGTCTTGATGCAACTAACATTTTATCTTATGCATTCATTGCATGTATCTTGCCTTAGAGAAAAGGTGATTTCTGAGTGTCTATTTATAGAAGAGTTGGTATATACAGGCTAAAATATTATCATGACATATATTGTTTCTATCTTTTCACCTACTTATAATTTATTTATCTATGATTTTTGTAGCACCAATATGAAATTTTTGTGATGTGTCAAGTTTAAAGTTAACTTCTACATTTTCCTCAAGTATAAGTCATGATCAGGTCTTGTCAAGTTTCATTTCTCTTGTCTTTGTGGCTGTTTCTGATATGTCACTAGGATTAGGGTATGATTCTCTTGAATTTATCCATCATGGAAAAGGAAAAGAGGTCTAGAGATCATATGTACTTGATAAGAACAAGTTCAAAGTCAAAATTTAATTGAGGAAACATCTTTGGGAACGAGGCATCAAAAATAGAAAATGGCGCAGTGTGGTGGACAAATGGGCATTTGGAGTAGAAAACACACCTTGCAAAGGGACATGGTATTCAGAGGGATGTAGTAAGCATTAGTGCATGTCTTGTCAAATTAGATTGTTTTAAAAATAAAATCAAGATAAGGCATATTATCTAGGATGATTCTAAGGGAAGTGTGTGTCATGAGTTAACAAATGGACCTTACAGCGTCTCATTCACTTTCAACTAAAAAATACACACCTAGAGAAGAAAAATGTGCCTTTTTAAAGGATCAGACAGAAAAATAGGGGTGCGTGCAAAGTAGAATATGGAGTGAAATCTAGATTTACTGGGGCATAGAAGGAAGAAGAGTCAGTGCCTAAGGGGATTTAGACAAATCTTTTGCAAGTTGCCTGTGTAGGTGCATTTGGCAAGCATAGATGCACACCATAAAGAGGAAAATTTGAAGTAGCTGGAGGAAATTTGTTGGCAAGCATAGACACACACCATAAGAGGAAAAATTGAGGTAGTTGAATGAAATTTAGAGTTAATTTAGAGGTGCACATATAACATGTTCAAGCATACCACACAATGAAGAAAATTGTGTTTATATTTGGAAAGGGGCGATTTAGTGTTCACTAGTCTAAACATGCAAACTAGGAATCATTTCCTGTGCCTCTCAATTTTCATTGGAGAACAACCAATCAGGCCCAACTTTAGTCCCCTAGGAGAGTTGGGCACTACGGTTGATTGTTCTCCTTTTGAGATTTGATATGATTGGATATGATGAAGACAAGAAATGATGGGAGAACCAAGTAAAGTGCTAGAAAATTGACAAGAATTAGTATAATCAGAAAGATACAGAATTGTAATGCAAAATTTGAGATCAGATCTGGAAATGGATGTAGAAAGGAATCTCTCATTGAAATTTGGGCCTAAAAGTGCCAGTCTATGGAGTGGGACATCCTAGACTAGAGGTGTCTTTGCCAATTTTAATGTTCAGATTCCGGATCAAAATGCCTTGTATATCATTCTCCCAAAATTTTGGCCAAAAAGCGTTGGTCTATGGACTTGGAGTTTTTGCCTGTTCAAAATATGGACTGCATGTCTCATTTTTCTCTCTCTGAATTTGCCACTGTCTAATGTCCGATTTGGAATCTACACACAAAAG
The DNA here is from genome assembly GCA_018584345.1 of Thuja plicata. Taxonomy (NCBI): domain Eukaryota; kingdom Viridiplantae; phylum Streptophyta; class Pinopsida; order Cupressales; family Cupressaceae; genus Thuja; species Thuja plicata. Next base: position 1,875,278 of record MU224743.1, read on the forward strand.
AAAGAGGAAAAGTGGGGCTGTATAGGGGCTTGCCAAAGTCAAACCCCAAGTAGGAATTATCCTCCACTGAAACAATGCTGATTATAAAAGAGAGCTTACCCTTTGTAGGGCAGAGGCTGAAAACCTTAAGGAAATGCAGAATTGACAAGTGATACCTTTGCTATGATCTTGAAGCCTCATGAACGATTGATGTTGCTTAATAGGAGTTCATGCATGCTTTCACTCATGGAGGAAACATATAAACTTGATCATGGATGCTAACTTGAATGTTTGACTTCAGATCTCTCCTCCACTTTGTTGAAGATGCCTAATTGCTTTGCTCAATTGGAGTGTGAATTGGAATTGAATGCTTTTTGACATATAATTTAGAGATGATCAAATGAGGGGGTGGGAGTTGTATTTATGCACAACTACACATGCAGTGTGTTGAAATTTTGAAGGTTGACATCAGGGAGCAGTTTCCTAACAACTTTCCAACCGTTAGAGGTTCAAATTTGGGCCTAGAATGGCTGGGCTATGGCACCTAGCGCCATGGTCCTCGCATTCTGGCCTAAAATTGGGTCAATGATATAGAATTGCGCTGAGCTTTCCGATCTAGCCATGGAATGAGCACAATTAGACATGAATCAAGAGCATGAGGGAAAACCACGAAAGTGAGCCCCAAATGAGTGTGACATTGTTGAGGGATGCAATTTACAACACTACATCAAGCCCCTACTTTAGTAGGAGTATGATCTTTTGCTCATACTCTCGGTAAAGTATAGGATAGCATGAAAAGACTTCTACCAAGACATCGAAGAAACAAGATAACACAAAGCCTCCAAAACTTATGATCTTATCGGTCTAGAATTCAAAGATAAAAGGAGCAACATGATCAACATGGATTACACATACACATGGAGCATGCAAGAATAAAGAAGGGTATGACATCATAGGGCTAGTAAGGAATGCTTACTAGGAGCCATAAAACAAGAGGCATGCCATCTAGGACTTGTAATGGATGCTTACTAGGAGTCATGTTAGAGAAGGGAGAATCAAATAGGTCTAGAAAGGTGAGTTATGCTAGTTGATTCATGTTAAGGAAAATTACAAAGCAAAACCTCTGTTTGCTAGATTATCTGAAAATGCGATTGCAAAATGGGTGCTGTAGTGTGCACCAAGCAAAAATTTGACATGAGATTGCAAAATGGGTGTTTAGTGGCACCAAACATATTAGGGTGTGTGGTCAAAGTGCACAAATTAATCTCGTGGTGTGTGCACAGTCTGACATATAGAGGAGTGTATGCACCCACATTAAAGAAATTGCGTATGCCTTGCGGGGAGCAATTGCTTTTAGGTAGCATACATACATCCACAAGACAAGCACGTCACAACAATGAAATGCCTCCAAACATAGGCAAACCAAAGGCGATGGTCACAAGACATGAAAGAGCTCGTAAGGGATTTACTATTTGGGGTTAGTATGCACATTAGATAAATCATGTATACCAAGTATGATTGTTTTGAATTGACCTTGTGTTAGCTCTTTTTCTTGTATCCTTCAGTTCGAAAAGAGAATATGCAAACTAGACTTGGGGATCTTAGTCCAACTCACATGAATTTGCTTCTTCATACAAATTGAGGGGCAATGAAAGGCTAATTGATGAGGATTTGATCCTCCTTTTGCTTCGAGTTCCTCACACTCAGGTGGGTGCACCTAAAACATATTAAATCTGCATACATAAACACTTTCTCACTAAAACCTTTTATGCAGACATGAAGATCAGTGGATAGTTCTCAAACTTACAAGATATGGGAGTTCAACTCAACCAATCTTATGCAGGATCCCACCTACATGATTTGCTAAGAATAGGAAAATGGCCAATGTGACAAGGATGAAATCCTTCTTCTCTTTGAGTTTCAGACTCGGGCAGGCTAACCCATGGATTTCTTCTTTAAAGAAACTAACATGTACTCTTACATTCATAGAATGCAAAACATAAACATTCAAGCTCTCATACAAAAATTTAAAACGATTTGAATAATTGGTTTGATGAAGAAACTGCAGGACAAGAAAGAGACCAGTGCCTTATCTATCGGGCAATAGAGTCAAACACATGCATTCCTAGAAAACCATAAATCCAAACTCACAAAACCCAAGTGGAATGCCTTACAAACCACCCTTTTCATTTCAAAATCTGGACATCATATTCATATACAGACATTGAATTCTCAGATTTTGCCCCTAAGAATTACTCTCTCCTTGAAAGAGACTTAGAAACAATCTCACAGCTACCTTGTAGCTAATGTATTAAAGTGCCTTACAAATCAATACATAAGAATCAAAGTCAAACATACAAAGACATCATACAGATTTTGAACAGGAATTTCCTTCATTCTTCATTAAAATTTATCCAGATATACACATTTGCCAAACAAAGAACACAAAGAAATAAGACTCCATGGCCTGGAAGCTGCCCAACAACATGAATTTCAACATCCTCTGTTACAATGGAAGAAAATCCAGATATAGGAGAAAAGGGAAAACAACATTCATCACCGACACCTGTCTGCTCCTCAAAAATATCTGCAACTTCTAACTGAAACTACAAGAATCTGATTTGATCTGGACTCAAATGGTCTGCAAAATTAGAATCCTCCTTCCGAGACCTTTCCGGCGATATATGATACTTGGTATATCGGATAAAATTTGCCCTCTGAATCTTTAATTCCAGTTTGCCTTCCTGTGCAGATTTTCATTTAAAAAATTGAAATATTTGCATTAATTCAAGAGTTTGACTATTGAATAATATTTCAATTTAATGTTTTAATCTCACGGATTCAATAGCCTTTTAAATATCAAGTTAAAACTCTTTTTCAAAAATGACACGTGGCAGCCACAGATTGGCCTGCAGATCCACTGGGTGCCATGTGTCTGAAGTGACAAGTGGGCCAATGGCTTATTTGCTTAATGGTTAGATGGTGAGCATCTTCCCATTAAGCCAATAAGCAAAACCTTAGATCCTTTTGAAGTTGCACACTAGTTAACCCACTGCCTTTTGTGATGGATTTAATTGATAATTTCAATTAATTCATTTTTCCTCACAATGCACCAGCATGTGACACTTGTCGCAAGGGCTTATGTGCTTATAGGTTAGATGGTGTGCATATTTTCATTAAGCCAATAAGCAAGCCCTTGGATTTTGTGGAAGATGCACACTTTTTAACTCTTTGCCATTTGTGATGAATTTAATTGATTATTTCAATTAATTCATTTTTCCTCACAATGCACCAGCATGTGACACTTGTCGCAAGGGCTTATTGGCTTATAGGTTAGATGGTGTGCATCTTTCCATTAAGCCAATAAGCAAACCTTTGGATTTTGTGGAAGATGCACACTTTTTAATCACTTGTTGAAAGAATTTCAAAAATAAAAAATATTATGAAATCTGCACATCTCACCAGAATGCGCCAAGTGTCACCCTATGATTGGTCTGCAGGTCCACTTGGCGCCACATGTCAATTTCTGATTGGTGCTTTTGAACTGCACTGCAATTGCGCCACTTGGCGCCTACTAGGCGCCACGTGGCGTCCTCTGATTCGCTAACCACCAACTGGGCGCCACTTGTCATCTGTGCATTTTCGTCCAAAATTAGGGTGGGGCCCACCGCATGTACTAAGTCTCCAGCCCAAGAGGCCCATTAAATGGCCTCTTGGTTCTTTTACTTATTTCATATATGATGCCCTTTAGTATATAAATACTAAAAATTGCTTTCACCCACTGAATGTGGGATAAATGCCTCTTCATTTCTCAAACTTTCTGTGACTTCCTCCAAGTGCTACTCACTCATGGCATCATTTTATTGCTGTTTAAGACTTTTATATTGCTCCATGGAGCTGGGCTCCCCTTCCTATGAGTATGGATGCACATTTGCAATTTAAAGTTTTCAAACAAACAAATCCATCCTCTAAAACTGCTGGTTTTTTAAACTTTATTGTTTTTTCCAATATTCAGAGAACCGTAACTTTTGATTTTCAAACTGGGTTTCTCTGAAATTTTTTCTGTAGAGTGCATGCATATTCATCTCAAACATATTAAAAATTCAGCCCAACCCAGTTTGTATTTTTTGAGATACGACTAAAAACGTGACTAGCTGTGCACATATTTGAAAAACATTTGGGCAACTTGTCTGAAATGGTTTTTTATTTTCTCTTCCACAAACTCATGCACTAGCAACTGCAATGTAAATACAAATGTTTTAAAATTCCTTTCATCCTGAGCAATACATTTCTCATTTAAACAAAATCCTCTTTCAATGTCGGGCGTGGGGTCTTCAGTGTAATACACTGGCCTTCATTAATTGCAAGTAGCCTCTGGATCGAGTTTTAAAAACTGACAAAATCAAGTAACCAGACCGTGGCATTGGGCACACGTGTTCCATGGTCAACATTCTTCCACACTGCAAAATGACGTCTGACAAAACCCAACAGGTCCAAAGATTTTAAACACCCAAGTTGCCTCTTCACAACAATTTTGCAGATTACACTGTCAAAGAGCAACGAACTGCATTTGGTTTCGGCTTTGAAAACATGTCAAAAGATCTCCTGAGAATTCAAGCCTCTGGATACTGGAAGTATGCTATATGGAGAATACGGATCTCGAAGGGTGCCTCTTGACAATTATCCAGGCACATTTGGCGACCCCTCGAAAGTAGCCACTTGAAAATGCAGAAAACCGAAAACATAAGGAATACCGATTTCTGCAAATGAAAGGAAACTTGGAAAGTGTGCAAACAAAACCCTCAAAATCTGAGACCTGGCAAACTTGAAGTAAATTTTGTCTATAATTTAGGGCAACCACTTGCTTGATGTGATCAATCACGATATTCAAGATATAACCTTGCAAACAGGGCCTCTGACCAGACTGTGCAACTGATTTGCAGCAAATTATTAGAAATTGCAAATGGAATCGGATTGGCAAATTGGACAAACAGATTCATCATGATCTGAAAATCATCAGGATACCACATTTCCATGCCTAGAATACAGGGGAGCTTTCAATTATCCATTTCATTCAACTGGGTGTGAAATTGTAAGACCTGAAAGTAGGTCATTTAGAAATCTGCATTTGACAGTTTGGCACACTGATAGAAACTGCAAATGGAATGGGCTTAGCAAAATGACCAAATGGACTTGTCGTGACCTGATGACGGAGACTCAAAAAGTATTTGACCTCTCTAATGGAGTACAAAAGGAATTTTTTCAATTAGGTCACAAGGTCAAAAGTTACAGTCAGTCAAACAGAGCTACTCAGAATTCTGATCAATTGCACAATGCATGACAACAGTAAACTACCAACTCTGAGGGATTTGAAACCTAGTCAAAACATATCGAAATGACTTGGGATTCGAAACATAGGTTCTCTGATACACATACTCAACATTCCCAAAGTGGCGGGTCATGAAACATTTCTGGGTGCAAGATATTCAAAGGCAAACTAGGCCAGTTACAACAGATTGACACTAGGCATAAATGCAGATTTTGACAAGTGCCTAAAACAAGACATCACGAAATAACTCGAAACTTGAAACTAATGAACTGAGATGTCTTCAAATGTCAAAACAAAGGTGATTAGCACTTGACATGCATGGTAGACCTCAGAATTTCATCAGGGCAAATAGGCTCAAAAAGCACTTTAGGGGGTCAAAATGCGAAATTTTAACATGGTACTTCAAAAACCCTTATTGCTTTTTTCAGTCCCAACACCTTGTTCTCCAAGTGGAACTACAAGCACAATGGAAGAAGGCCGCATAAGATGGTCAAAAAAGTCTTTTTGGAAAACATGGAAGAGACCAAAAAGATCTCAATGCTTTGCATTGTCCTCGAAAGACAAGACAAAAGCACAATTACAAAAAATGGACATTTAGGACATAACATGTATACAACATATAGAAGAATGGAGATACAAATGGAGGAATGTTACGATAGGTTCAGTCCCTTTGTATCCTTGTACAAGCCAATGGAACAACAAGGGTGATCCAAGGAGATCTTAACAAACAAAAGAAAAGACACGCCAAGCATCACAGTATGGGAGATCACTTTACATGCAAGCAAACATACAAAATAAAACATCTTTTAGACATACGAGGTAGTCTAGCAAATTATCTGCCTCCCAATCTTCCTCAACACCATTTAGGGATGGTGGACAATATGGCAAAGGAGCTATGGCTATTATGGTAGACGGAGCTATGTGTGGTGCCAAACATGGACATTACTCTAATGGTGCATCACAATGTGTGTCACTAGGAGCTAAAATAGATACTTTTAAAACTATCAAAGAAAAATCATCGTTGGTATTTTCAATAGTTTCAACATTATCATCATCATCTAAATTAATCGCAATAGGAGATTTAATTGGAGGATAAGAAGAATCACTTGGAATCGACAACTTCAGCTTTTGGCAAGGTTGGTCAAGGTAAGGTTCCTCTCTAGGATTGAATGACGAAAAGGTGGAATCAAATCAGCATTCAACTACTTAAGAAAATTATCATCACCTTTGGAAGCAACCTCACTAGCCTTGGCACAACGTCTTTGTTGGCATTCTCTGACATTACGATTTCTTTGGTTACGACTTGAAGCTTGCGTACAAGAAGATTGGGGATCACTAAACCTTGAGTCCTTTTTGTTCTTCACTCTAGGAATGGAAGGAGCGGAAGGAACCACTGAAGGTCGAGAGATAGGAGATGTTGGGCATTTGTTTCTTTGGGGATTTGGTAGGTGGAACCACAAAATATATAGAAAGGATGGTAGGACTAGGAAGGATTCCTAGTCCAAGATGTGGAGTAGGAAGAGCTACTTCCATATCCATGGACGACAAAGTATCCTTAGGGAGAACAGTCAAAGTGGACCCCAAAGGATTGCCTAAGGACAAGATTGAGATTCTATTGGCTTTGAATTTTTGGTAGGAATCGAGTAAGATATCTTGACGAGGTTTAAGCGGTTGAGGTTTTTTAGGCCAAAAGTAGTCAAGGGTGAAATTTCCACGATTAGCTAAAGGCTGAAAAAGACTATGATGTATAGTTATAAATTGCCCATTGTGAGGGAACTTCAAACACTTATGAACGTTAGAAAGGATTGCCTTCATGAATGTGAGCCAAGGATGATCCAACTTAACTTGAAATCGGTCTGAGGTAGGGATAATGGTAAAGGCAACATCTAAGCACTTATAGCCATGTTCCATGGGAAGGGTGATGGAACTTATGGCGGGACAAGTGAAACCATCGTGCTCCTTAATCAAAACTTCTTACTTTTCATTCGTGTCTTGATGTGATTGTTGTGTGTAAAGATGTTCTTTGGTGATATCATTCACCATACATACTGGATCATAAGCACTCTCTTGAGAGTCTATTTTTGATTTTCACAGTAATGTATAAAGGACCATTAGGTGCATTTATGATATCACTTGACGTAAAATGTTAGGTACACACTTAGGCTTAGGTTTCTCTTGTTCAATCAAGTTCACAACATTGTTGGCTTCATTAGATATATCATTAATAGCTATAAAGCCTCTATGATTACACTCAACAACATTGGTAGAACACGAAGGCAAAGGATTGGTAAAGATTTGCAAATTTTGATTAGAAGGTGCTACAAATTTATATTGTTGTAAAAACTTAATGTTATTAACAAGGATCGAAAGATCCATATATACAAATGAATGGAACGATGTTTCCTTAGGAAACGATGGCAAAGAATAGAAACATTCTATTCTAACTACAGAAAACTAAATATTAGAACATTCTAATATTTACAAACAGATAATAGATAACCATTAATAGAATATAAATATTAATTTAATACCCTCCCTTATTGGTTAATCTATCCACTACACCAAGTTGTCCTCTGAATTTGGAAAACTTGTCTGGACCAAGAGGCTTGGTGAGAATGTCCGCAGTTTGTTCCGCTGTAGGAACACACTGCAAATGTATTGTCCCGTTTTCAACCAATTGCCGAATATAGTGACAGTGAATATCTACATGCTTGGTTCTTTCATGGAAGATTGGATTCCATGCTAACTTGATAACGCCTTCGTTATCAACAAACAAAGTTGTCAGACCTGTTGGTGACATTTGCATATCCCCAAGCATCCGACGAAGCCAAACAGCTTCACACCCTGCCTTAATTGTCCCTCTGTAGAGGAGAGAGAAACAACCTGCTGCTTCTTGCTGGTCCATGTGACGGCACCAGATCCCAAACTAAACACATCCAGAACTTGACTTTTTATCGTTAACAGAGCCTGCCCAATTTGAATCTGTGAATCCATTGAGTATAGGATTAGGACTCCGAGAATAGAGAATCCCAAATCAGGAGTGTCCTTCACATTACGAAGCACATGCTTAGCAGCCATCCAATGATTAGCCTTGGGAGCTGTCATAAACTGTGAAATGTAGCTGACGGCGAAGCTGATACCAGGTCTAGTAGTAGAGAGATAGATAAGATTGCCTACTAGTTGCCTGTATGTAGTATCATCAACTGGAGGAGAATCAGACTTGACTGATAACTTCAGACCTTTCTCCATAGGTGTAGATGCAGGCTTGCAATCCTACATACGAAACTTGTCTAACATAGCCCTGACATATTTGGACTGAGAAATGAATATACCAGAAGATTGCTGCCAAACCTCAACATCGAGGAAATAATGCATGAGGCCAAGGTCAGTCATATCAAAAGATAGGCATAAATTCTGTTTGATTCCCTGAATCAAAGATGCCGAACTGCCAGTGATGATCAGATTATCCACATAAATGACCAAAAGGATGATGTCACTGTGAGTAGTCTTGATGTACATATTCAAGTTTGAAGAACTACTCTGGAAGCCTTGATCACTGAGGTACTTATCAATTTTCATGTACCATGCCCTAGGGGCTTGCTTCAAACCATAGAGAGATTTCACCAGTCTGAGAACCTAGTGTTCTTTACCAGCAACCTTGAAACCAGGAGGCTGCGTCATGTTGACCTCTTCCTGTAGGTCACCATTCAGGAAAGCACTCTTGACGTCCATCTGATGGACTTGCTAGCCAAACTGAGTTTCCATGGCTAGAACTAATCTGATAGTGCTCTTTTTTGTTGTAGGAGCAAAAGTCTCCTCATAGTCAATGCCCTGACACTGAGAGAAGCCCTTTGCAACTAAACGAGCTTTGTACTTATTGAAAGTACCATCAGACTTGTACTTAATTTTGTAGACCCATTTGCAGCCAATGGGTTTCTTCCCTGGTGGAAGATCAGAAAGGACCCAAGTATGATTCTTCAGCAGGCTCTGGTGTTCAAAATTCATGGCCTGTTCCCACTTTAGAATTCCTTTAGCCTCCGAGTATGTCTGTGGTTCAAACTCACTGTGAATGTTGGCCATGAGAGCAATATCGACAGTCTCTGAGGGTTTGCTCTTCTTCGAGTAGTTCTCCCCTCGATGAGCTCATCATCCCGAAGATCAGCAAGTGTCCTAGCCCACCATTTAGGCCGGAGAGGAGGACCAACAATTTTATCAGGCAATGATCTATGATCAGGTTCCTCATCAGAAGAATCTGGATCAAAATCAGGAGAAGCATCTGCATATCTAGGTGATCCTGGAGGAGAGGTCGGAGGTGTTTGTACAGGATTCACCAGTACTACTGGAGCCCTCCCAGGAGATGGACCTAATGGAAGCCGAACTCCCAAATCACGAGCCTTCATAGGCTGGTTGGCTGAATCAGGAACATGAGAGACATGCATGAAAGGCCCTCGCTGCTCATCAAAGATTACATCACGACTGTACAGGAGACTAGATGTGTCAATGTCGATCAAGCGGTAGACTTTGTGAAGACTGCTGTATCCAGCAAGCGTGAGTTTCTGGCTCTTGGCATCCAACTTGGTGCGAGATGCATCAGGGATGCAAACATAGGCAAGAGAGCCAAAAACCTTCAGGTGACTGATTCTGGGCTTGCAACCTGATGAGGCCTCTTCTAGAGTCTCGCCTTTGATTGCCACAGTGGGTGACCGATTCAAAAGGTAGACTGTAGTGTTAATTGCTTTTGCACAAAATTTCTTCAGAACATGCCTGTGCTCAAGCATAGACCTAACCATCTCAGTGATTGTTCTGTTCCGACGTTTAACTACACTGTCCTGTTGCGGTGTGTGGGGTATGGTTAACTGGCGCTTGATGCCATGAAGATCACAAAAGCTAGAGAATTCAGTAGAACAAAATTTCCCCCATTATCTGTCCTAAGAGCAATAATAGATTTCCCACTCTTTTTCAACTAGAGGTTTAAACTTCTGAAATACATTAAATGCTTCAGATTTCTTTTTAAGAAAATAGACCCACATTGTTCTACTGAAATCATCAACAAACAACATAAAATGCATGGACCCAAGACAGAAGGAGTGGCCATAGGGCCGCAAATATCTGCATGAACAAGCTGAAGTACTTGAGAAGCCCGCCATGAATCGCCAACAGGAAAAGGTGTGCGATGTTGCTTCCTAGCCTGCCATGCATCACAAACTCCAAGCTGTTGAGTCTGAATCTCTGGCAAACCGAGGACAAGCCCGTCACGAGCAAGTTGAGAGAGATAGCGCACATTTAAGTGTCCATAATGTTGATGCCAAAGTGTACTGACAGAAGACTGCCGAGCAGCCATAGCAAGGTCCTGAATAGTACCAAAATCTGCAAGTTTGAAAAGACCATGATCCTCAAGACCAACTGCAACAACAAACTTTGTCTCCCTATCAGTGATGGTGCACTAATGTGAACTGTAGGTGTTATCCAGCCGTGGAGAGTGTTGCAACATCTGACTGACTGAGAGTAGATTTAGTTCCACCCTTGGAATGTGGTACACATCGACAAAAATGAGATTCCTCCCAGCAGACTGAATCTGAATGTTGCCTTTGCCGACAATAGTGTACTCTTCCCCTCCACCAAAAATAACAGAATGTGAATAAGGCTGGTAGTAAGTGAAACAGTCTTTGCGGTGGGTGAAATGACGAGAGGCACTTGAATAAATGTACCAGGCAGACAACTTGACATGATCTGCTGATCTTTTAGCCATGAAGGCGTAAAAGGCAGATTCTGTTTGCTTAGTGTGCTCTGCGCTATTCTCTTTGGGCTGTGAACCAGATTGCTTAGATAGGGCAGCTAAGCGCTTTCGACATTCAACCTTCATATGACCATACTTGTGGCAGTAGTTGCATTGAATGTTCTTTTTCTTGGAGCCTTCTGATGCCAGAGCAGATAGTTTTTGCTGAGAAGACTGCTGAGAATGAGACTTGCCCTTATCCTTCTGAAAGGATTTAGCAACAAAGGCTTGCTCGGTGGAGGTGGAGCTGGAACTGCTACCGAATTGTTGTTTCCATCGATCTTGTTGAAGCACAAGTGTGTAGAGATTGGTGAACTTTAGATCAACACCAGTAGAAGTGATGTTGAGAGTCTCGATAAAATGCTTGTAGGACTTGGGTAAACTTTTGAGAGGGATTACCACAATGTCCTCTTCCTCCATCTTGCGTCCAATGGCAAGCAACTGATCACGAATGTCCTGAATTTGATTCAGGTGATCCTAGAGCGATTTCCGCTCATCCATGACAATAGAAAACAGAGTGTTCTTGACAAAGAAAGCCCTGCTTTTATCTGATGTCTCATGTAGGGTTTTGAGATGCTCCCATATCTCGGTAGCTGTTTTGCCGGATGCAATCTGAGGGAGTTGATCATCAACCACTGGTAATTTGAGAAACATGACTGCTTCCCGATTCTGCTGGTCATAAGCAATCGGATCAGGACCAACTGTAGTCAGATGCTTTGTAGTACCCAAAACCACTTGATCGCTGCCGCGATATTTGAAGATGGTTAGCATTCGCTGCTTCCACGTGCTATAATTTCGACTATTAAATTTCTGATTTCCCTCGAGCAGAAGACTGGTAAGTGATGCCATGGCACAAATTTCAATGAAAAACGTGAAGAACTGAGAAGGCACGTACTTTGAGGCAAAATGTCGAAGGACCCAAAAAAAATGAAGTGGTACCTAAAAGAGAACTCAAAAAACCCAGAAGGAATATGCTGTCAGATTCTGGATCCGTTGGCTCAAAAATTGAGGCACAAAAATCGAGGCACCCAGAAAAAATGGACAACAACGCAGATTAGTTCTTCAAAAACTCACCAAGAATCTGCAATTAGATTTCCAAGGTGACAAAGAATCTAAGAGTTTCGAAGGAAACCCTAGCCGCTGGAAAAATGTCCAAAAAATTACAGAAAAAATGTTAAAAATGGCTGCTGTTTTTGACAGAGTCGTATGCCATGTTGCGAGCACCAGACGCAGACAACGCGGGTGTTTGTGGCCGAGATTACTGTTAGCCGTGTATCGGACTTAGTCGGGTAGGCCGACGGTTACCACCGTCGGTCCGTTACCTCCGTCTGTTGGGAACGGGTGGCGACGTTTGATCGCACCGGTTCGAGGTTTATATATACGCTGGTACTTTGTAATTAAGACATCATGTTCTGGTGACTACAATGTATGTACTTCAATATAGATGTAAATGAAAGACTTTCGTTAAAACATTCTCGTAATCCAGTCTTGTAAAGTCTATGCGTGAACCTGGTTACCCCAGCGGGTAAACATTTGGCGCCGCTGCCTAGACGAACTCGGAACTGGATGGCGTACGGAGA
>MU224743.1:1901700-1929013 GCA_018584345.1 Thuja plicata
GCGATTTTCTGGAGCAGAATTATAGATCCATGATGATGAGTGCTGGTTGGATAAATTCTGTACAATATCTCTGCAATTGAGTTCGATCTTTTAAGCATTATCATTAGGCATCAAATTGGAGCGAAATTGGCCTAGATGTTAAAGTGAATTACAAAGCGAATTGAAGCTGTTCCAGCTTTCATTAAGCATCGATAGAGGAACATAAAAGGCAGATTGACATATGATCTAGATTGCATACTGAAGGATAAATCAGAGATTTAAAGTTGCTGGTCAAGGATCAACACAAAGTCAAGTCATACTGTGAATCTTGATTTCTGGGTACTATCTCTCCTCTCTTGGTTGCTTCTTTTTTCTATTTCCTGTGCTTAGTTGAAAGATCTCTATAGTTTGTTTATTCCTATCATAAATCTGGAAAATATTAACAATTTTGAGACTTGATTATTTTCATTTATGCAAATTATGAATATGATATGAGGTATTTTATTTATATTTTTATTGGCAATTATGTATTTATGAGTATCACTCTTGTTTTTATATTTATAAGTTCAATGTTTGAAAATGTATATTTAAATTTATAATACACAGACATAGACATGCACATGTGCATACGCATACGCATACGCATACACTATAATATCCTCCTAGGATATTATTTCTAGATTTTACCACAGAGATTTAAACAAATAATTTGCGTGCAATTATTTTCAGTTTATCCAACACATTGTACAGAAAATTATAAAACATCAAAGCTGAATAGAAATCCTGAAATGGGATATGATTATTGCCTTTAAATCTTCAGTAGAGCAACAACAAAAAAAATCCAATCGTAGCTACAAAACTTACAGTCAGACTGGATAACTAGAAATATGTATTTGAAGTACAAAGTGAGACACCTGAGTGATATCTCTAATAGACAATGGGTTCCCGTCCACTGTCTCCAAGCTCGAGGGTTTCCGTCCTCAAACCTGCTGAAAGTTAAAGCTTCCCAGAATTCTCCAAGAGAAAAACATAACCAAACATATACCAAGCATGCTGAAAACGAGTTTCTCCATGTTCTTTAATACCACATCTCTTTGGCTCTTCATTTTCCCTCTGCTTGTCTCTTGGAATTCCTTTTTTGTCTCTTTATTATTTCCCTCTTTTAAATTAAAAATGACTTTATTAATTTTCATTGAGCTCCAATAAAGTCATTTTAATACTTTATTAAGTTGTCATTTAATTTTATATGATTTGACAACTTTAAAACTTAAATATTTGATTAACTTTTAATGTCCCAAAAAAAAGGGACATTACAGTCCTCCATCCTTAGAGATTGCTTGCCCTCAAGCAATCATGAATCTGCATAACAATACCAGGATCCCATGTCAATCTCAAAAACACTGTTTTACCAATCCGCTGCGCCACTCTGAAAATAACAGCACGATGCCTCAAGTTGTGATGCAACTCATCCCGATCCATAAGAAACAAAGCACCGATCCTGTCAACACCCGGATCCCAAACCAATTTATCCATCCGACCATGGGAGTAGAAATAGATGTCTATCATTGTACCATCATCCTGTAACATCCATCTGAATAAGTAGTCCATCCAAAAGATGCCAAAAGAAAATCCACTGTGCACATAGATCAACTCATTAGACCACCAAATTTTGCTGCTATAACTTAGGCTATCAATAAGAATGATGTCGAAGGTGACACCGTACTCGTATATAGGGAAGATATTCATCTCATGAGCAATATCTAACAAGTAGTCATGTCTCCACAAACTCCCATGCAATCCACTAGTTGTTGTAGACCATGCCAAATTTCAAAGTACAATGGAAGCCCAAGTAGGGTGGTAATTGTGGAAGGTTGTGACCTTTGCGAAGGGCAGCCATGATGAAGAGGTGTGACTCTCCCCCACATTGGAAGATATAAAGGGGAGAATGTTTCATTTGAAAACATCCAAGGGAGTTTAGTTTGGGAAATAATATATAATTCTCAAATGCAACAATGAAAAGTGGTGACTCAATTCTAATGAAAGGGGGTGACCTTTTCACCAATAAAGGATAAAGAAGATTTCATTCCAAGCAAAAAAGGGGGAGCAACAATGAAAGAGTATCATTCAGATTTTGAGAGCAGACTGAGTAGAAGAATTCCATTTGATAAAGGAGAGTGATCTAAGAGATCAACTTGAAATGAGAAATCAGAATTCAGATATTTATAAAGCTTATCTCATCTTATTCGAGTAAGAATTACATCTATAACTACAGTTTTGCTCCTGTTTCATTTTGGATTTGTGAATTTAGGGCAAAGTATAAGGTGATCCCAAAAGGGGACATTGCACCATAGTTATAGCCAGTTTCACATGTATTTTTATGCTGCCATGTCTATCAAAGAAGTTTGAAATTTTGAACAATGAAATCATTAATTTCTTTCTTACTCTGTTGGTGTGATATTGCTGTCTTTGTCATGATACAAACTATGAATCATGATATATTTTGCAAAACGACAAAATTTCTGTTTTACTTTGAATTTTCTATTGCTCTGTATTGCCAACAGCCTATCATTGATTGGTTCAACCATGTTTATTACAATTTGAGTCATCGATTTAATTTTAATATTGCATTCGATACATTATATGAATGTCTAAAATTTGGATGTCAAATGTAGCCAAACTTCTAGAAATTTGAGTATCACTGTACATATATTTGTTTTTTCAATTCCCCCTCCGCCCCCCTCCCTCTACACACGGACACACACGCACACAGTGCTGTCCCCAAAAATGACTCCCTAGACTTTCGTCCCCTGCTCCAAATGGCCATGGAACATAGCTATTTTCTTCTTTTATGTAGGTTATTGCATCTTTTTCAATTAATTGAGCTTTATTAAAACTAACCTTTTGAATAATCTTAAGATAATGCTTTTATATTCTTCTAGTTGAGCACATTTTAATTGATTGTAAACTCCTCATTTTTTGTTTTGGTATATGAGATGATCTCTTTATTGCATCTGACCTGATTTCTGCATGTGAACTTTTGATACAGGGTGGGTCTACAAAGTACCATGTCAACTCAAGATGGTTTCAGGTTTTTAAAAATGACCGAGATCGCCGTGATCTTGTAAGCACTTTCAATATGCTATTCCTCGTAGTTGTTAATACAGGCTATGCATTATTCCACGGTGCACAAATGTAGTAAATACAGT
The DNA here is from genome assembly GCA_018584345.1 of Thuja plicata. Lineage (NCBI taxonomy): Eukaryota > Viridiplantae > Streptophyta > Pinopsida > Cupressales > Cupressaceae > Thuja > Thuja plicata. The sequence goes on from MU224743.1 coordinate 1,904,886, forward strand.
TCTTAATACAATGCGAGCAACATAATTGTGTTTCAAGAGGTTAATGCTGTATACAGCAATTTACATACAAATATAGTCAATCATTTCTCTGCTACAGTCAAATTTCTTTATAGAAGATAATAAAGAAAATAGTAAATAATATTGATGTCCGTAGATGACCAAAATAGTTAAAATGGTACCCAAAGTTACAACCACTAGAAATACAATAAGGATGCAAAAAGGTCTTAGAAGAGATTATGAGCTGGAGATAAACTAAAAGTAAAAACACAACAATAAGAGAATAAGCCTGTGGTGGGTGATGAACCCAAGGTGGGTAAATCACAGACATGTCAAGACAATAATAACATGTATTTCAAACAAATTGAATGACCATAGGAAAGAAAGACATGTCACCAAAAAGCATGGTGGTAAGAGTTTGTAAGGTCTAATTTGTTCTCACTAATATTATACAGCATATTTGCTTGTTGGACAGAGATCTATATGATTTGTAGCTTTTTTATTTATCATTCACTTCTCTATTTAATTTTTGACTTTACATTGCTACTGTCTTGTTATGCATCTTTAGGTAACATGTGGATGTGCTGCTGGTGTTGCTGGTGCTTTCAGAGCACCTGTAGGTGGCGTACTATTTGCACTTGAGGAAGTTACATCTTGGTAAACAAGCACATCAATGCTTATTAGTTATCACTATGGTGTCATTATTTTTTATGTGTGATTTTGCTTTCACTGTAATTCTATTCTCCTTGATATTCACTGCAAATAGTCTAGTACTATATTAGAAGAAATATATGTTGGTAAGTGTCCAGCATATCCCCTCAGGATTTGTGACAGTTTAACAGCCTCCTGTGAGATCCTTAACTGGGATGGTAGTGGTTTCCTAAAATGATGCATCTTATGGGAGAAATAGCTAGCTCAACTCCCAATATGTGGTATTAGAGTGGGGTCATAGGTTCGAATCCCCTTGGGTAACGCTGAGGGGGAGATTATTGTTAAGTGTCCAGCATATCTCCTTGGGATTCGTGACATGGTTTAACAGCCTCCTGTGAGATCCTTAATTGGTATGGTAGCTGTTTCCTAAAAGGATGCATTTTTTGGGAGAAACAGCCAGCTCAACTCCCAATAATATATACAAAGAACACCAGTCGTGTCGGACACAAGGCTTGACAATATCTCTTGGAAAGTTAATTGGAGCATTTAGTTTGCACTGCACCATGTCACTCGAAATTGGACCAGGATACTCAGTTCAACAGTGTCAATCAATTGTTGGAAATAGTGCCCTTGATCTTTCGAAATCTCTCTAATAAAAAGTCACTTGTAAACAAATACTTGAACTGATGCTTATCACAACAGAGGGGAGTTCCCAAGTTAGAGAGAGGAAAATAACAAAAGAGAATTGTTAGTTTAAGGTTAGAAGGTGAAAGTATATTGACAAATTGTCTTCTGTTTGAGAATAGTTGAAGAGAGAGGAAAAAGCAGAAAGGGAATAGCTAGGCTAAGGTTAGAAAGTGAAAGAATATTGAGGCATCATCTTCTGCTTGGGAATATTCTCCTTGTAAAATCAAAGGCTGTGAATGGGACATGCATCTGCAATCAAAATTTCTAGTAGTGTTGCATTGTACAGAATTTCATTTAGAACTGAGAACTATCTTGGCTATAAGATTATAAGTTTAGCTGTGATCCAAAATGGGAGATGTACAAGATGATAATTACTTCTTGAGTGGGATAGACATTTGAAAATTCTATCTGATTCTTGATGAAAGCATTCAAATTTTTGGCTGTAAATTATTTCTTTAGGTATTTTTGATGCTAATGCCAGAGCTATACAGTATTACAGACAGAATGAGGAATATTTTAGTTTGGACAACACAGCGAGAAATCAAGCATTAGTTCTGTTTTCTTGTCTTGAATATTTAATTATCAAGCATGTGAAACGAGAACTATAAATCATCCCACCAGCTGCCAGTCTGAAGCAGGCATTTGGTAGGCTGTTTGAAAGAAATCTAGAGATGATCAATGATAATCTACAGGTAGGTTATTTAAGTGTCTACTGATGGTTGCAGAATTCATTACTCAAGACTTGTACATTCTTTATCTCCACGTTTACTTCTCTACAGGATGCATACTTGATGTGCAAAACAATAGGGTTCTTGAAAATGAAAAAAATGGAAGTAAGACTAAATAGCTTGAAGAAGCTTGGATTTATATTGGATCAAATTTGGCAGGTGGTTTGTTCATTTCTTATAAAGAGGGATGATGCAATGCTGCATGATATAGCACTATTGAAGCAATAAGAAAGAACATGAGATTGCCACAACTGTACATGCTGCACACTCATTTTTATTGGTGTAATATCAGATTACAAAGGATCTAGAAGGAAGGTTTTAGAGGAATGAAACTTCTAGATTAAGGAAGCCTCATACGAAATGAAGATGTACTGAATTTTAGAATATATAAGAATCCATGTGAATGTAAAACATTTAATAAAATACACTCACCCATATTCCAATATTTAAAAAAAATACACTAGTTCATGTGGCAATTTGAATTTTATTATCATTTCCTCTCTGCTTAGAGGAAATTTCCTCCAAGTTTTAATAGATGATAAAAATCACTGTATAGCTTCTATAAGATGAACCATGAAAGGTAGAATATGGAATGCATTCAGACCACAAATAGTAAAAATGGAGGTACAAGTGGATTGAAGTGGAATGTTGAATGAGAAAAGTTAGAATACCCCATAATGAAATAATCTGGAGAATGATTTGCTTTATTGATGCCAAAAATATTGTCATATGTAGCTTTGATCTTCAGAATTTGATAATATACATAGATCTCAATAGTGCAAAGATAATGTTGTAATTCTGTGACTATTAGATACACATTGTAGATCTTTGTCGTAGAAGTCGCTGAATGAGAAGTTGTAGGGTGTCCCTTCTACTTAATATCTGAGGCTATGGTAAGTATTGGAGTAAGAGAAGATGCCATAATAGAAGTCACAAAAAATACACATTAGGTTTTGAGGAAGCTTGTTTAGGTCATTACCTTATATGCATCTGGGTAGACGATGAGCACAAGGAATTCATTATCGATTTGCAGAAGCTTCTATTGAACTGAGGTAAAAGAGTGGATCATAGTTAAAACCTGAAGACCTATTAGACTCACTTACTAGTGGAAGTTGCTTACATACACTCACTTACAAGTGGAAGTTGCTTTATGACAGTTGTAGTCTCCAATAAATATCATCACCATGGAAGTGCAGCTAACCAAGGAGCGTATGATGCGTCATTAGTGTTGAAGTGCAATCTTCCATAATTATAGAAAATAAATATTCAAAAGATGCAATTTAGAACACAAATAGAAGATTGGTTGAGGATTCTAATATTACATTATATTCAATAAGAGAATAGAGTTAATATCCTATTAAAAAGTCCATGTATGATCAATAATATGTAAGGTGAGTTGACCACGCAAGTGGCTACATGCCAAAATAGTAATGTATCCATGAAATATGGAGATACAAAGGGTCTAATAAAAGGGAGTTACATGCACAATAACACTTCCCACAAATCATTGCTTAGAAGTCTTTGAGAAAGATGACATTCACAATAGCACCACTCTCCCCACAATATTATCCCTAAATAAAGGGATCAAAATGTAATACATTAGAAAGTTGGCATTATATAAACCAACAGTCATAATTACTGTTTCCCTAATCCAAATGGTGATTGGTTAAAATGTTGAAGCCATACAAAATCCAAACAAATGCTAATTTGACATTTCAAGCCACAGTAAATGCTGTAATTATGGTTTTGCGTGGTTATTTTTTGAATGGTTGCATCTAAAATACATCTCCAAATGCTAAAGGAAATTATGACCCAGCATATATTACCAATCACTGTGCTCTCAGTGCTGCTTATCCATTATTTGATCCATGTGCGATCGCCATACTCCCAAGTTTGTTCTTGCTAGGATCTAACCCACAACAAGTAACCTTGCTTCTAGTTTGGTTGTAGCTATGATCCATACCAATGAAATGAAAACAAGCAGAAAATTTGCTGTGAAAAAGATATACCACCTATTACAAAAAGAGCTTAGGACCTTACAAGCCTAAAATCACCACTTATCCAACAATCTATGGATTTAATTGTGCAATTTGGAGGCAAACTCGGGGACTCATATTTCATGACTAGTGGTTCACAGGAACCTATCTTTTATGGGAATGAATGGTTTACTCAGCACTCATTACATCTCAGTAATGCTCATAGCTGTGAAACATTGGGACTTCCTGGGAGTTCATCCATCCTAGTACTAGTTCGACTCAAGCACGTTTAAATAAATAGTTTCCCCTAAGATCAAGCCCACTTAGCTCGTTACGTCATTTGCAAATCCATACCTAGTATCGACCCAAAATAGTGATCATGAAGAATGAATAAAGTATGTCCTCGTTAGACTCATAAACTACAACACAATCATTGAGGTAGTCCTCTTTGGACACATGACCTCCAACATCTCCCCAAAGAGAGGAATCATAAAACATCCTCCTTAACAGCGTTTTCTAAGATGAAAACAATATATGTTGAGTCCATGGTATGACCATCCACAAAAGATCACCCATCTATCAATTGCACTAGAGAGATCATTAGTGATGAAAGCTAGTCACTTTCACTATTGAGGATTTATGTTGGTTGATATGAAATCTTTAAAGCTATGTATATGGAGATGTATGTGATCTGTTATTAGTTCATTCAAAATCTGCAATATTGTGACATCTATCCTTCCTTGAATGAGCATGTTTGGCATTTGATTATTTAGGTTGAGGCTTTAACACCCACCCCCTCTCACACGAGGAAGCTGATACCACAAAGATCCTCTCAATAATCCACTTTAGGTTACAAAGAAACAAGTGTTCTGAAGAAGTATCGAACTCTCAGTGAGCCAAGCTCTGTTCGTATTGGCCTAAAAGTTGCTTCAGTAGATAGACCATATCCCTGTCCGTGCATATCAAATCCATTGGCATTAATTTTCATTTTATGTTGAAGGTCCCAAGATCACTAATAATGATGTCTATACTATTTTGGATCAAGCCAGCCTCATATATCAATAATTTGGGTGTGTATGTAATGCATATCAACTTCATTGACTATCATCTTATTGATTCATATTGATATACAAGGTTATTTCCCTATGGGCTCTTTGACAGCTTGTCTTTTGTGTTCGCTTTTTTGACATTTGATTCAAATTTATGTCATTTTGATCTATAGGCAGTCTTCAATTCCCACATTTTATTATTGTGGGACTGACTAAGCTTGCAAATCAATACACGGAGAAAATACCGATTTTACGAAATTGTTGCTTGTCATTCACTTCCAGCAAAAAGTGTTTCTTTGGATCACCACTACAGATCTGTCTATTTTTTGTTGATCTAGGCTTCATGGTTGCTGATCGATTGCCAAGTCAAGGTTTCCAAGGAAATCGCATTCTGGAAAATCTGTTCAAATATTTTTTGAAGATTTAATTTTGTTGCAAAAAATCATGGGGTCCTCTTGTCTTTTCCCTATAGTGGGTACTATATATTGATTCAATTTAAATTTTAAGCACTTCATTTTTCACCAAGCAGCGTGCTGCTCCCATAGGGGCTAGCACATTATTACAAGAGCATGGTCTTCCATAAGACCTAGGTTCAGAACCCAAGTGGTTCAAGATTGCTGACTAGGTGACATGATTCCCTATTTTGTTGAGTCAGTATAACTTTCTCTAGTGGCTAGCAAGCCACCCCTTAAGTAGTTCACTTGGCCGACCAAGGTTTAATTCTAGAGAGGGGGAGAATATTTTTACTACATAAGTAAGATTGACCAATCAGATTTAGCCTTGTGCCAATGCCCTGTTGGATACACTAGCAGGCATGATATTAGTCATGGATGAATTAGAGCTTACCACATCATTAGATATGACACTAGATGCCACATGATGGCAAAAACTATGTTAGCATCCAATTCTTTTTTTGTTTAAGGCTGAATTGGTGCAATTTTGCTATTTTTGGAGATAAACTTTTGAGAGCCATAATTTCATCATACGAAATTGTTGAGTCCCTTATTTTTGCACTGTGAAGAACTTTTTTTCCTTTACGGATTGGCCCTAACTTCATTCTAGACAAGCTCTATTGGTTGACCTATGCTTCAGGGAGTTGAAGGCTTTATCTAAAGAGCTATGGGCTATGGATGTACATCTATCTTAACCAACGTTACAAGACTCTCTAGGACTCACCTAGACTTGGTGAGTGACCCTCAGTGAGTCTGGGAGATTTGGTTGGCCGAGTACTCACTAGACTCGTTGACTTTAGGGACTCCCCAAAATTGTGAATTCTAGGCGAGTCCAACAAGGTAGACTCGGCCAGTTTAGGTTCTTAAAAAAAATTCCAACTTTTCATTGCTTGTTTGGTTTAATACATGCTCATCTAGGTTTTAAAAATGGTGTGCTATGAAGGACCCCATGAGGGGCATTGCCTTTTGATCTTGCTAGGAACACTGCACCTAGATCCCAGCAAGGGGTGCTGCCCCTTGATCTTATTAGGGGCACTACCCTCCAGATCTAAGTTATCGGTTCGGGTGTAGGGACGGGTGCGGGGACGTGAACCCGGTACGTGGCTGCGTGAAATTTTTTTTAGGGATTTGGGTGCGTATGGGTACGTGTGTGTGTGTACTTATATACAAAAAATAAGAGAAATATACAAAATTCTAAAACTAAATCTACTATTGTTGCTTTATGTATCCAAGATAAATTCTCTATTCAGCATATATGCATCTGAATAAAAATGCTCTGTATCTTTAATGCATTTCAATCAGAACTTTCAGTCTTCATGCCACGCACAATTTTCTAAGAAATTAATTGCAGATATCAATCTTGTGATAATTTCACTCTCATAACCTAGGTATAGATTATTCTTTTTCTCCAAAAATATTATTAACCCACTCACACTTCTCTCTTTTTCAAGTTTATCGGGCCTCCTTTTTTAGAAGTTTCTCCTATCTCATGGTTATAAAGAAGTTACCAATAAGTTTGTAACTCCTAAATTGAAAGTGCCAGATCATTTCCGTCGGATATTATAATCATTAAAATACTGAAAGATATAACAAATATGTAACTGAAAAGAAGAACCAGACAAAGCATTATTAAATTTGCCACCACTGATATTATTAAGACTATTTGCTTATTGTACTAAGAAATAACATCTTCTGAATGCTTTCTTTTTTATTTTGCTCTAGTTGGTAATCAAAGAAATTAAAATTTTCTTTTTTATTAAGTTCTGGACCCACTTTTCTAAATTAGGCCTGCGGGCGTGCGCAAGTTCACATTGGGTGCGCTCAGGGTGCACGCCCAACACCGTGGGTGTGCACGGATGCGCAGGTGTGCGCACCCACAGTGCTGGGCGCGCACCTTGTGCACACCTAGCATGTACCCGCAGACACACTTGAACCGGGTGAGCCCAAGGTAGGTCAAAATGGAGAATGGAATCAACACTTCAAATTTTTTGGCAGAACAACTTGGGTGAGCCCAAGGTAGGTCAGAATTTTGACCTCCTTGGGGCTCCGTGAGCCCAAGGGAGGAAGGAATTTTGACCTCCTTGGGGCTCCATGAGCCCAAGAGACCCTCAAACTCTGCCCTTGCTCTGTGACATGTGCCCAACTCATAGTCATTTTCCGATTTGCAATCTCATGTTCACGCCCAAGCACAATGCAATCTCCGATCTGCCTTATATGCACGCGCCCCACACTAAAGACAATCTGATTTGCAGAAAAGGTAGAAGCCCAACAATCATCCTATTTCTGAAGATGCAAGGTGACCAAGCCCAACACGTAGGCGATTCCCGAAAATGCTAAACCAAGGCGCCCAACAAGCATACAAATTCCGCTCTAAGCATCATGCATTGAGCCTAACACAAGGAAATTTTCCGCCCAAGCATATAGGCGAGCCCAAGTGGTGAACAAATTACGCCCAGCTTACTGTGGCACAAGCCCAACCACCTTGCGATTTCCGAGAAATATAAGTGGCTGAGCCCAACGGGTGAACATATTCCGCCCTTTGTCAATTGGGAGTCAAAATTCAAACAAAGATGGCCTACTCAAGACGGCTATAGTGAGGAAATTGATAATTAAATGCAAGGGAAAACATTAATTAATTATAAAGCTGCAATTAATGAGGTCGGCCTGATTGTGAACAATAAGTGGATTCATTTTTTATTTGTTTATAGAAGGCCAGATTGGTCCAAATAACAGGACACACCCCTTAAGCCCATTGCCTATATATATATTGGGTGTTAAAATTCATTTGAACGCACAATTTAATCTGATTATTCATTAGCAGAGCAAATCAACTTCTTGAGGCAGCAAATAGTGCTTTGATAAATCGAATTTGGGAAGGCATTGAAATCATTTGGAATTTTGGAGTCAGATTTGAAACAATACCAGGACTTGAACGAACTGAAGGCATTAAACTCAGATTTAAAGGGGTGCGAATTGTTGACCTGGGTGAGAATTTGAAATCTGCAAATTGACAATGCCTTATAGAACTTGAATACTTCCAGATCTGAGTTTACAAACTCAAAATTTTATTGCAACTAACAAGGTATATGAAATTTTAATGATGTTAAAGGGCTGTGAATGCATTTTCAAAGAAAGATTCAAATTTGATAGAGTTTGTGATCAGATTGTTTCAATCTAAAGTTTTCATCAGGTTTTGAATTCAAGGCAATGCTCATAGGAATCATCTAGGGAGAATGTCTTAATCAAGAGCTTTGGTTTCCTAGCACTAATTTTAACTTGAGGTGAAAAATGAATTTCAAATGTTTAACAAAATGATGTTGTTTGCAAGGTGAAATGGGTTGAGCAGGGAAGGTGATGTTCAAGCTTGAGGTTCAAGTGGAGGTGGCTTCCAACATCAAGGACAACATTGAAACATTGCCAAGGCAAAATACAATACAGGATGTAAACCAAGCTGGAGGGCAAGATGGCAGCATCAAAGGAAGGTTCAAAATGAAGATACAAACCCAAGAACAAGTTCAAGTCCTCAAGATGGAATTCAATGAACAAGTTTACAAGTAAAGAAAATCATCACAAACTTGAATTTGCTTTGGAAATCCAAGTTCAATTGAAAGGTCCAACATTATGAAGCACATCATCACTTCAAAGCATCAAGGCCAAGACATCGAGGTTTCAAGAACAAGCAAGTTCCAACAATTGCAATGAGAAGATTTCCTAGAGGATGGCGAGAAGATTCGTGAAGATGAAGTAATTTTGGAATATGAACCATCACAATCAAGCGAAGACTTGAAGATACTGAGTATCAAGAGATATTGCCAGAGATGCAGAGACTTATTTATAAAGATAAAGAAGTGCAATTGATCAAGTCCACACGATAAGCATGCTAAGGTGGCACCCACTCATCTTCAACCAATGAAAAATTCCAATTTCATGTGGCCAAGAGCATCCAATCAAATTGTTCCAAGTGTACATATGGAGTCTACTTAATGTCTCCACCTAACCAATTTTATGATTGGTTTATAAAAGCAATGTATTTTTTTTCATTGGTTCACAAGGTGGTGCTTCATTTTAATTGGATAGGCATTTAATGCTTGTAGCTGGTAGTTAGATTAGGGCTTTGTTGGATAAATCTGGGCTATTGATCTTGGCCGTTCATTGTACTTGAGGTCCCTATAAAAGGCAAGATCTCATTTGTAAAGGGGGAGGATTGGAGAAATTGTTGCGTAAATGCTACCAAGATAATTGCAAGTTCACTATTGATTTCATGGTGAATTGCTTAAGCCATTTTGGAGTGTTGCATGATTTCTTAATTCACCACTTAGTTAAATTTGCTTAAATGGATTAGAAGTTTAAATTAGATAGTTGGATAGTTTAATGGAATGTGTTGTTGTTAGAATCATGCTGAAACTTGTGTTCATACCTTTTGGTGTTGATTGCAAACAACAATGCCAGGATAGTCTGGGCCTCCTTACAAGCACTACACTTCAACTACTTCATGTTCATTGATTTGCATTATTTATGGTTTCTGGGCCTCCTTGCAAGCGCTACACTTCAACTACTTCATGTTCATTGATTTGCATTATTTATGGTTTTGATGAGCACAAGTGGTTTGAAAATCATAGTTGCACCCCTAGAAGATTGCACCTCCCATGCATAGTTGACTTGGCGAAGCAGGGACTGGTTTGGTCTCACCACAACATCAACATTGTCTTGCATTAGGAGTTAGAAGTAGAAGTAGCCTAAATCTTTAAACCCTTATCTTTTTTGCGCTTTATTTCAAGTCATTGTTAGGCATAGTTTGAAGAGCTCAATTGACATATCAAAGGCAAGGTCTTCTCATTTGTAAAAAGGGAGAATTGGAGAAATTGTTTCCTAAATGCTACCAAGATAATTGCAAGTTCATTGTTGATTTCATGGTGAATTGCTTGAGCCATTTTGGAGTGTTGCATGATTTCTTAATTCATCACTTAGTTAAATTTTCTTAAGTGGATTAGAAGTTTAAAATAGATAGTTGGATAGTTTAATGGAAGATGTTGTTGTTAGAATCATGGTGAAACTTGTGTCCATACCTTTTGGTGTTATTTGATTGCAAACAACATTGCAAGGTTACTCTGGGCCTCTTTGCAAGCACTTCACTTCAACTACTTTATGCTCATTGATTTGCATTATTTATGGTTTTGATGAGCACAAGTGGTTTGAAAATCATTGCTGTACCCTTAGAAGATTGCATCGTCCCATGCGTAGTTGACTTGGCGAAGCAGGGATTGGTTTGGTCTCACCATAACATCAACACTGTCTTGCATTAGGAATTAGAAGTAGAAGTAGCCCAAATCTCTAAACCCTTATTTGTTTGCACTTTATTTCAAGTCATTGTTAGGAGTAGTTTGAAGAGCTCGATTAACATATCATTCACATTCAAAAAGATGATAGATCCTCCACAGAAGAACTAACGTAAGTCTCGAAGTGATTACCAACAAATCACATCAACACAATTGAGTTAAGTCCACGATTAGAAGGAACCTTGGGGTTGTCTTAGTTGATCATACATCGTCATATGTTTAGCATGTGGGATTTGATATTTGGTGTTTCATCTTGGAATACTAAGTGTTTGATCTTGCATGTTGAAGTGGTTGCAAAACTCACATCAACAGATCCCACAATCAAATTTGAAATTTATAAATCCTCAACAAATTCCTCTCAAGCTGGTGAGATGCCTTGCTTGAAAAATAAAAATAAAAATGCCCACTGTGCATTTCCAGAATCTCCTATCAAGAAGCATTTTATAGAGAGGGTATGTTTATAGGTATATCATATAAGATGCTTTAAGTGTTTGGGACTGAGTTGACAAAGATAATCTTATATGTGATGAGCTCATTCGAGATCTATGATATTATTATTCCTCCCCAAATTTCTTTCTAAGATTGAGTGAGGCAGCTACTCAAAATATTGAAACACTTGATGTTTAAAATATTGCCTTTAGATGAATACATGTGGAAGTGTTTGGTATTCCTCACCAAATTTCTCTTGAAGAATGAGTGACGTAGCTTACTCAAAATATTGAAAATCAAAACATATACAGCTTACAGATTTGAAGATATTCGAACAGTATACAAAATCTCCTATCAAGATGAATGCCTATAGAAACCATAGTTATCCCTTGCTATTATCTTTGTGCAAATTTTATATGTCATGGATATTCTCCTTGCCATCTATGTTATGGGATTTGTGGGTTTGGATTTGGGTATAGGTTTGCCTAGGGTTGGAACACAAACGCCTAGACAGACCTGAGTGTTTCCTATGCTGCGGGCATCCAAAAAAGGGCCCCACAAGTTAAAAAATAAAATATTTAAAAATAAAAAATGCCACCCCAACCCTAATTTCGCCCAACCTTTCCTTTGTCATTTCACCTCATTTTTTCAACACAAACTTGCATTCTTACCATTTTTTTTTTCTCCCAGCTGGTTTTGAAGGTTGTTGATTTAGATGCTATAGTTGCACAACTTGCCCAAGTCTCTATAGATGATGCAGCTCTTGCACTTGACATAGACGTAGTTAGTGGGAGTGACAATCTAATGGATTGTGGTTCAAATGAAATTGAACCAAGTGTTGACCTAGATGCTTCTGATGAAGATGAATATGGATATTAAATATGGATTGTACTTTGAATTTTCATTGTTTTATGACATTTTGAGACTTGAATATTATAATTTTTTGCAAATTATGAATATGATATTATGAGGCATTAAAATTTATTATTTATTGACAATTATAGATTTTGAGTATCACTCTTCTTATAGTTATATTTTAAAATTTTGATGTTTGAACACACACACACACACAGAGGTATGTATGTATGTATATGTATATAGATACACTATGCATGTGTGTGTGTATCTATGTATGTATGTATGTACATTGTACACACACACACACATGGATGTACCCATACCCATACCCAAGGGAAAACAATTTGCCGATGCGAACCGTATCCTGTACCCGAATTGGCAACTTATCTTGCGATGTTTATCTTTCATTGCCTTGTGTTGACCAATCCGTATCCAAGCTATTCATAGTAAGGGGGAAGGTGGCAGTGTCACAATCAATAGATCAAATGGCCTAAAGGGCATACCTGCTCTGCAGATTTTTTGGTACAAGAATGGAAATTCCTTGGAGAAATTTCTTCTCTTGAAAAGTTAAGGTCCTCCATTAAGTGCCTCTCTTGTAAGTTGCAACAGGACATTAATTCTCTCAACTGGCTTCGGGCAATCAACTGATAGAGAGAGGAACTTGACTGACGTCAGGAATTGAGGACCTTTTATGACTTGTAAGAAGTTATCAGTCTTGTTTGGTCTACTGCATCAGAGAGTAGGATAAGGCCATCCACACTGTTGCTGGTTCTGGAGCACTAAATTAGATAATCACTTTCTTAATAATTACCAATAATTGCAATTTATTGCACATGTGATTTCATATTCTCCATATTTATTATAGCTTTATTCGTATAATTGTCCCAAGGTTGGAGAAAATAAAAAATAATGTTTGCTCTACAATGGTTATGTTGCTTTTTTAAAGTTTCTTCTTTTGTACTTCAACAGTTCACAGTTTTGTTGAAATGGAATCTTGTTTGAATTATTTGGTAAGTGTTAGAATTGTCAATGTTCTTAAGATTTGTTCTATTAGAGTTTTCTCGTGACATTCTTTAGCTAAGTATTCTGCTAATTTTTCAATTATTTACATGAGTGGTGGCAGGTGGAGGAGTCAACTTATGTGGCGTGTTTTTTTCACATCAGCTGTAGTGGCTGTTGTTGTTCGTTCTTCAATGGGGTGGTGTAAACATGGAAATTGTGGTCACTTTGGCTCTGGTGGCTTCATCATTTGGGATATATCTGAGTTAGAACTTCTACCTTCCTTCAAATCTACTGAAAACTATAGTCTTAGGGATTTTCAATAATTGTTTGATAGTCTTGTACCATGGCATTGTCCATCTTTCTACTTTTGAAAAATTTATACTTGATTTCAGTGGGCAAGAGGATTACTCATTCCAAGAGTTACTGCCAATGGCTGTTATCGGTGTCATCGGAGGGCTTCTTGGTATGTAAATATAGCTCCTTTTTATTTTAGGTATGTTTTCTGTTGTACAATATTAGTTAGGGCTGCAGAAATTCAATTTCAAATTTGGTTTTCAGTAGCCATATAGCTGGAGATTTTGTAGATTACCTGGCATTTTCTTTTGATGTGCTGTTTGAAGGGTCCGTCCACAGTTAATCGGTTATATTGCAATGCTGGACAGTTAACAATAACATAGTCTTCTTAAGTTTGTGTGAGAATCGATCTAATAATCTTGTTATATCACTTATTAGGTGCACTGTTTAATCAACTAACTCTTTACATATCATCATGGCGTCGAAATGTGTTACATAAGAAAGGAAATCGGGTCAAGGCATGTAAAACACCCTCTCATCTCTGTTTTTCGTAATTTTCATATGTAGTCAAGAGTTAGAATCCCCTTTTCAGGTTCTCAAAGAAAATTCCTTGCATATAATATGAATATGAAATCAATTCACAATGTCAAGTGGATTCCATTGCCATTATGCAGATCATCGAAGCATGCTTGGTGTCTTTTTTAACATCAGTCCTCTCATTTGGATTGCCATTGTTAAGGAGATGCACCTCTTGTCCAGATCCAAAAGATTATCCTGATGCTGATTGCCCTCGACCCTCAGGAACCTATGGAAATTATGTCAATGTAATAATCCTAATCTGTTGTTTTCATGACACTTTCCTGTATCTTTCCTACATGTATTATTCAAGAAAAAATTTCAAGGTTTGGTTAGCTATAAATTATTACTTTATGTTTGAGCTTTTGAAATTTTATTTGAGGTTGATATGGTTAATTTGTTGCTAGACAATTTCAGCATTTTTATTTTACTATTGTATATAAAAGCGGAATCATTTGCTTTAATGGTGGGAGTTCTATTTTCATATTTGGAATGTTGGACAAATAAATTCAATAAAATATTAGCTCTTCTACTTGTGGAGAAGTGGGAAAAAGCTACATGTTAATGATTATAGATACTATGGTCTCTAAACATACAAAGGAGCATAATCTATTAAAAAATAAATAGTAGCAGATAGTATGCGTCTATAGTTTCCTGATTTTGCTTCAGGCTAAAGCAGCTTTCAACATCTGGGCCTATAAACATTGAGATGACAAAAATTATAGGTGTCAATGTCAGAAGTGTTCTCTACTACTAGGTTTATTGATTGGAGAGTCATTGTATAAAGATTTGTGTATAGTTGGATTGCTATTACCTTGGAAATGCAGTCTTGTTGCATGGTCCAAAATAGCACACAGGTGTTATCTTAACTGTGATTTTTTTATACATTTAGGTTCCTCTTGAAGTATTATCTGATTTGAGAAAACAATGGCACCTTATTTTGAGTTTCTATGCAAAAGAATGATCTCTGCAAATTTAAGGACCAAGCATCAGTGACGGGTTCACCCATGAGTGAATTTGTCTTAGATATTCGAGTAGGGTTGAATTTGTCTCTAATGGGACAAGGCAATAGGTTCAACCATTGTCAGTCTCAGTGGGACTAATTTATAGAACTGAAAGGTAGTCTGGGGACTTGAATGGTTCTTCTTTCTCAGCAACTTGAAGGTGTTACTTTCCTTCTTAATCGTATCATGTACTCATCTTCGAGTACAAATACACCCATTGTGGTATGTATTAGTAACTTGGGAGCTTCTTCCTTCTTAAGAAGATACGGAGGAATCTATAGAGATAGACTGAACAGTAAGATCTGCATTCAAGGCATGCTCAGTCTTTTAGGGTTTTTGGCAATTCAAAGGTACAAGTCCATTGCCATGGTTCTTGGGAGAGTGTGATTGTATATAATAAATGTTCAAGTTCTTCCTTTTGGAGGGATTCCTTTTTTTGTGAAGACAATGAAATATCATTAGAGATAGTTTTCACTTGAGAAAGTTTCCTTTTGGAGGGATTGCCATGATTCTTGAGGATTTTGTGATTGCATGTAGCCACATTGGAGTTCACTAAATGAGTTGCAAGTGAAAATGATAGAGGATAGGTGCCCCTAGAAGCCGCTTGAAGGAAACAGGCTTGTAAAAAATAATTTTCATAGTGGATTCTTCTTTGCTGGAGATTTTCCCATGTAATATTTTTGAGTTATCTTGTGCTTTAGCTTGTGTTTCGTTATTTTTAAAATTACTTGCTTATGCCAAGATACAACTTTATAACAACTAGATAGATTAGTTTATTGATAATTGGTATTTCTATATCTCTATTGATTTCAGCCCTCCAGGTCGCTCTGTTTTAGCATATAACTAGAAGCCACAAAATAATGTACAAAGAATTAATGAGGGTGAAATATCCTATGATATATCATTGGAGTTCGCTGATCATTCATGAAGACACTTCACATTAGAATACAGGCTTCATAATGAGTCACAGTGGGATAAAATATAGGCTATAAAACAATGCCCCAAATTTTCCACTAAGGATACTCTATTGAATGGAGGAATTCCACAAACTTTGGAGGTCAGAAGATGTGAAATTTGGGCTGGATTGGTCTTATCTTATTTTGCTCTGTATGCCATTTTTGATTTTTTTCCTATTTTAACCAAGGGTAGTAGTGCATTACTGTTCTTGGATGGCCTTTTTAATTAGATGTTTGTTATAAGTGCAAAATCCATCCTAGCCTGGTATTGAGGATTTTATCTAAGCATACCCTGTTTGGAAATGGCCAGTGTTTAATTTCTTCAGCGCAATGTCAGAGTTGATTATGGTTGTTGTTCTTTGTTTTTAATGACATGGCAACAATATACAACTTCCCTTTTAATTTTTTTAAACACAGATACATATTATCCAATATTGTAGCCATTATTTTTAGCTTCCCCCCATAGCATTTTTCTGAATGAACCCTCCTAATCTTAAGAAAATTTGCTTTCTTTGTGAACTAAACTAATTTATTTTATGTTGCTTTCATCCTTTGAATGTGTGCCAGTGCATTGAAACAATGAATCTAGTAGTTTTCTCCCTTTTTTGACTTTGGTAAAACTCAGAGGTGCAGTTAAGTCATTAGAGTTAATATGCTTGTGTCAATATTTTATTATACAGAGTGAGGAATTGAAAACAATTGACATTTTTTGACAGTTTCACTGCTCAAAAGATGGGGAGTATAATGACCTTGCAACCATTTTCTTTAATACACAGGTTGGCATTTGATGGATGCCCTTTATGCTTTGTAAGTTCTGATTTCTGAACAATCAAAAACCACTTTATGTTATCTTCATCACTTACATGTATTTCTGTGGGATGTGTTCTTTGTTATAGGATGATGCCATCCGCAACTTATTCAGTGCAAAGACAATTCATGAATACAGTGCACAGAGCCTATTGACATTTTTGGTAAGGACATGACATTTGGCTCAAGATTTTTTATGAAATGTTAATGAAGAACATGATGTTCTTTTGAAATATTTTTTTAATTATTCATTGAAGTGAAACTTATAAAAAAAAATCTATATTGGTTTTATTCAATTTATTTGTTATCAGATCTTTAAGAAAGTCTGAATGTTTTTCTATAGCATTTGCTATTATTTTATATGTATTGCTTTCAATGGCTTCTACGACATTCCATTTACTATGCTATTTTTTGAAATATATTCGTATTGGTAGGCATTTGTAGTCTTTGTTTCTTGATTCAAGTTTGTTATGGCTGTGCAAAAGTGTGGGACAGGTTGGTTTAGAAAGAAAGGTCAAATATAAATAATGGCTTTTGCAGTCTCCTCAACTTATGAGTAATGAGAATCTACAAATATGGTCGTGCAGTCCATAAATTTATCTTGATAAAGCTCTTACTAGACTCAATTATGAACATTGTAAGGAGAAAATGAGCATGTGGTAGGAAGTGCGAAAATTGGCTCTTATAGGTTATGGCAGTGGTTGGACCAAGTATCTACCTCACTTGTGCTGTAATAAATATTATCCTATCGAAGATTCTTCAACTTACTGCCCAAACAAAACAGCCTTAGTCTACATGATAAGTTGCACTTGGAATTGTGGTGACTTAATAATTTTCTCTGCAAGATCCTCAACTACTGCAATCCAAGGCAATCGTGTTAGTTTTTTCTGAACATGTGGAAAAAGGAACTTATTTTCTTGGGTTTTAGTTTATGGACTAGAGAATTTTCATGGTACACAAGATTATAATGGAGATGCTTGCTGGTCATAGACCTGTCTTGCATTTTTCATTGATGCAGAGGGCTTTTCCACTTATACTAGATTCTTACGGTATTTAATGAGATAAAGCCTTTCAAAATGTTGCTTTAAGTTCTCTGTGTATATCTGTTAGCTACAAATAGGGACTCCCCCTTTTTGTTGCACCCTAGAAGTACAAAAATTCCTTGCTTTAGGAAACATATTCTTCTTCGGACATTTTCTTTAGGAAACATTTTCTTCTTGGGACATTTTCTCCACTCCTAGAGGTAACTTGTTGTCGTGCTAATTTTTTCTGGTCTTTTCTCATTGGTGATCAATGGTTGTGGGTTTTGTGCGATAAAATTTTCAGCATCTCCAAATCAATATCAATGTCTCATCCCCCTAAAGACAAGTACCATCATTGCAGAGTTGGATGGAGGTCGTAAGGGGGTTTCTTGGTTCTTCTATGTAAGAGCCCTCTTGTCCCTAGGAGCCAGTTACATTGTCAACTCTAGGGTGGCCTACTTAGATAACCCTATTATAAACCTCCTCTTACTCACCAGGCCCTTCCTAAAAGATGGATTTCAGACAGTCAGGCATATCTTATATTCTATTATATGAGTATACACTTAAGCATTATATATACACCGCAATTGATTGTGAGGATGAGAGTGCAGAAAAGGGCAGATCTGATATAATATCAGACCTCTGTATACTGCCTGATTTGAGATTAACTCTTTTGATGTATTGCTATTAGACCTCTCTGAGTTGATCTTAGATTATTTGCTTTGTATTAAATGCTTCGATCTTCATTGACCGTCCTTGATGTTAAAGCACTTGCTTTCTGATTGTGACTCGATCTGTAGAATGTCTTTTGCAATGATTGTTCTTGTTTGATGTGTTTTGGGAAATGGTTGCTTGTGCCTTCAAGATGTCTTGCTTTGGATGCTGTATCAGCCCTATTTGATGATAAGATTTCTTCTTTAGGAAGGTTGATGTGTTATGGAAATGATTGCTTCTTCCTTCTATACCCTTTCTTTTACTGCTGTAGATACTTTAGGCTGTATTCATTTATGTACTGCTGTAGATGCTTATCCATGTTTCTTGATGCCTTCCTTCTTCCGTAGCTTCTCTTGTTTATACCTTATCACTCTTGAAGTATGTGTCCCTTTGTGGTTGCTGTCCCTTTGTGAGGGGACGTTTCTTCTCTAAAGAATGGCTTCTCCTTCTTTTAATCATACTCCTTGAGTTTAACACTAATTCCTTCCTTAATTAAGATCGCTGGTTATGAAGACCGCTTGCTAAATTAGTAATGATCGCTCCTCTTCGATATTTATCGCTGCCTTTCAATTTCTGACTTTTAGGTGATTATAATTTACTGCTCCTTTGACTGGGCTTTAATAAGTAAACGCATATATCACACTCATTGACTACAATTTTTAGCACTGCTTTTATAACTTCTATCTTTAATAATAATGAATCGCTTCCTTGGCTCTCAATCCCTACCTGTCCTTTTTTCTCATAAAGTTGGACAATTTAATCATTCATCTGGGATGCCAAAGGTGGTAAAAAGTGATTTGTTTATTTATTTATTTAAACTTCACCATGTAATGACCCCTAATAGGGCCTTATTTAATTTGTGCTGAAATTTCCAATTGGGGTCTGAATCGCACTTGGGAATAGCAATTTGTAATGTTTTATACTAAGAGAATGTTGATTCTCAATGATTAATATATCACATTACGCATTTAAATCAAATTATATTATGAACAATCATGAATTCATAATACATACTTAAGCCCTGATTCCTTACTTCCCTCCTAATCACTAAACTTAAGATAGATGGTAGATTTACAGTACTAGGACGCTTGCACAGTCTTCAAGTAGATTCCCTCAAGGTTCTACCTATCTTGGGATCTCTCCATCATGTGACCGATTTTCCCGCCTCTTCCTATACACACCCTATCCTCTTAACAGTAATTAGTGGGTTATTAAGGAATTGGCCAAGTACATATTAATATTTTATATTACAAATAAAAATGTATAACATATATAATTCTGATCTTATTATTATTATCATACTTTCTATTATATATATAAGTTGATTCTTATATTCCAAATATATTAGACCATTTGGTTATATAATCTGATATATATAATTTCGGATATATATTTGATATCTGTACAATTCTTATATAATTCAGAATTATATTTTATACTTTAGATATTCTGTTATCTATATAATTCAGATATATATATATTATAACTATATTATTATAAATATATGTAACATAATTCTGATTTCATTACTCTCTCTCTCTCTCTATATATATATATATATATTATATATATATATATATATATATATATGATCTTAGTATCATAACTGATATTCATACTATATATATATGTATATATATATATGACCACATATATACTGGCCATTTATTCCTAATAGCATTCTGATATAATATTATCAGTATCAATTTATTGATTGGTGCCAGCAATACATATGATTCATTTCTTTCTTCTTTTATTCCATTTGAGCAGTATCAAATATATTTCACGTGTTCTTATTCTTCCACGTGTCCCTGCCAAATGTATATTCTAGTATCTTTCATATATAAGACTATTGATTAGAATTTACTCATATGTCAAATTACAAAGTGTCTCGCTGTTATATTTCATTTGCCAGCATTGTAATTTTTTTTCCACATGTGATTTGTTCCTTCTGAGCTCTTCCTAAGATTATTATATTTTCCTTTCCTTCATCCCTGATGCCAATCAACTAGTTCTAATATATATATTTAATACGATATCATCTATTCCTCTTGTAATCAGTATTGTTTTACCCTATGATTCGATACCCCCCCAAATGGGAAGAATCTATCTCTGTTTTTATACTGAAGTGGTATGTCTCGAGAGACATGTCTTTGTCCCTTCATAAGAGACCAATACTAAATTGCATCTTTTCAGAATTAATGTTTCTTCACTAATAATTGTTTAATATAACGACTCTTTATAATTTAGTTCTAATTGCTGTCCATCCTGTTAGACTAGTCAATGCTTTGTTTCTAAATCACCGATACAATCTGCCTTTTGACGATGGTTTGACTAACCATAGACTAGTCGGTTCTTTGCCTCGTCAATATCCTTGGTCACTGCCAGTCTATGTTACCTCAGGTTTCCGGGACAGATTTCTTTTTCTCGGAGCAGGGTACGACAGGGTATGGCAGTGGGAACAACTATATAAAAAATAGGGAAAATTTAAAATATATAGGGAAATTTTGACTATTTGTAAGAACCCTTCACAGGCTCAACTGCTGAACTGTGTTTCTTTTTTTGTTTTGGTTTTGGATGTTTGAATTTTTTTGTGTTTTTTGCAAGGGTTTTGAACAAAAAGAAAATGAACAATAATCTGAAATTTCGAAACAAATAAACTACTGCTGCAACTTCAAATTAAATTCCAATAATTACAGCAATGTTAACTACTAATAGTTGCAAGAAAAAAACCTGATAATGATGCCCAATGATGAAGGCGAAGAGTTGCACTCGGAATCACTGTTCACGCAGCACTGTTCACCGTGTCACTATTCACTGTTCACTGTTCACGGCTGTTCGAAATTACTGTTCACGCGTATGGAATTACTGTTCATGCCATACGGAATTACTGTTCATCACGGCACTATTCATCTGCACTATTCACAGCTGCAACTTTCTCTTCCTTATTTTGTAAATGCAATGAACACTGAAATAAAATATTGTTGACGCACAATCAGAACCTCTGTATGAGATTCTATCTGAATTATCAAATTCACCAGGTATTTCACTGCCTCAAATGATGAACACATAGAAGAAACTACGTTCTTCAATGGAAATGGCTGAAACCCTTCTCAGAGCAAGAAGCAATAATCAATAACAATGGATCCTTAATTCTTCATTTTCCAAGCAAATATATGCCTCCAAAAACCCTAATCCTCTTCATTACAATTTTGCTTGTAATTTCATTTAATTTCACTTTGGGTGTCAAAAATGATTTTAATCATTAAATGGGAATTTAATTTTAATATTTCAATAGTCTGGTTCAGATAATTTAATTTAAAACATGGCCCCGTCTAATGATGAGTTGACCCTCAAGTTAAGTGATTATAATATAAAGTCACTTTATAACTTTATTATTAAATCACTTAATAATAAATGCTAAGTTATTCAAACTTGTCTAACTCCATGAATACTTTGAATTTAGCTATGCCATCTGAAACTGGAGCTCACCAGTTGACCACCCATATGACCGTGATGTTTGCTAAAAATAGCAGGGGTCCATCTCCTATTGCTAAAAATAGCCTGACCAAGCCAAACTCAAAGAAAAACTCATCATAAACAAACTCTGCCAACCCAGAAGTGTACTCTGCTCTGTCCCCGGAAGATCTCCACGCCAAGGTGACCCTCTATCCAATCCTACTAGCCTACGAGGGTCTCTGATAGGCTAATCACAAGCTATAGTGATGTCTCTAGCTAGAAGGGGACATCACACTATTCATATAAAAACATGGATAAAGCATGCTTATATAAATTATAGAACCTTAACATATAATGTTTGTGTTAAATAATTTAACTTCAGAGTTCACATGAGAGTGGAAATCAAACAAATTATCAAAACTGAAACATTAATTTTATGGGACAGCAAGGGAAAGGTTTCCGGAAGTTTCCAAGTTTCCGGGACATCCCAGAAACGGGGACGGGTATATTTTTGCTGGAAACGCGTTCCCGGGTAACATAGTTGCCAGTATTCTTCATGACCGCTTATCACTTACTCACAATACTGACATATCGATTAAATGATAAAGGATGCTAAGTTGTCCCGACATTGGTATTCTCGTACCACCGTTTGTAATCATGGTGTAATATATATATTGTTTCATTTCCTTTGTTCGTTTCTATACTCTAACGATAATGCATTGATAGTGGTGATCAATATATAGATTTAACCCGTCTAGCCAGCCACGTCAAAATCTCCTCCCGGTGATATTATATACAAATCATTGTTTATACCGACCAGTCTGATGTTGACTAACTAGTATTTAGTTAGTCTTATGATTGCCGTCGATTAGTAGGTATCATTCAAACAATGATTAATATTGTAAACTGATTAATAATATTACTAATGTTGATTTGATTAGTATTAATATTATATTAATGAATATTATTAATTGTTTGTTAATATTATATTGATTACTATTGAGTAGTATTACTAATTAATTTTATTGACTGATCAATATTATATATATTATATTGATTAGTATTATTAATATTGATGGATGTCATAACATAATTAAATAGGGAATTAATTATTGATTAACATAAATAAAGGATTACTTATGTATTTGTAATCAAGCAAATGTATTTTAAACTAAATATATTTGCATTAAGAAATATATTTGTATTATACATACATCAATGACGGCTCATGACACACCAAGGTAGTGATTCCATAGTAATAGTTGGCCAAAAGAGAAGTTCTTCCTCTCCAAGGAGTTGGCTCAGTAATAATTTCACAATTATCTAGATAATACAGTTGGTCAAGGTTTATATGGAACGGTCTTCACACAGTGTTGTTTACATACTGCGATTTAGTGGCCTTTGGCCTTAAGGTTTAACCTTATACTTCTTTTGTAACCACCCTAGATTTTTTTTGAAAAAGATAGCTTCCAACTGAAAGTAAGATGCAATGTAGAATCCTTCCCACTTTCTGATCTCCTAGATCCTGGAATGGGCAAGGTGATAGCAGACAGTGTTTTGCGATATACAATAACTGAATGCAACAGATGAAAGAAAAGCACTTGGCAGCAAGCCAGCCAAAACCACTTATTCAGTGGGGTACATATACATTACTGGAAATTATAATATGCATCTTCGATTTATCCAATATTAAGAAAAGCGGCACATCCACTTATTCAGTGGGAAAATCATAAAATATTGAAATTTAAAAACACGTTTCTTCCACTGATCCAATCGTGAGTGATTACAATAAACCACTTATTTAGTGGAAGTACATTGGTAAATATCAAAGCAACTCACTGGTGGTACTACCATCCAGTGTTACAATAGAATGCATGAAATAATAGCTTTCGGCACTAAGACCTTCTGAAGCATACGTGATTAGTACAATGACATCGTAATCATCAAAATAAGAAGATTAACATGCTGATAACAAGTGCCGATGTAAATAAGAGCTGCTGTAACATGTAATGTCCCCTTCTCTGCAGTAATGCAATTTTATGCCTGATTAGCCTATCTCGCCATCCGGATAGTCTAATGGCCGCTTTTCAGAGGATGCCAGTCAGTCACAGGTGCTACTTGGACATTTATT
>MU224743.1:1929505-1946979 GCA_018584345.1 Thuja plicata
AAGTATTTCAGTGTGGCGTCAAACTCTGCAGTTATAAACCTTTCATATGATTCAGATTTTTAATTATTTCCAGTGAAGCACCAGCAACACCGATACAAAGCCCAGCCACAGCAGAATCCCGTCATAAACAACCTCCATTTTCCAGGATACGGTTCTTCTACTGCAGTTTACGGTTTTCAGTTTACAGTTTGCAGAAGACTGGGCGTGGGACTTCATATGTTATACACACGGTAAAGCAGAGACTGGAACGGACAGGCATTTCATAAACAGTTTGGGCAATTCCCCGCCATTAACGTGGAAGCCTGAGCATTCGCACATTGCGTTCAGACTGTGGTAGTAGGGTCCATCAACATCGGGCCTGATTCCTCCTTAGAGGCCGCGCGAGTAGGTAGGGAAAGACCACGGGTTGAGGTAGTCTACCGTGTGGTCATACCGCGACATCCTTCCACAGCAGTCATCTCACAGACTGCGTAGCCATTCCAGTGGTGACATTCCTCCAACTACAGGCAGTAGCATTCTCCTTGACAGGCCGCGGGCTGAGGGAGTAACAGCGGGGTCATCTTCAGCACCTCCGTAGAAGTCACTTCACAGACTGTACAGCCGCATCAGTGTGGGCTTTCTTCTTCTACAGGTCGTGACTTTTCCTTTGACAGGTGCACTGGCCGCTATCTTCTTTTTCTCCATATATGTAATGAAATAATTTGATTGTATGAATGCGGCATATTATGGTGACTGTGTGATTAATGTGTCTCGATTCTTAATATCAACAAATCTATGTCAGATTTATGGGAGTATTTCATTCGCAAATGTTGTTTAAATGATTCAAGTTCCCTGCATTGTAAGCGGGTGTAGAGATATTGCTATTTGAAACTCATCATATCTCTCTTATGTGAGACGCCTGATTGTTACACAAAACTATAAATATTGCTTTTCTCCATTAGAGAATTAGACTAAACCTCAACTCGCAGTCTAAGAGAATTACATGTTCAGATAGTGGGAACAAATTTTCAGTACAGAGCTTATTACATAACACCCCATAATGGTGACAAATAACATGTACCCAACAACCAAGCTATGAAATGACAATGGGATACCTTGATCGGATGAATACAAAGGCTGGTGTAGGCCTGAAAATGCAGTGAAAACATGCTGCGATAGGTATGGGAAGCAAGGAAGATACTTGGAAATCTCACCAACACTCATCTAACACACATCCAAGCTGCAACTTCACTTATTGCACTCCAAAATCACTTCGAAACTTACCCAAACATGAATAGTGGAAAGATATATCAAACTGTCATAACATAACTGAACACGTACTGAAGATTGTTGATTACTGAAATTCGTCAAGTCTGAAAACTTATAAGTTCTTCCAAAGCTAGAATTTGCATTGTAACTCCTAAAGGTCTGAAAAGAAATACTTATACTTAAATGTTTATTTCATAAAAGGTCCCTTGTAGTCATGATAAGTCCACAAGTACGGGTCAGATTTGAATGAATTGTCTTCAAACAAGCTAGGAGCCTCTATTCAACATGAAACATCACCTAAAAGTGCAGTGCTTTGGTCCTAGAATCCTCATGCCACCCCTCATAAGCTAATCAATGTATAGTACAACACCCATACAACAACAATTTTCTCTCATCAAACTATACGGATTGAAGATATAGTAAATATGGTGTCCAAACATCATTAAAACACCTTAAAGTTCTGGAACTATACCCACATAAGCGACTAGCATGCATATGTATGGTTGGCCCTCAAAATGGTATGTTTGAATTGCCCTTCAAGAATTCAACAAATCTTTCCCATTCAAAATGCATCAAAATGTTCTATGATTGCAGCCAAATTTGAAACTTCCCTTTCCATCTCAATGTTGATTCCTCTATGAAACCACTCTATAACCAGCTAGGGGATTTTTTGTCCTCAAAACCAGCAGCGTGAAGAGGGTTTTCATCCTCAAGAAACTTTGGAACAACTCAGGTTCATTCCAACAGCATAACAAAATCATTCACAAGTCTATCCCAAAATGAGCCCCTACACATCATTACATAGCTTTTTGGGGAGGGAATTATACAATTTTAAAATATAATAATTCACTTTTTTTCTCTCACAAAGACCTTTTTGAAACAATAATAACATTTCATATGCAAATCACCCGGTTCAAATTTTAAAACACTTAATCACTTTCCAACGGGATATTATAATAAGTTGCCTTTTTATTATTTCTCAACATTAGACAACATTAGTGAAATATTAAATAATAACTCAGTTTATCACCCAAGTTGTGGAAAACATTGAAACTACATCAGAAACAAACACTGATCATACCAATGTGATTTTGAAGACTTGAAATGATGATCAGATCCAACTAGGCGACTAACTAGAAAATAGAATGCTCCTCCAAGAAGTTTGAAAAGAACATGGAAGGTTAGAAACTAATTCTAAAAGCATCACTAGATTCACCAAGGCCAACCGAGCTTATTTTGATATACCAAAGCCATTGATGACCAACCTGGAGCACTCCAAGAAGTTTGGATTTCTTGCCAACACACCAAGAAGCCTTTGGAAGAAATCATAAATTGGCTAAAAGTTCACAATTCAGCATTACTAAAATTTGGGACATTACATATGAAGAGAGGCATGCATTTGTTGATTCCATCTCTTATCAATTATGTCACACAATAGCATTTCCTTTGCCCACCAGCCTACCCCTCATCATCTCTTTGGCCCTATCCATGGCCACATACAAATAACCATGGGAGATTTCTCCCCATCCACTGGCCCCAAAATGTTTTCTAGAGGCCCTAGAAATAAAACTTGTTTAATGGCATCCCAAAAGCTTTCTGAAAAATGTACTTTGCTACTATTTTGCCATCCATTGATTTGTGAAGCTAAACACTTCCACTTCATTGAAACAAACATATGCCTCAAATTTATTTTCTATTGGCAAAGAGTCTGCAATGAAGTGCGTAGCAAATCTTGTCACCCTTGGTCAAACTGCCATTTATGAAGGAGAACATCATACATAATACCCTTGTGTGATTGTAGATGAACTTGATAATAGTGTGAGTTTTTTCCCCAAGAGACTAGAATGGTTCCCCTAGGGTTAGATCTGAGCTCGGGTATGATTCAGGCTTGGGTTTGGTCTGGGTTCACCCTTGTGTTCGTCTCGGGCGCACAGACTCATTGTGGGTTTGGGCGGGGCTGAATCCATAGTGAATCCTAGCATAGGGTTAGACTTGGGTTGAACCTGGACATATTCGGCAAAACATGTCCCATGGGGGGCCGAACCCAAAGTGAATCTTGGCCCAGGACTGAACCTGGGCCGAACCTGGATGTACCCGGGGGAACATGTCCCATGGAACACTGGTAATTTGAGTCCTTCAATTTGGCAGTCTCCTAGGGAAAATGCTCTGTTCATGAAAGAATGGTCAAAATTCTTCTAAATAATAAATTCTATCTTTTGATTTTATCCTCTAATTTTCTCTTGCTTCAACCCAAGATTGGCTCACAGCTTTTCTGGATTATTGGCATAGACCTTTTGCACTTAATATGTTTACAACAACTTACTTATGAGGTTCTAGCATTTAGCTTTGACGTACTAATTTCAATTGTCTAATAGTTAGGTGATTAACTTCTGCATGAATGTCTCATACTTATACAACATCCCAAAGACTACTATTGCAAATGCCTCTATCTCAGTTCCCATTTAGGAGTTAAATTTTACAATTCAAGCACGCCCTGCTTTCCACTGTTTATAATTCCAAATAGAAAACAAATTATATAATAATAAATAGTTCAGACCTATTGAAAGGTCTTCAAAAAGTCCTATAGAAACCATGCCTGGAATTGGATATTAAATATGGATTGTAATTTGAATTTTCATTGTGTAATGACATTTTGAGACTTGAATATTATCGTATTTGCAAATTATGAATATGATATATGAGGTATTTAAAATTTTTATTTATCAACAATTATGAATTTTTGAGTATCACTCTTCTTATAGCTATACAATTATAGTTATGTTTTATATTTATAATTTTGATGTTTGAACATACATACATACATATATACAAATGCATATATACACAGACATACATGTATACATATGTGGGACTATAGTTCTTATGCACAGGGTGGGAGGGCCCCTACTATTTTATGGTAAGAAATATTTGTTTGGTCCCCAAGGGGGTGTTAATGTGAAGATGAACAAATTGATGATGCTTTGGTTTATAGGCAGCTTGTGTGGTCAATTCCCAATCCTCTTCTTTCTCTCTGCATCAAGTGGTTGTGGGTTATAAAATGGACTGGGAAGGGATTCGAATAGAGGGAAGGCCCGTCATTATTTATTAGTTGATTTGAACCTTAATCAAGAATCAAGAAGTGCGGATTTCTGCATGCACTTTTATTTCCCTTGGAAGAAGAGCTATAAATATGTTCAGACATACCTATTTAGTACCAGTCCCAAGGAAAAGAATTTGCAATGCCCGCGTACCCGAATCCATATCCCGCACCCGTACCCATACCCGAATCGGTAACTTAGAACTTTTTGCATTACCTCCTTAACCCATTCAATTTTCTAATGTCCTATAGGGTTAGATCAATGCATTGTGTTGCACACATGTTAAAAATCATAGAGGAAAATTGTAAATGCAGATCTTACTTCGATTCAAATTCGATAGGTGATAGTATGTATATATTTCTGAATATATATATGTTTATATGTTACTAATGAAATAGTGTTTTTGCAGGTCCAAAGAAGACTGAGTATGTTCGATTACTATATCTCTTTGTTGCCTTATCGGGTCTGCATATATTGTATATCGGGGGGGGCATGCCTTGAGCGGACATGTCTCCACGAAGTGGAGGCATGTCCATTCAAGACGTGCCTCTTCTTTTGATTATTCATAAATATATGTTCAGAGGCACCGATTCAGATTAGCATGCTTAACTAATTGTTAATGCTTAATTGGCCAACTTGAGTTTACATGGCAAATACATCGATAAGGATATCGATTTGTTTATTATCTGAAGTGATATTAAATACTCAATCGATCAAGGCTGATCGATACTTATATTAATGTAATTTTCAAACTAATATACGATCAAGGTTGATTGATGCAAATATATGGTCTTCATACTTATAATGATCAAGGTTGATCGATGCAAATAACTAATCGACAATGATTCAACAAAAATACTTGTGCACCAAGTGTCCTCCAATAGCAACAAAAGTAACATCCATGAATCCACCCACCCAGTGCACAGGGTGGGAGGGCCCCTACTATAGATAGGATCCTATTTGACGCATCCATGGATTTTAAAAAGATTGTGCCAAGGAAGTTGATGAGAGTTTGGTTCCTTCTACCCATAGTTGAAAATCTTGGTGATTTCTCGTCAAATGCGCGAGTACTTGCATGCCAAATATGGCAGCGAGTCACTGGCCGAAAAACTCAGCACCACATTTTAAGATAAACTCGCTGCTTCTACCCATCCACCCATTTGACATCATGATGCATCTAGTTTATTGCCTAATCTAATTGTTGTTTATTAACATCCTTAACATTCTGTATAGGGTCATTGAGTTTACTGGTGATGTGAGTTTTATGCCACTGCAACATTTAGAATTGAATACTTAGTATTCCAAATGAAACACCAAATCTCCAACTCTCTCTTGAATAAGGATGCTCATATTGTGAAGAATATATATGGATTGTGTGACCAAATGAGGCAACCCCAAGGTTCCTTCTTGTTGTGGACTTTCACTAAGTTATAGTGATGTGATATGGTGGTATCACAAAGGGACTTACGTTGTTCGTTCAATGGATGTCAACTACTTCAACTTCTTATAATCAAACAAACTACAAAGCATAAGGGTTTAGGAAGCTATTCTACTCCTAGAATGCAAGAGATGATGAATGCCTTTCTGACTCTACTAGACTTAGTTTGGCCATTGACATCAACCAAGCTAGTGTGATCTCCTAAGGTAGATGTAAGATGTTCAAACTATTATGATTCCATTAACACCATCCATTGATGCATATCAATGTGTAAGCAATAATCAAAATAAAGCTCCTAAATATGCTATTTGACCACGCAAGGCAAGCTTACAATCAACAAGCAACTAGTTCTTTGGTCTAAGCGAGTTCACCAAAGATGCATCCAAAATATCTTTCATTCAACTAAACACTACTTCTAACCAACATGAAATGAAATCCTACTCTAAGTGAGAAAATGTAGAAATCATGCAATACTGCAAAATGATACAATTAATCCACTGTGAAGACCAACAATGTATTATGAATAATCTTGGCAGTATTATCGCAATAATCCCAACAAGTCTCTCCTTTACAAATAAAAAGGTCTTTCCTTTTATAGTAGTTCCCAATGCAATGAGTGGCTTTGATTGATTTAAAATCAAGGGCCAAGATGTTGCCAACAAAGCCCTAGTACAACTACTAGCTACAAGCATTTAATGCCAGCCAATTACAATAAGGCACCACTTTATGGGCCAATGAGAAAATTACATTGCTTTTATAGACCAATAAGAAAGTAGGTTAGGTAATGTCTTTAGATGCCCTCCACATGTACACTTGGCATAATTTGACTAGTTGACCTTGGACACGTGGAACCAAATTTTTTTGATTGATTGAAGATGAGTGGGTGCCACCTTGGCATGCTTATCTTCTAGATTTGGTATATATCTCTTGATGATGAGAAAATCTCTTGATACCCAACATTTTCTAGCCTTGGCTTAATGGTGATGACATGTAAACTGTGTCATCTTCACGAACTTTGGAAATCTTCCCATTTTTGGCTTCTTGACCTTAATATTCCTGAAGTGATGAAGTCTTTCATGTACTTGGGCCATCAAAATGAACTTGGATTTCCTAAGGAAATTCAGGTTTTGATTATCTTCTTCATTTGTAGACTTGGCCATCTTCCTTGTACAACTTATTCCTTTTAACTCTATCTTGGTGACTTGAATTTGAATTTGGACTTGAACTTTGGATTTGATCCTTGGCCTTGCTTGAGTTTGGACCCTCTTGGTGACTTGAACTTGTAAGTTTTCATCCTTCTTTCCCTTGGAAAGGGTTGTTGCTCTTGCTTATTGCACTTGCCCTTCCATCTTGGTTTTTCAATCTTGAATCTCTCCTTTTGCTTGTCTTTCAATCCTTGAAGTGGAAGCCACCTTTGGCTTGAATTCCTTTTTGTGGTCATCTCCCTTTTGTCCTCGAGCATCCTTTCCTTGCAAAACCAGAGAACAAACTTTTATTAAGCTCACAAAATGATAAGTATAAACAATATTGAGGAAATCTGAAAGCTTAAATGATATGAAATTGCATCTTGATTTGCTTTAAATTAACTAATTCTTCTACTAAACCAACTTGATAAAAAATTCTCATCGAATTAAGGAGGCAAATTGCACTTTGATGATGAATTTTCTTTAGACTAAGGCCAAATTTTCATATTTTTTCATGTAAATGTTAATCTTACAACCCACTTGAATCAGGCTTGTTTTGATGAGTTCTGATTTATGCCTAGAAATGCTCATATTTTCCTACAAGAATCAACATAGAACTGAAATTGGACCAAAATTGGAGGGTGTAAATTCGGGTGTTGTCAGGACAAAAGCCCTAAGACCAGGTCGGGTTCTGACCTACTGTTAGGATTGGAGTCTTGAGACTAGGTCGGATTCCGACCTGGTCTCAAGACAACTTCTAAGTTTTACTTGTTTTCTACCTTGCACATTCAGCCTCATCAATCAATATTTCATTATTTCAAGCTGATCTTTAAGGCTTATACTTACATGTTTTCATTCTGATTTTCACTTTGCTGATTGAAATTCATTCCAACTTATGATTTTCATCCATATTTAGCTCTAAAATCTGATCATTTTTGTCCAAGATTTCAATTGATTTTCACTTGTCATGCTCAATTTTGTTTGCCTTTCATCAACTTGGAGTTGGATTTTACCTTGAACTGCCCCCAAACTTGGGCAAAATCCGACTATGTGTCTGGATGTTTGCATGGAGGGGCGGAAATTTGATGTCTCTCAGGACTAAAGTCTTGAGAGGTGGTCGAAATCCGACCTCTTGGGACTACTTCCACTTTGGCGAATTAACTCC
The DNA here is from genome assembly GCA_018584345.1 of Thuja plicata. Classification (NCBI taxonomy): domain Eukaryota; kingdom Viridiplantae; phylum Streptophyta; class Pinopsida; order Cupressales; family Cupressaceae; genus Thuja; species Thuja plicata. The sequence continues at coordinate 1,937,639 of MU224743.1, forward strand.
CAAGCTCATCAATCTATTGCCTCCTTACTTTTCATATCTTCAACTTCTTATCTCATGACTTCCTTGCATTCTTGATCTGATTCTGGTGGATTTTGCTGAGGATTTGGAACTTTCAATCTGATTGCAAGTCCTAAATCTTCACTTGATTCATTTATTCTCTCTTGGTTTTATTCACCAATGCAAACTTGAATTTCACCTCATGCTCAATTGGATACCATCTTATCTTGGGCAGAATTTTGGAGGGTCTTGGGATTGATCAAAGAGGAGAGGGTGGAATTTCAGTAGCTGTCAGGAGTGGAGTCCTGAGACCAGATTGGATTCCGACCCGCTCTCAAGACTATTTCAAAGGGTGAATTTTTTTTATGTAAGTGTGCTGTCATGTAACTCATTGATAGCTGCTCGGAAATGAGAGGGTCAAGTGGTAGGGTAGATCATAAAATATATCATTTAAGTATAAGAAATTTTCCTTCCTTATACTTAAAGTTATATTTTATGTATATACTATCAGGATGTTTGAGACTGGTTTCAGATCTCTAGGAGTTATAATGGATCTTATAGATTTTAGAAGATCCTAAATTTTTATTTTAGACTCAGGCAAATTTCAAGTAATCAACACGCTTCCATCAGTGTTCTTTTCCATATCTTTTCCTAAATTTCCAAGATAAATTTAATACTAGAACAAGGATTTTCCAAGAATTTTTGCAACTTTTCCTGGATTGGAATCAGGAATCTTTACAACTTTACACGCTTTCAGGTTAAAACTTCATCTCTTATTGCTTTGCATCACTTCATCTTTTTACGCTTTGGCTAATACATTTCATCACAAATCTCTTGACTTCAATTCCACGTCCTTGACTAGCTTGGGCCAACTCTCACTCATATCCCTAACTGATTTGACTCCCTAGCGAGCCAAATATGCTCAAACTCGTCTCTTAGACTTGAAGACTTGAAAATCGCCACTGAACTAAGGCTATCTAGGACAAATACTCCATTGCCAAGCAAAAAAAGAGGGGGTCCCCATTTGCAATGGGGCGATGGTGTGAAAACCTCACAACACTTACTAACCCAATATGTCTCATATGATGGGGTTTTGAACCTAAGACTTACAATTGCAATAGCATCCATCATACCTTACTAGTATGGAGACCTAGCAACATAGAACGCCAGGCTAGAGTAGAACTAAAAATTTGCAATCATCTTCTTTGTCAATTAGTGGACATTCTTCGTCCATCTTCTACTCTCTAAAGTGGTTTGTGATCTTGGAGTAGTATGAGGTATAGTTGAAAATATTGTTATCAACAACTTATCGCCAAGGGCAAAAAAAAAATGGCAATATATTGGTGATTACTCGGTAACTTATTGACAAAAGAATTGGCAACTTAAAAAAATGCTTAAAATTAATTAAAAATGCATTTTTTTTGCAGAATTCAATGAGGAAATGCATCTAATGAGTCAGTAAATGAGTAAACAAAAGAAACAAGCTGAGTCTAGATATATTTAAGTGCAAATGGGGTACAAAATGACATCCCCATGTGGAATGCTGATGGCTAGTAGCCAATAGTTTGAAGCAAAAATAAAATAGCAAATTTTCTTTGTAAAACCATAAGTAAATAGACGTACAACATAAAAATAGTCTACATCTTCTCCTTCCTAACAGCTCTAGTAAAAACTATGGGAGAGGTAGGGGATCTAGTCCTAGAAGTCCATTGTAGCTGTGCCTCCTCCCTCAGCACAACTAATTGTGACTTGACCTCCATCCTGGATGTAGATGGTACTGGCTTTGGCAATGACTCCTCATCATCCTCAACCTCTTCATCCTCCTCAATGTCGTCCAATTCCCACTGCGAATCCACCCTCCTCCATAGCTTGCCTCTCCAAATCGTAGATCTCATCCTTTGTTAACAATGGAGGTTTTCCCATGATCTCAAATCATAGTAAGGATCTATGTCATCCAAATCAAGTGGACCAACTCGTGTTTCCTCTACCTTGTGTGCAACTGAAGGTTATATTGCACAAAGACAAGGCCATTGAGGCATTTCTGTGCTAACTTGTTCCTCTTCTTCGTGTGGATGGCCTCAAACAAGCTCCAATTGCGCTCACAATTAAATGAACTACAAGGATGGGGTAATATTTGGAGGGAAAGTTGTTACAAATTTGAAACATTTCCACCCAAATTTCGTCACCAAATATCAGCAAAATAAATTATTGAAGAGTTAGAAAGCAAGGTGAAAACATATTTTAATTTTTATCTACTTATCATGCATGTGTAAGACTCCAAAATTCCAAATATTATACCTAGGGTTTGAGTGTTTGTTCCTCTCTTCGCCATGTCTGAAGAGAATAGCTTGCCCCTTGCATTCTCGTACATGTCCAACTTGGTATAAATGAGGTCTCTCACCTGAACCTTGGGTATCATCCTCTGCATGCACTCAGTGAGGCCCTCCATGACCTCTCCATTGGGATCCAAGTAGGATGGCAAGAAGCGAAAATGAGGGTTGAGGAAGTACCCTGCAAACATGAATGGATTGGTGGAGCTGATTGTTCCACCTACTATCAATAATTTCCCATATGGGGTCAAATTTGAGGTTGACCCCCTTGTAGAAATTTTTGATAGCCTCCTTGGCCCTATCCATGGCCTCATAGAGATATCCCATTGGGGTTTGATCCCCATCAACGAAGTGGAGAACTCTGACCAAGGGCTCCGACACCTACAATTTGAAAGTACAAAAAGATTAACCATTGAAGTTACAAATTAATAATGAAAGATTTGAATACAAAAGAAAATATTCAAGTTTTGAAGTTTCCAAGTTACCTTCACAATCTTTGTAGCTCTTTGTGCAAATTGGTTGTCGAAGACCATAGATGCAACATTTTCTCCATCAGACTTCTTCGAATAACTTGAGTCTTGCCATGCTTGACTCACAAACATTTGCTTCAAAGAAGTCAAAGAAGCACAAATACTTTGCAATGTTAAGAAAATCGTTGCAAACCTTGTGACTCCCGCTCTTATCAACTCGTTCCCTTGGGTGTGTTCTCTCATCAAGCGAAGAACCCAAGGGTGATTGTAGATATATTTTGTGATCTTTCTTGCATCCTCTCAACCTGTCTCATTCAATCAAGTTTTCCTATGTCCTCCAAAAGAAGGTCAAGGACATGCACTGCACAAGGAGTCCAAAAAAGTACTATATTTGTCTTCAAAGATCTTACCCGTTGCCACATATGGTGCTGCATTATCCGTTATTATTTGCACCACATTATCAATTCGCACCTCCATTTTTGCTCTAACATTAGATCCAAAGTTTCAATAATCTTCACCTTGTTGGAATCATCCATGGATTTAAAAAAACACTACATCGTCCTTGTAAGAAACCAAAAAATTAATGATGGTGAGGTTTTTGTCATTCATCTATCCATCTGAAAGAATGGTGTAACCACATTGTTTCCATTGTGTTTTTTTCTCTTCCACCACTTTTTACCCTAGAAACTACATTTGTAAGCAACCTACAAGTATGAAGTAAAATTAATGTCAACTTTAAGCACACAATTTTGATTAAAAAATAACTTACGTTCAACAAAAATATTTAATTACCATAAATAAAAAAGGAACATAAATTAAGTCTACACTCTGAAAATCAAAACTCAACATAAGCTATCAAGATTCAAATCTAACTTGAACTAACCTCCCACTCAAGTCTGCACGAGAAGGCACCTTGTAACCTTTTCCCGCCACAATAATTGCGGTAACAAAATTCAGCCAATATGGATTTTCTGCAACATTGAAGGGGATGTTGTTGAAGTACCAAAAATCGGCACAAGTAATGTCTACTTGTCGATGCACATCCCTATTCCACCCAGTACCCTCCAATGATGGCTGTGCTCCAAGTGTGTTTCTGTGCAAAAACAAATTATCCATAGAAGACGACTACGGTACCGATGGAGGTGCTCTACTAGAAGTAGCAAAATTGGTGGCCGAGGGAATGGTGAATTTGCAGATACGTGGGCCACGAAGAGATCCCGCTAGGCCCTCAAGTGTTGATTCATTTTCTTCAAGGTCGAGTGAAACACCTTGATATTCGGCGATGGCTGCCCTCACAGCTGGTTTTGCCCTTTCCCTTTGCAATTTTTTTTCTTCTTGGGCAGCGAGCAAGACATTCATTTCTCCTTTTATTTCTCTTGTGGTGTTGTTATAAACCCTCGTATCATGCTTTGTGATGCCTGCAAGGTGGTATTTCAAGCGGAATATGGCTCCACTAATTAATTTTTCACACCTTATGAAAATTACGGAATTAGCTTTGGATCCTTCAAAGGCATACTTCCAAGCTATATCTCTAGCCCCTTTAGGACGCGTGTGTACATATCTAGATGAGCATGTGTTTACTGATGCACTCGCAGACCCTAAAGTTGACCTAGTTGTGGAAGAATATCTATTTGCCATTTCAATCAAACCTACACATAAATTGAAACCACAAATTAATATGTTATATTTTAATAAGAAAATTATTTAACAAACTAAATTAGTTTAAATAATTTTAACATAGATGAAACTTGAAAAAAAACAAAAAAGAAAAACAAGAAAAAAGTGTTAGGGTTTGAAATTTTTAGGAAAAGATGAGATTCTTGAGAAAACAATGAAAACATCTAAAAAAATGTTAAACCTAGATGCAACAAAGAGAAGATAAAATGATTTTAAAAACAATAGAATTTTTATTTTGAAAACTTACTTGTGAATTTGATTTTGCTTTAAAAACCTCTTCAAATCTGCTAAAAATTGATCTAAATCCTTGCAAATCACTTTTCAAAACCTTGAAAGGTGTTTTTTGGCCTAGACAACAAAATATAAGTCACAAAATGCAAAATGGTCTTTTGTTTTGAAGTCAAAACTACGTATGCAGTTGTGGCTGATATTTAAAGCACTTATTGCCGATAAATTGGCGATAAGTTGGCAAAACATTGCCAACTTATCGGCGATAAGTTTTGGCGATAAAGTGACAATTTTCCCAGAATTTATCACGATAAGTTGTCTTCTTGCTGATAAATCACCGATAAGTGCATCTATGGACTATGAGGTATAAAGAAATGATTAGTGTTTCCTCCACTTGTGTTTGGGTTGTATGCTATATATGTAGGTGTTGACTAAGGCTCCTTTAGAAAGTATTGTGCACTAACAGTCTTATTTAAAGGATTCCCACTGCCATTTGTAGAATTAGAAGCCAATCTTATCCTAGTTCTTTTCTTTTTAGCCTTACCATGAGAAATCGCCTAAAGAGCCTGATGTGCTTGATATGTGACATCTGCAAGGCACTTATCACAAGTAGTGTTGTCATCTCTTGGCTCCATCAAATGCTATTTGAAGCAATATATGCTTCCGTTGACATCATTCAAACATAAATCGTGTTTGACCCTGGTTGTACCCAAGATTGACATGCAATATACCAATGCAAAGTCCCTCTAATTAGCATGAGACCAAATTTGCAAAAAACATCTGAATTCAGTCTTTCATATGTTTCAAGATAATAAATTTTGTTCCAATCTTATCACTTCCACCTTTCGATACACCTAGATCTCTAATGCCAAATTGTGCATTATACCAAAGTGATGGTATTAGAGCATTTCTCTCAATATACCAAACCTTTTGATATACCTCAGCTTCCTATATACTTGAAGGCACATGGAAGATAGATGCACATGAGAGTATAGTGAAATGGGAGAGTAGAGTAGCATCATAAGAGATGGCTGATGAAAGGTCTCGACATTTTCTAATGGCATGCCTACTCACAAGGGGACAGCCTAGAGCATGTAGGCATGGTCACTGTCCAACACTATGATCCCCTTTGTCCTGAATTTACAACTGAATGATAAATCATCAGAAGAAGAAAATAAATGTAAGAGAGAACAACTACAAGGAAAACTATTTGTAGTTTCCTTATCACTTCAACCTCTATAGCCCTCAAATATGCATTTGGGACATCAGTTCCAAGGGTTCAAGAGGGTAATCTAATTGAATTTTGTGCTCGGTATAGGCTCTTAAGGACAATTTTTTGCAGCTGAGTAGTTTGAAAACTCCTTGCAAACATTAATACTTAAAATGAAGTCAAGCATTAACAAGTTAAATAGGTTTTCAATAACATGACAACAATGCAAATTTGATGGAGAGCTTAATTTTAACTTTGTTTTCCCAATTGAAGTATGATTCCTTAAGAGTTTACTGCCATTTTTCCTGTATAGAAAACAAATTTACATAGTAGAATTTTTAAATCTAACTAATATTTATTATTTTATAAACTTTTAAAGTGGACATTAAAAAATAATATTTATCTTTTAAATTATTATAGATTAGTAAAAGCTTGATATATAAATTATAATCACTCTTAAAAATGGGAATCGCTCTTAAATAAGAATTTCTCATGGGAAACATTGTTCGAAGCTTCTTATGGGCCGAAATCAAGATGTTGCTAAGTGGATTTCAAAGTCAATCACAAATTGCATATGGTGGATAAAGAGCACTAAAGGTGTAATGTCCCCTTTGTATAATATTGTTATTTTCTGATTTTTCTTGAGCACACATGTTGATGTTTTGTAGCTTCTTTCGGATAAATCCTATGAGACTATTGAAAATATATATATATATTTTATTATGTGAGATATAATATATATAGATATATATCTAAAATGGTATTAGGAGAAATTAATATAATAATGATTCAGATATATATATATATATATATATATATATATAGTTACATAATCAATTGTCATTATATTAATCTCATAATAATGAATAGACGTGTCCTATGAAGGGACATGTTTCTCCTAGCCTCATTCTCAATACAAATGAAAGAGAGATTGCTGCATTTGGAAAACACATACAACATAGAGTGCTATTACACTTTCAACTATCCTAAAACTTAACATGGTATCAGAGGTAGGTTGCAAATGTAAGAGAGTAGTTTGTTGATGGTGAATGTGTGACTGTCTCAGAAAATACAGTCTCAGTACGAGGACCATATCTCACAAATACACCGTTGGATTTTTCTGCATTTTGGATATGTTGGTGATAAACAAATTGCGAAGAATCTCACTGGAGCAATTAGAGAGAAAGTGTCGGGTTCAAAAGTTATGACCAACTGTGTACGAGTCTATGTAAAATCTAGTGAGTGAAGTTGTGTTGCAGAATTTTGTCCACACCAAGTGCAAAGAATAAGGTCAAGTGAATTGTAGCAGATTTGTTAAGAAGCAAACATCAGCGATTATATATTGGCAACTATGTCATTCCTGAACGCGGCGATTCATTGAAGCCATAATTTACGCATTGATATCTGAATAAAGTGACTTGATTAAAGAAAAGAAGCGTTGTTTAGTAAGAGGTTGAGGATGATGAATTTGCAATGTATACACAAATGATTAGTTAAACCTTGTAGCGGCTTTCCTTAAAGAGATATATTAATTTGTTATGATCGTGGTCAAGCATTAACAAAGAAGCACATATTCAAAGAAGGGAGTCTCTTTCTAGAAAGCAAGCATTAATTATAGAGTGTCACCTCTCTTGGAGCAATCAAGTCATTTCACAAGAAGACATGAGAATTGTTCAATGATATAGGAGTGGGAATTTTACATTGTGGGGGAGAATAATAACCAATGTTACATTCCCATTTGAACCATCCTTAGTGGGGAGATGATTCAAAGGGGAGAGCTCTCTCAAATAATCTGAGAAGGTGTTTTCTGATTTGATGTATATGGACCTTCATTGAAGCAACTTGTGTCAAGGATGTTGATGCGCTTATAAGTATTTATTATCCTTGAATATTACATTTATCTACTCATTGTAGCCTCTCTCTCATCTGTATTTCTATACGTACGATAAGAGCTATTTGCCTTGATCTTTTCCGGGATGCTCTTGCAGGAAAAGAAGATTGATATCAGATTCAGAGGGAGTCTGACACTTCAAAGGTAACTTTGGACGAGGAGCTTAGAAGATTGATATTAGATTTAGAGGGAGTCTGATAGGTTATCTTAAGCAATCTTGGATGAAAAGATCAACAAATTGATATCTACTCAATGAGTTTGAAATATCCCAAGTGGATATTTACTCTGTTGCTGCTATAAATTTTATTTATTTAATTATGTTCTCCGGTAAGTGTTTTGATTATCTTGCAGAACTAGACGGAAGTTGCAGAAGTAATGATTTTATTTGATATTTTCAGAATAACTCAAATACAATTAGCGTTTGAATATAGAAGCTGCTAGTAGCTGCAATCTTCAATAATTCTGTCCACAAAATCCAACACCCAGCTGGTATAGATGGCTGAATGAATCTACTCACAATGGCCAACGCCAAAATGATGCAATCTGCTAAATGCTGCAAAGATGATCTTCAATTTCTCACGCCAATGATATGAACTGCTGTAGCAACTCTATCAATGTCGAATCCTTGTACAAGAACCAACAAATCCGATCCAGTTGAGGGCTACGTCCCAACTCGATCAACTCTCAGCCTAGGGTTTGACGTCCTAGTGAGGGAATGCTCAATCCAGAGCCATACGCCACATAATGTTTTTGAAAATGTTCAAAGATGTAAAAGATAGTGAAAGAATGAGCCAACATCTCCTTTTATCTCCCTCTCAAAGCCAATCAAACCCTAAAGGGAAAATATGCTTTTCCCTTTATTATAAAATGGCATCTTTTAATTAAAAAGCTTTTATGTATAGGAAAAACACCCCTTTCCTCAAATAACATAACTCGATGTGCCAGAAGGTCTCCGGATGATGAAAATAAGTTATATTAATTCAAGACCTTTCCAACGAGCTATAACACATAGGCTTGCCTGACCAGATGAAGCCAAAAGCCCCTTATTACTCCAATTAGCTATATAAATAGCTTTATTTTAATTTATTTAAACGCAAACTTAGGAAAATATTTAAATATATCCCAAATAGCCATAGAACACCTGAAACACCCCAAAATCCTGAGATTGAATGTCACCTGCCTGTGACTGATGCCGGACAATCTGGGATAACTGGCAGTCTCATCCCTAAAATCTAGGGATGCTCCTAGAAACTAGGAAACACACCCAAATCTCCTGAAACTGAAACCAAGGGATGACCTTATAGAACCCCAAATCTGGAAGCTGACACCACCTCCTAAAAAGTAGGAACTGCCTCCTAAAATCAAGGAATTGCACTGCAACACTATATTTACCACCATGTCACCTGTCTGTGACTGATGCCGAACGAGATGGGTCAACTGGCAGTCCCGTCCCTAAAATCTAGGGATGCTCCTAGAAACTAGGGAACACACCCTGTCATCCTGAAACTGAAACCATGGAATGGTCCAGTGGGACCTCA
>MU224743.1:1947029-1958077 GCA_018584345.1 Thuja plicata
CACATCTGGAAACTGCCACATCCTCCTAAAAAGTAGGGATATCCCCTAAAATCTAGGAATTGCTCCAAACTGCTTGTAAAGCCAAAATCCGGTCACTGTATGCATTGAATGAGTCCCTATCCATCTCTGCTAGCCTGCGAGACTCCAATGATAGGCCAACTCCTCCGTCTCTGATGTCCACTCTAGAAAGGGGACATGACAAAGTTCTTCTATGTGAGAGAAGTTCGAGGTGAAATCCCTTGTTTCCACCCTCTGCGCCGAGGTATGGTGGATGTCATGTGTGTGACTCCATATTTTTAATGGGCCTACCCCCTGTGTACATCATGGGGAAGTGACGACTTCAAAATGCTTATCACTTGCATTTGTAAAAGTTATTGGAAGGTGACAATCTTACAATAACTTGACCTTCTATTGTGATAGACATCTTATGATGTTTGAAACAGATCATGATAGATGATATCTTGCATGGTGGATTAAGTTCCTTAAACAAACCATGGCCTTCTATTGTGATGGACATCTTATGACGTCTGAGACAAATCATGATAGATTATATCTTGCATGGTGGATTAAGTTCCTTAAACAGACCATGAATGTTCATGTGCTAAGTATCATTGAGGATACATGTATGTGCACATTACCTATGGACATTTTTTGAGTACTTGGTGAATATCACGCTACTTGATATTCTGATGCCATTACTTTGAGTACATGGTGAATATCATGTTACTTGATATTCTGTGGCCATTACTCCTGATATGATGAGATGATATCTAATGGTGAATATCTTCTGATCAAATATATTCTTAAACATGCCATTCTTGATATTACGCTGAGGTAATAGCATATCCTGTGTTTATCCTCCCTAGCTAAGAGGGAGTGTTGATGTTTTGTAGCTTCTGTCGGATAAATCCTATGAGACTATTGAATATATATATATATATTATGTGAGATATAATATATATAGATATATATCTAAAATAGTATTAGGAGAAATTAATATAATAATGATTCAGAGATATTATGTGTGTGTATATATATATTTATGTAGTTACATAATCAATTATCATTATATTAATCTCATAATAATGAATAGACATGTCCCATGAAGGGACATGTCTCTCCTAGCCTCATTCTCAATATAAGGCCCGTTTGTTTCCCGGAATTTGTGTATTCTGGAATAGCCAATTCTGGAATTCAACTGAATTCTGGAATTCTGCTATTCTGAAAATGAATTCTAGAATATGGGCTGGACCCGTTTGGTTCGCCCGAAAGATGACTGAGAAGATGCATAAGAAATTTTGATTGTTTATTTCTTAAATTTTTAAATACGGTGTGTATGTGTGTATATATACACATGTGTATATATACACACATGTGTATATGTATATACATGTGTGTATATACACACATGTATATATATTATACATATACACACATAACATGTGTGTATATGTATATACACACATGTATATACATTGTGTATACACATGTGTGTATATGTGTATATACACACATGTATACACATGTGTGTATTGTATACACACACATGTATATACATTGTGTATACACATGTGCATATGTGTATATGTGTATACACACATGCTATGTGTATATATACACACACATATACACATATACACACATGTATACATATATATGTGTGTATATATATACACACATACACACATGTGTGTGTGTATACACACATACACACATTTGTGTATATATAATCATATACACACATATACACACATACACACATTTGTGTATATATACACATATACACACATATACACACATACACACATACACACGCGTATATACACATGTATATATACACATACACAGATACATATATATACACTTATATACACACATGTATGTGTGTATATATACACAAATACATGTATACACATACACACATACACACATCTGTGTGTATACACACACACATAACACACATTTGTGTATACACACACATACACATACACATACACACATACACGTGTGTGTTTATACACACACATGTGTGTGTATATCAGAGTTCCATGAATCGCCGCGAGTCAAGCGAGTTTTAACAACTCGCAGTTCGAGTCGACCTAGGCAGGTTTTAATGACTCGCCCTGATGACCCGACGAGTCATGGGTCATGACTCGCATGAATCGCGAGTTAGGCGAGTCATGCCATGACTCGCCGGGTCTATGGTCTATGACCCAGCCACGACAGTCATGTTGTATGACTTAAGAAAACAAAAAAAAATGACTTGTTTTTTCTTATGTCTTTTTTACTAATATCTTCTAATTTGTCCTAAAAGGCATTCTTTTTGCTTGTTGGGAGAAGAAGAGAGGAAAAGTGAGAGAGAGGAAGAAAAATAAGAGGTTGAGGCTGAGATAGAGCCTGAGCCATAGACTTGTATTTTAGAAGTGAGGTCAAGAAAAACAGTATATGCAAAAGAATGGCTACAATGATCATAAATAGTTAATGAATTGAGTGGCAAAACAGATCCAATTTTAATATTCTTCTGGTTGTGATATGAGAAGAAAATCCCAGCCCCCAAAATCAGATGCTAATGGAAGAGCAAATTCATATACGAAATTAGCACTCAAATACATAACCACTTCAATGCTTTGGTGCTATAAAGCTAGGTTAATCTGCCCTTTTTAACAACAATAAGCCTATGTGCTTATGTGCTATACAGAAAAACACACTATCTGATAAGCTTTCTCAGAAGGCAACAAGAAGCTTCCTTCCCCATGAGGTTTACATTGGTGAGAAACCCAATTGCTGAGCACTTCAACATAAAGCTTATTATAACTAGCACAGAGCAAAAACAGATAGACATCAAGTATTGAGCCATAGACTTGTTTTTTATTACACATGTTTGGGAACATTTGATGTCATGGATTTTATATACATTTGACACCATTTATAATTTTGCATATCTATGTTTTCTATTTCCTTCAGCTACAATTTACGTTTGTACTTATGCGATGGATGTATGTTTATGTATGTGATCAAATTAGCTACTATTTGATGATGTTATAGTGTTTTTATGCTTTACTCAATAATGGGTGCCTGAAACAAGTTTTAAATCCTAAAAAATCTTTGTTTTTCATTTTGCCGAGTCATAGCCGAGTTGTTGCCGAGTCATAGGAGAGTCGCGGGTCGAGTCGACCTTGCCGAGTCATGGAACTATGGTGTATATATACATGTGGGTGTATATACACACATATACACATATACACACATATACACACATGTGTGAGTATATACACACACGTGTATATACACACGTGTATATATATAGTTATACGCATACACACACATATACACACATATACACACATACACATACATATACACGTGTAAAGCTTAAATTTGGTTTTATAAAAATTGGAATTGGTATAGCCAATTCCAATTCCACCTATTTAGGTGGAAGATGCATATTCCCATTTTGGGGCAAAATTGGAGTTTGAAAATTCCAATTCCAATTTTGTAAGATAGACACAAACATGGAATTGGCATTATCCGGAATTAGATAATGCCATTCCAGTCTAAGTCCATGAAACAAACGGGCCAAACAGAGAGATTGCTGCATTTGGAAAACACATACAACATAGAGTGCTATTACATTTGCAGCTATCCTAAAACTTAACAACACACCACTGGAATAGCAAGTAAAACTTGTAATACTAATGCTGATTACAACTACCAAGTTGGAATCTTCACAAAAACCTTAAATTAAAATAGATATAAATCACTCTCAGATCTGGTTAGAAATCGACATGACAGAAGCAACAACATTTGATTCTATTTGGTTGCAAGATGGGAAAAATGATGACAATGCTAATATGCAAGCTAGAAAATGAATTTTCAGAATTACCACATTTCCATATCAACTCACAAGAGAGCAATGATGGATGTTGTGCAATATGACTACTAATAAAGCACTCCAAGTGATTTACTAACGTTCTCAAAGCTAGATACAACCTTTTGTTAACTGGGGCATCACCTTATATGACTGATGTGACCTTCCAGAATGCTAGAACAACACCTCATATGAGTGGTATAACCTTCTGATGACTGGTACACCACCCTACCTGACTGATGTTAACCTTCTAAAATGTTGGAACAACACCTTATATGAATGATGTAATATGGAGGATGATTGTTGGTGGTTGGAAAAAATGTAAACCAGTGACTGTATAATTGCTTTTATGGTTGGAACTTGGGATCAACTGATTTTACTTCTCCAAAGGTAGTGCCCAGCTAGGGTTCGCTGAAAATGTTATAAAAAACTCAAATCGAACACTTTTTGATCGACAATAACTCTCCAAAGCCCTGAAAACCAGAATAGAAACCCTTAAATATGATGATCAACATTGTAGCAGCAATATATAACCCTTCAAATGATAATTTTCAACAAAATCACTGTAGTGGCACTATAGCAACAACATAAAACCCTACAAATCATGAAATCTTCAACAAATCAGTGTAGCGACACTGTAGCAGCTACTCGTAACCCTTCAAATGATGACATCTTCAACGATCACTGTAGCAACATTGTATCAGAAACATATGACCCTCCAAATGACAAATTTTCAACAAATCACTGTAGCGACACTGTGGCAGCAACATGCAAACTTCAAAATTATCTTCAAATCTTCAACAAATTAGCATATTTATAATTCTCAGATGGAATTACACAAAATGGGAAACAAGGTTTTTTGTCCTTGATCTAATTTGATGAATTTCAAGAAGGTTTTTGTCCTCTAGTATTCAAACACGCGAATGCTTTTGACATTTGGCCTTGGATACCTTAGATTGAACAACTGCTCAAATCTGAAAGCAGTATGCAAATGATAGCTTGAGTGATTCTCAAATGATGATAGGTGCCTCCTTGATATACCTTTTCAAATTGGGCCCTTCGATTCTAAATTTCCATCTAAATGTTTAAAAGTAAAGCTACTTTTGATTTAATTAATTTTTCTTTAATTTTTTTTGAAAATACTTTTATTTTAATACTAATGTTGTAAAAGACTATTTATTTTAATTATAATAGTATTATAAAGTTAAGTTTGAAATCAGAGATTATTGGGCCCAACTTGAATAATATTAGTAGTTGTCAGCTGCAAGTTCATTGCACTGTGTCCCGTTATTTGTACTTTCATACTTTTTCATTGTTATCTAACACATTTACACATTTCTGCAATTTTACGTGTTGTCCACGAGATTTTCATTTAAATGGATGTTGAATCTCCAATTTTCAAGATAGATTAACATATAGCAGATGCCCAAACAGATTTACTTGTTGAGGTAAAGTTCAAAAGAATTTAAGGTGTGCTCAGGCGAACTGCCATCACATGGCAAGTAAATGCTTCTCTTCCAAGGGGCTTAGCATGTAAATGCCACTTTTTCAGAGGCCATTTTAATTGTGTTTTAGAGGGTGGATGTTAAGAGTAAATAAAATTGTCTCATCATTCCCATTGAGTTACAAATGTTTGGTATACTTGAATAACACATTTCAGCTATGTACATCATTTTAGGAGCAGGTGGATACATGAGGGGTTATGCTGGCACCTATGTTGCTCAATTCACATTCAATTTCATTCTTACTTTTTAGATTATACTTGTATTTAATTACCCTAAAAGGCATTCTCCATATGGGAGCATTCTTGTATTGATCTATTTCTTGCACGGAGTTATTTTTTTGTCAATTGTGGGGCTTAGCACTTAAATTTAACATGAGATGAACACAGAATAGTTGACGACTTCAGGAGAATTTAGCTGATTTTGGAGTAGCCAGCTACCTAAAACTTGAGAAATGGTTGCAGCTGATAACTATATCTGACCGGATAACTATTTGAGGCCAGCAAACCACTGCAAAGAAACTGATTTCAGTAAAAACATCCAAACTATATTTTACAGACGTTTTCAGAGAATCAGTCACTTGGCTGAACCATTGACAAATTCTGAACCATTGACAAATTTTAAAAAGATAAAAAAAAAGTGCAGCCACAGACTACCTTACCTTGTTGAGTAGCTTCAATGGGCTCACTGAAATTCCATGTTGAACTTGAATCCTTCCCATTGCTGCAGCCTCAAATGAACTGGCTGCAGTCTGAAAGCAAAGTCACAGATGCAGTCAAGCAAATACACCCTAGCTGCATGTTGACTGAAACGTGGCTTTCAACTGCATGAAAAGAAAATGTAAAATTCATTCAATACCGAGATTAAATCGTGATTAAACCCTACTCAAAAGGAAATTGTGTGGGCAGGTGAAAATCACGTTGAGAATTGGTGAAGTCTGTGTGTAATGATTTAACGGTGATTTTATTGTGATTAATCTGCAAAGAATGGGTCAAACTTGTGTGTCAACAACTTTTTGAAAAATTACAATTTAATGTTGAGAAGAATACGGACCACTGGTGATTTCGGAAAAAAAATCGTGTTTTTCCCTGATTATGCTTCTTTTGACTTTCTTCTGTTATATCTTCTTACCGTGCTTTCCAAACAAGCTGTAAAAGAACACATCAGATCCTATGCATGCTATCAGATTTCATCGCCTTGTTGAGTATTTTTGGTACAAGTTACTATGCCGATTTCGGACACTATTGCAATCCTCTTAAATTGTAGCAATACCTGCATTTGAGAGGAGCAGGATAATTTAAATACTTCTCCCCAAAGGGCAGATGATATCCAAAGGACATTACAGTATTGAACCCAATAGCTTTCTTGTGAGGCTGTTGCAAGCAGGCACTCTAAGAATATGGTGTATTACTTTCAAACTTAGGAAGAACTTTTCCATTAATCTGTTAATGGTACGTTTCAATGAATATCTTGCACTGCCTACATGGATCTCATGTAATATGAGAGTGGACAGTGTTTCTGGGTTTTCCTTACAATAATATCATAATAGACTGACTTGATGTTGTATTTGGCCTAGAATTTAACTTTTAGGTTCTGAATTCAGTATGTATTTTTGTTGATCTGCAGAATACATAAAACAATTTTTAGAATGGTTACGATTTTCCTTGATTTTATACTTAGGTTGGTTACTTGGATTTACTGGAGAAGGTTGAGCATAGATAGGGCCCTTTGGATCTCTTTGTCATTGTTTTTGTTCAGCCCTTTCCAGGACCTAGTTTTTGTAATTCAATTGGGCAATTTTAATATTAGTAATTGATTAGTTTGTTTTTTATCCTCAGCTTGAATTTTGATTGGGTGTTTCATTTTTGAGCTTTATTAATTTCTTTCATTTTTTTACTCTCTTTCTCATTTTTTCTTTAATCATCTTATGATCAATTTATTATTTTGGATTTAGAGATATTGCATACAAATTTCTCCTAGTTTACATGATTTATTATATTTTATTCTGTTTCTACATTTGTTGGTTTTTCATTTCTTTACAGAGTTGGTCTCTCTACCTTTGCCTTTGTCTTTTTTTGGATTGCCCCATGCTTAAGTTAATGTATGCATTTTATTGATAGGTAAATACTAATTGAATTTGCAAGCTAGTGTATTGCAATGTCCAAAGAATTTTACATGTCCGTGCTTACCACTTTTAAAATCAACCCATATTTTATGCTAATGCTTGCTGATAGGAATATGCAGGTTCTAATGAATTTTATGTTGTCTTGAAGAATTTTGATGTTTTTATTTTCATTATTCTTTACTGCTTATGTGATTTCTGTATGCAGGTCATGTTTTACTCCCTTGCTGTCATTACATATGGCACTGCGGTGCCATCTGGACAATTTGTTCCAGGGATAATGATAGGATCCACATATGGACGTCTTGTAGGGATGTTTGTTGTCAATTTTTATAGAAAGCTCAATGTCGATGAAGGAACGTAAGTTTCTGTTTAATTATCTTTCTTTTTATCTTAAGCAAAATAATCACATTTATGGGGAATTGTTGTGAAACTGTTACAAAGACATTGCTTGATCTATATCTACTGTAATGCTTATTGGTTTTTATTTCAGCAGAGATGATTCAAACTTAAACCCGACCTTTTCTGATATAAACTATTCAATTCGAATGCCAAGTAGAGCATGTAGAAGATATGGCCTTTGTGCTCTTGCATCAATTTGAAAGAAATCTAGAACTCTTTCATAAATTCAAATTAGTAATAGAGTAAAATATTAAATAGATGCCAGAAAATATGATTGTTTGAGTTGGTCTATGTTTGCCATTTATGATTTCAAACATGGTAATGCATTCGGAGAGCTTCTTTCCAGGTATGCCTTACTTGGAGCTGCATCTTTTCTCGGAGGTTCCATGAGAATGACTGTATCTCTTTGTGTCATAATGGTTGAGATTACAAACAATCTTAAGCTTTTACCCTTGATCATGCTAGTTCTTCTTATATCTAAGGTCTGTTTTCATTATGAACATGATGATATTTGAGCAGATAGCTTTTAGCTTTCATGTATCATCCAGTGAAATTACAAGGATTGATATATTTTTTAGCACAGGCTGTTGGTGATGTTTTTAATGAGGGATTTTATGAAGAGCAAGCTCGTCTAAGAGGAATTCCACTCCTTGAATCAAGATCTAAACCGTACATGCGCAAAATGACTGCAAAAGAAGTGTGCGGAAATCAGAAGGTTTTGCATGTTGCTTTATGTTATTCAGTTAGTAATAAGAACAGAATACCCCAGCATGAAGATTGATCAAATGTTCCTTTTGAAGGTTCAATTCTTCCCTCGTGTTGTTAAAGTTGCAGATGTAGTGACAATGCTACAAAGCAATAATCACAATGGACTTCCTGTAAGTTTATCAGATTGTTCTGTTTTAGCGATATGCTTTGGTTCTTATATTAGGATTGCCTTGAGCTTATTTTGTGATATATCATCTGTTATACTTCTAGGTGATTGATCGTCGACAAAATGGGGAAACAGCTGTCCTTGGACTCATCCTGCGAAGGTATGAGATGTTCTTATATGCAGTACTCTTTGCTCTCTTAAAATGGAATTGGATATCATCATTTATATGTTGTCATCTCTTATAGACTGAACTACTATTTTCTGAGCCTTTAATTTTACCCTGTTGATATTACTTTCTATAAGGCAGTCACTTGTTGGTGCTTCTACAATCCAAGGCAGATTTTCAGCATATTCCTGTCCCCAGTGGCATAAGGGGATCCCTTCGAACCAGGTCTCTTTTTGTTCTGTTGTGGATTTTTAGTAGATTTTGTTGTGTATTCCATTGAAATTGTCAGTCAATAATTTTTCAATTTGACACTTAGAACCTATAACCATGCAGACACAGTGTAACTGATTTTGCAAAACCTGCATCAACTAAAGGTTTGAGTATTGAGGATATTCATCTTACTCATGATGAAATGGAAATGTATATAGATCTTGAACCATTTGTAAATCCTTCGCCTTATATTGTACCAGAAGACATGTCTTTGACCAAGGTAAATGTTTCCATGCTTCACACATGTTTATGTTTCCATGCTTCACACATGTTTCAGTATTTGAAAGTCAACATTTTTCACATTTTACTGGCTCATGACTGGAAATTATAGGAAATGTCTAACAAAAGTGTTCTGAGGTGTATTAGATTTTTGAAAGTGTGTAAGTTGTAGCATATGTTTGTGTGCAATTAGGTATACAATCTATTTCGACAGCTTGGATTAAGGCACATCTTTGTTGTTCCTCGTCCATCTCGGGTTATTGGTGTCATAACTCGAAAAGATTTGTTGCTAGAGGTATGACACAAGTCTTATTTTGCTTGCTGTACTGTTTTGTAGTTAAATTCTAAAATCAGGGAAAGCAATATGTTTTGCTTCTGGCAAGCTCTGATTTCATATTCTGTCAGTGTTTTTTGTATGCATTAACCATTTAAATTTGGGAAGTGCAGGAAAATGAAGATAATGATGCTATGGAGCTCTCTGCAGTTAGTGTAAGGTCTTGACTCTTTGATGCAGCCAGACCTCTGTAATATTTGATCATTGTATTTTAACATTCAGAACCTTAAAAATACTAGTTCAGACTTCAATATACTGTAGGCTGCTAGTTATCCAGTGTTTCGTGCCAAATGAACCATTTGAATTCCCAGGGCGTGGCTTCAGATAAGTTTTAGATACATAATGGAGTAATCACTTTGTTCATTTAGTGAGTGTTTCAGGTCTCCTTTTCTTTTTTAATTGGACTAGCAAAGTGTGGTTTGAAAGAATAGCATGAGTTGAGAATTGTACAAGCATATTTCAATGTTTTAGCATTGCATAGATGTTATTTCATTTGTGATGGATTTTTTTATAATTGACCATAGAATGAGTGCTGCCATATTCTACAATAGAATTTTCCTAGGATGTCCAGTTCACCCCCCTAGGCCCCCAGACCAGCCATGGTACAAACTGGTACTTGATTTTGGTCACGGTTCGCCTGTGGGTTTGCCCAAGGTTCGAACCCAGGCAGGGTGGTTCGTCCAAGTCGAACCAGGGCAGAACCAGGTAGACCAAGTGCGAACCAGGTACATTTCCACTGAGAAACATTCTATAATTTAGTGCAGAAAACAATTATTGGAGAATTTGAACAAGATCTTTAACATTACAAAATGAAATTTGCTAGAGTTCAGATATTTATCACATCAAATTAAACTAATCGTCAAGATTTCTTCCAATGAAATTTTTATATCCAATTGCTGATAATGATCCCTGTCTGATTAATTGGAAGTTCTCTATAGTGATAAATCATATTTTAAACATTAAACAATATCTTCAATAGGTGAAGGGAGTTGAAAGCTACTTTTTAAACATTTTTTAAGTAGGGTGTTAATTACAAACAAACAAGCTCTCTGTACAGTGAAAAAGTAATAAGCATTTGAGGACTTGGAAAACAAGAATGTTATTGATGCAGCTGATCCCATTGGCATTGGCACTGTTTTTGAATCAACTAATGCCTTTGATGATGAAGAAGAAGAAGATTTAGATAATCTATTAGACGATTGAAACTTAGTATAAAGTTCCAATTGTTGAAAGTCAAAACAATGATACTTGAACTCAATATTATTATTTTAATATTTTGATTACAAGTTTA